>OZ007556.1:185788394-186388394 GCA_963931855.1 Philhelius festivus
TTTTGTAAAAGCCTTACCCCAAATTTCACAGTGAAGTTTAAACCCCACTTTTGGTTTAAACTTCAGTTCAACAGTAAATTTGGTTTCACAGAAGTTCAGGTAAGACTGTGAAACCGGAAGAGTTGAACTTCAAATTTTTCAGGTTCAGCAGAACTTAAACTTAAACTCTCACTGTGAAACTGGGGATTATCAAAAGATCCCGAAAACAAAGGATTGACATATTTGAAAACAAAGTTTCCGAAACTGTCAACCGATAAAATTAAGACGGGTATATTCGTTGGTCCACAGATAAAAAATTGTTAAGTGACACCGGATTTTTGAATTGTCTAAAAAAACGAGAAAAGAGCATGGAATTATTTTCAAGACGTAGTTCATGATTTTTTGGGAAACCACAGAAGTCCAAACTATCAACAATTGATCGAAAAAATGATGCTATTCATTTCATGCTATTGGTGAGTATTTAGCAGATTAGTGTTTCAAACCAATGAATTCTATTGACAACCAAAATTAAAATATTTGTATTCCTTTCAGGTGCTGGCATGCCCTTGAAAATGCGCTTCCTGCAGCAATTTGGAAACTTTTCCGTCGAATTTAGAAGCTGAAAGCGATGAACAAGGTGAAAGATTCCACCAGGACCTGACCTTGCAATCATGGAAAAGAGGTATGAGGGCTTTTGCCTCAAATTTTCAATAAATGACAATTATGGGCCTTACCAATAATTGATTGCTACGAGTAAACACGCGTTTAAACACGCAAACACCAGATTAAACTTTAAGGACGAGTTAATTTTCGCGTTTACCAATAACCAAGTTAATCACTCGTTTTATTAAACAGCGGTCTACTACAAAATCAACTACATTTGGTTTCAAAAACACTTTTTTACTTCGTGAATTTAGCCTAACGAATTTAATTAAGTATGGATAGTTTTATGTGATTTCAATGAGGGCGGGTATTAACAAAATTGTCTTTTTATTTGAAGGTCCCATGTCTGAAATATAATAACGTTCAAATGACTGCCTCGGCTTCTTACCGTGGCACTGGTCCGAGTGGTCCAATTTTCGTAGACTCTTCCACATATAGATCAGACTGATTTTGAGAAGTCATAGATCTCCGACTTCAGGAAACCCCACAAAAAAAAGTAAATCGGTGTCAAATCGCTTGACTTTGGTGGAAATTCACGTCACGTCTGCCACAGATAACCTTACACAAAAGATTTACCAAAGACGTCACCAACCACAACGAACACTCATTTTGATAACAAAGTTTAAACATTTGGACCTGCCGTTCAACCGTGTTAATTGCATCAGACCAAAAACATAAATGTTAAAGAAGAGCCAAGTTCTTCTATACAAAAACCTTTGTCTAACAAGTCAGCTGTGAAAAGTACTGAGATCTAAAAGTACGCTAAGTTCTTACTTCTTTAATACCGAATATTTAAAGTAGAATAATCTTAGATTTTCTATTTTTCGGTTTGAATGTACATTAAGCTTTACCACTCTACCAAATTTCATCATTCTACGGCAATCGGAAGTGCTCCATATAAATTAAACATTTTCTCAGAAAGTGGGCGGATACCAAGCCCCCTGAATGGAAAACCTCAAATCTTATATTTTGTTCTTAGTATGTAATTTAAGCCCTGCCAATTTACTAAATTTCATCGTTTTACAGCAGTCGGAAGTGCTCCATTCAACCAACACCAATTCGGGGAAAGTGGGCAGATACCACGCCCCCTGAATGGAAAAATTTAATTTTTCGATTTTTTCCACTGCTTGCATGACCAGACCTACCATTGTGCAAAATTACAAGATTCTATACGATGTCGGGAAGTGCTCCATAATTTCGATGATCTGTCAGTCAGTCAGTTACGGTTTTTGTGATTTTTGAGGCCTTATATGTCAGGAACCGCTTATGCTGAAATTTGGTGAGGCGCCTGGGCCTGACTAGCTTAGCAAATATTTGGAATTTTAAGTTTCTGACTTCATTGGTACTGAAGATAGGGAGAGGTCAAAAATCACCTGAGTTTGTTCCTGTAAAAAGGGTGTAGTGCCAGAACTTGGCTGGGAACTACCGTGCCCTTTGATCAGTAGCTAACATGATCAGTAATAATAATAAACAACGGATTTGACAGATGTCACCAAAACAACATGGCCGCCACAGGCCAAAAAAATCTATCCGTATCAGTTGAAAAACCGATACCTAGAGTTAGCATTGAATAAATATGAAGGCCACCGGCCCGCCGCGCCGTAATGAATCGTGGAATATTATCACCAAAACAATATTGATTTTCATGGGGTTCGTGCGATGCTGGTGGGTGCTATTGAAATTTCCAAGGTCTGTTTCTAAATTGTTTACGGAATTGTTGCGGAATTTCTTTGGAGAACTTTTCGCAGTACAAGTTTAAGTCAAAATGTGGGGAGAACATCCTTCAGTAGGTACTCAGTAGTAACTGTAATCCACAGCTTCAAAGAATTTGGTGCTCCTAGTCTAAAAATTATTAAATAAAGTGCAAGTGTTAGGAAAATAGGGAAGTTTTGACGAGGAGATAGATATGCACACTGGTTTTGAATATTCGTGTAGAGCGGTTCTAAAAAGAATCTCCATGCTTATACCCCTTGGCATAATGGTTAGTGCGTTGGACTGTCATGCGGAAGGTCTCGAGTTCGATTCTCAGCCGCTGCAAGGTTTTTTTCAGGGGTGTACTGCCTCTTGCGAGAAATTGACAAATTTTCAAAGAGTATCTCTTATTATGGAAAGTGCTGCTCATTAGCCTTTCGAAATCGGCAGAAAATTGTAGGTCCCCTCCGTTCCTGGTAACACGCACACAGGAATGGTTGAGAGTTGTAAGTCACTAGGTCCTGGTTCACTCCGAGCTGTTGCACCACCAAATTTAATTTTAATAATGCTTGACTCAGAAACTGGGTTGAGTAGTAAACTTACGTCATTCTATTATGATTGCCACGGAGCTCGTTAATTTGGAAGAATGCAAATGGCTATTTCACTAGAATGTTAATTTAAAAATAGTGATAAATTGAAGTTACACATCCTCGCAGTTTTCCAATAGGGATTTTTTACATGTGATTGCGGCCAGATTGTTGAAGGTTCATCCGTCAAATTGAATGTCATTTATTAAGTCCATTCTTTAAATCGACATGGGGTTTAAAGCGTTCAACAACATGTGAAAATAATTTAAATGTTTTATGAAAGTGGGTCTTCTGATCGAACAACATTTCTCGTGTTTCGCCAGAAAATTCGTATTCAGCCATAAGACCTATTTCTGGATGAATGATCACAATCCACAAAAGATCCACCAAATTTCATTGAATCCAGAGAAAATCACTGTTTGGTGTGAATTTAAGTATGACGGCATCATCAGTCCATAACTCTTTGAGAACGATGTTGTCCAGGCCATCGGTATAGGTCGATGATAAACAATTTATTTCGGACCGAATTGGACGATATGGCGATCGAAAATATGTGGTTTGAACAGGACAGCACTATGTGCGGCACAGCCCGTGATACCCCATTAGACTTATTTTCATGGGGTTTTCTAAAGTCACAGTTCTGCCAATAAACCAAAAACCAATACTACACTGAAAGCTAATCAATCAATGACATTGGTCAAATTCAGCCTGATTTATACGCCAGAGTTTTGAAAAATTAGACGTCTCCGCTTACAAACATTTTAATACTTATCAATGTCTCTATTTCGTATAAAACGAAAAAAAGAAAACAGAAAGAATAATGATCGTAAATTCAAAAAACCCAAAGACGTGTAAACTAGCTTTGACAAAACTAAGCTTTGTGAAAACCTTTCAAGCCAAGCGAAAGCAAAAGACTATCTCGAAGAGCTTCCAGATATGTACACACTCGTACAAATTAAACATGTTAAGCTGAAACCTTTTATCGTTGGTTTATGTCCCATAACCGGACACCTTATTGTAAAGGCCCGTTTGCATGTATATTTCTCATAATCCCCTTCGTAATGGAACCACATCCAGGGCACAGATTGTCAACAATATCATCAGTCCATAACTCTTTGAGAACGATGTTGTCCAGGCCATCGGTATAGGTCGATGATAAACAATTTATTTCGGACCGAATTGGACGATATGGCGATCGAAAATATGTGGTTTGAACAGGACAGCACTATGTGCGGCACAGCCCGTGATACCCCATTAGACTTATTTTCATGGGGTTTTCTAAAGTCACAGTTCTGCCAATAAACCAAAAACCAATACTACACTGAAAGCTAATCAATCAATGACATTGGTCAAATTCAGCCTGATTTATACGCCAGAGTTTTGAAAAATTAGACGTCTCCGCTTACAAACATTTTAATACTTATCAATGTCTCTATTTCGTATAAAACGAAAAAAAGAAAACAGAAAGAATAATGATCGTAAATTCAAAAAACCCAAAGACGTGTAAACTAGCTTTGACAAAACTAAGCTTTGTGAAAACCTTTCAAGCCAAGCGAAAGCAAAAGACTATCTCGAAGAGCTTCCAGATATGTACACACTCGTACAAATTAAACATGTTAAGCTGAAACCTTTTATCGTTGGTTTATGTCCCATAACCGGACACCTTATTGTAAAGGCCCGTTTGCATGTATATTTCTCATAATCCCCTTCGTAATGGAACCACATCCAGGGCACAGATTGTCAACAATAATTCGCAGTCGTAAAAGGTATAATTAAAAAATGCTTGTTGATGGTGTTTTTGTTGTTATCACATCCGTAAAACCAAGTACACCTATGTATGTAAAGAGGTACATCTACACTGAGCTGTATACCCTCTTAATATATATAAAAGGCTTACAAAGTTCCGTAGACCTTTTCTCGTAAAAAAAAAACATCAGGTCATTGCAGTAACATCCAGCACACATATTGCAAGACCCGAAGCTGAACTGAACATGTGGCAGTACAATGAACTAGGAAGCTGGACGGGACTGTCCCGTGGACCGTTTGTTTGTCTTATTTATTTTTTGGTATTGTATTTTGCATGTGTGTTTCTTTAATCAATATTTTTGTCCGTGATTGTGGCGATATTACAAAAGGGGACAATATTCGCGTTTCAACCCTTTCGTTTTTTTTTTCTTTGTTTTTCAATCCCATCACATGTCCTTATTACCTATGCACTTCGCATGGACACCGGTCCCGCCGCTTTCCTCTTTGTAGGTTTTTTTATTTTTATTTTATGTCCGCTTGCCTGATGCCTGTTCCGGCCTTTCCTATATTCCCATTTTCCGCCTGATATCACTCACCGCGTTTCTCATATCTGGGGATAAGCCACTCATAAGGACCAGCATTTGGCGGACAGCTTCCCTCGTTGTTGTTTTGAAAAAAAAGGGTTCGAGAGGAATTCCTGAATTAGTTATGAATAAGAAATTGAAAATATGGACAATTGGCTATGAGGGCCGATGTCAGTCGGTCCGAAACGGAGTTCCTCTGAATATATTTGCACAAGGCAATGATCCCATCAGTATGGCACGATGCGGCGCGGAGCAACCTGAACTAACACATTGTCAGACACATACATTGACAGGCATAGAAATGAGCACAAACAATTTGAATCCTTTTTTTTCGTTCATCGTGGACAAAGCATCACATTGAAAGGATGCTGTCGGTTTCAATTAAAAATTCTGCCGCTTACAACAGGACACACACGGGTAAAGGGGCGACAAACGAACCAAGTGGTATAGGATGGGATGGGACGGGACAGCATGGACAGGACGGATTATTGTCTTCATTGGGGTTTTTAAATGTGCGGTTTTGTAATAAGGACAATATGACGCGACCGTCAACGTGAACGAAGTGCGTTGTCGTTGTCATTTTTCGCTTTTTGTTTTTGTTGTGTGTACTGTGCTTCCCCTTTTGGACATTCTACTTGAATATTGGATCGGCTAATGCGGGCTCGCAAGTAATTTAATACCCCTTTTTTGTGCAGAAAAAAAAACAGGCCATGAAACAAGAGGCTGCTGCTGTTGATTCAACTGCTGCATGTGCAACAACAGAACATGCATCGAATTTCAACAAAAGCGTACATTATCCTTGCTGTGGGTAGGTATAGTATTGTAAGCATGCATGACGTGATCAGAATTCATCAAGGTCAAAGTATTTTGTTAATTCGATGGAAATCAATATGAAGGTCAAGATTTTACATTGTCGCTTTGTAATTTGAGAACCAACATTTGTGAAAATTTGTCATCGTTTTTTAACAGAGCGCGTACTTTTAAATTGTTTTTTTCTTGATGGTATTATTATTACTACTTATTACAAGCCCGGCGAGCTTCAATAAAGCAAAGTATTCCACATTCGAGTAGTGCAGCTAGAGAGAGAACATCTATATTTGACGATACGTTCGAAGTCAGACTCAAGGGTAACCTGATGATTATTCATAGCTAGACGAGTATTACGGCAGAATTGTTTGTGGACAGGAAAGCATCTAGGGCTTTCATATGAACCATGTTGATTGAAAACGGGATAAAACAATGAAAGACAGAAGACGATATGACGATGTTCAGGGAAAATAAATTTTTCGCATTCGATGTGCCTTCTATAAGTTTTTGGGCTCAATTCTGGATTGTATCTAATAAATTCAAATGCATTGTTCATCTCTGTAGACGTGAGAGTTATAGAAACAAATTTCTTGAATTTTTTTTTTCAGAAAACCTAAGCATTTTGCTAGAGGATTTATTGGCTCATGTTTTTTTTTTCAGCCAAGAAGAATTAGTCACATCTGAAGTGAATTTTTAATAGTGAATTTCTTAATACAAGTTAACCTGTTTCCCGGATTCCTCAACACTACAAAATTACACCAAGTACCTACGGAAACATATACTAGTACCCAACACTGTGCGCCTTTTTTTTTAATGGGGCTTTCAGCAACAATCCATAAAACAATTTTGGCTCTTGAAGAAAACATGATCTCGCTTCTTCATAAATTTAATAACTTTAAAATAATTTCAAGAGTATATTGAGAGGAATATACCTCATTGTAAAACTGGATTTTGTAAAAATAAAATATGAAAAATAATTTAATGGCCAATGATCCATTTAGATCTTAACTTCAAAAAAAAAAAAAAAAAAATTTCATTGACATTCTCATGAATAGTCTATTCGTTAGAATGATTCTATTCCTTCGAATGAACTTTCTTAATTTTGAGATTCGAACGAATAACATTCATTTGCGAAAGATAGCATAAAATGAACTTCAAAAAAGATTCATTTTCATTATCAGCTGTTTGACATTTACAATATTTCTATCGGAAATAGTATGACCGTTTTACATTTTTTTTGTTTCTAAACATTTTATAGATGTTGGATAAATAATCAAGAAACAAAATAAATAATACACTTTTTCATTATAAAGTAAAGTTTAACCATAAAGAACTACATATTTATTACATTTTTTGTGTCAACTCAGCCGTTTTGAAACTATTCTTAAAAAAAATAAGTTGGTCATGACGCGTTCTAAATTTTTATTTTTTTTCGTATACACTTGGTCACACTTAAATATCAAAAACAAACGATAAGTGTTTGTGAAATGTCAAAACCAAAAAGTGAAATGTTTGTTCATTTGTAATTGTTTTGTTTATTGTTTAATAATTTAAATTTCTGTGATAAAAACATAAAATAATAAATAAAAAATAAAAATATGGCATTTGTGTTGTTTATAAATGAAGATGGTGTTGAAGAAGTGCAGAGGAGAAGGATAGTGGATGCTTTCCGTATCAACGCGGGTGGTAAAAAAAAACCCTTTGCTACCTCCGGGTTTTCTTCCATTATTTTAATTAACTTTTCCTTTTGTTCGCGGTTTGTCCAGTTGGAATGCCACCTTTAAACATAAAACAACAACAAAAATAATAAAAGTAGTTTATTTTCCATGAAATAATTAAAAACTTACATGTTTTGTTGTTTACTCGACAGAAAAATTCAAACGACACAAAAATGACATTTAATTCTATTCTTTCGAATGTCAAAATTGAATTAGCTTTCGCAAATGAATGAACTTTCTATGGATTGGGTGAATGTCAAAATAAGCACCATTATTTTTAGCTCGAGTCTACACTCTGGCAAATGTCTGTTGGAAAAAAAATACTTGATCTGTAAGAGTCCCTAAGAATGCCCCGATTAGTTTTATAATTGCTTTTGATGACCCAGATTTCACATTGAAAAAAGATAAAAGACATAACATTTTAATGCGCATTACATTAGAATGTTATATTCGACCTTTGCTCTTCAAATTAAGCCCCTGCTGCTTTCGAATGACATTTGTAAGTAAATTAGTAAATGTTCAACATATCTACCTATCCGTCAAAATATATTTTGTCTAGCTATAAGTACGTCAAACGCCAATGCAAATAGTAACTACTTTCACCATTTATATGCAAGTTTAAGACGAGTTTGAACTGATTCACATATCAACTCCTTAATAAACTTGCCTCGAATTGTTTGCTGTTTTTTTTTAACACAAAACAAAAACGAAAGGAACCTAACCCTATACCATTGAACACACCAAATTAGTTCTTACTTTGGCGGTTAGATTGTTATTTTTTCCTTGCAAATGATGGGGTGTGGTCTTATTCTGAAGATAGTTAGCCTACGTCTCCACAAGGGATAACTCACTTCAGAAAATCGGACATGCAATGAAAATTTCTTAACGAGACGAGAAGTTTCATGAAATCGAGTTCACCATTTTCTTCTTACCATCTCCATGGTAATAAATAAAGAAATAATTTGACGTTTAACATCAGTTTGACTGACATTTTTCCTAGTTTTCATTTTTAAAAGCAGGTTGAGTGGGAATTCATGGCGGCGAATTTTATGTATCTGTTTTGTTTTCTCGTTTGTCAGAGTAAATTCATTTCATGCAATAAATTGCCCACTAAACTCCAAAATATAAATGTCTTCAATCATTGCTGAAATAAAGATAGAAATGCAAATTGCTTGTGGAGGAGCAGGGTAACTGTTGTTGGTGTGTCAAAAAAAAAAAAAAAAAAATTTAAATTTGACAAATCGGACCGATTACAATAACTCCCTATGGCAAGTTAAAAAAAAAAATACGGAAATGCCATTGTTAAAATTTGTTAGGGCTCTTACAATTTCATTTAGGTTAGGTTGAAGTGGCTGCCAGCCTCGCAGATGAAACACTTAAGGACTAATATTCACATGAGAGCGACCAACGACCGGTGAATGAACGAACATTCGCTCATTTTGACATTTCGTTCACATGCATTTTTTTTTATATATCGCGGATGGCGTTAACTTAGACAACTCTGATTTTGAATGATTTTGAGGTTAGTCGCGTTAGAACGCGAATAGTTTTTGACAGTTCGTAGCAATCATATTGCGATTCGCGACGATCAATTTATTTTCTCAGATTTCTCTCATTTTAGCAAATACAACGCAAATTTTAATTAACATTAAATTATATTAGATTTCTAGCTTTTTGTAAAGTCTTTTGTGAAGAATTTAGGCTTATATGTATATGTTTTAAATCCCATTTGTTGGTCGTTGGTCGTTGGTCGCTCTCACGTGAATAGAGAGAGACATGATTTCGATATATTGTTAGATATTATTAATCTGTCAAGCGAGCATTTTTGAAAAACAAATTTTAAACTTTCTGAATGTTGTTTTACCAAAAAATTAAAAAATACGAAGAAATTAATCTTAAAACAAAAACGAAAGTGCTCAAAGTCTTCATAAATTTGTATTGTCAGACTTACCGAATTTTAGTTATAAATAGTAGACAAAAATGAACTGAGCTGGTCTGGTGATTTCGGCGGCCTTTGGTGGCCATGTCGTTTCGGTGTGCTCGTTTGTGGAAACGTTGCACGCGTTGTTCCTATTTTACGGTAGATGAGGTGGCCCTTCACCATCGATTCCTTAACATTTTGGTGGCCATATTTAAGAAAACTGGTTTGGTAATTAATAAGTCAACTTTAATAAGTCAACTTTTGTACATCAAAAGAACGGTCTATGAAAGCGTACAGAAGAACCCGAGGCAGTTGATTCCTCGGCGTGCAGAACTGGCCTTACGAGACGACTTTACGGAACATTTTTGGATGCATAGCTGTATTAACAAGCAAAATTACTGTATATGGGACGACACCAACCCGCACGAGGTTCATCAGGTGGCAATGCATCCATCCTCAAAAAGAAAGTAACTGTTTGGTATGGATTTTGGGCAAGCAGCGTCATTGGTGCGGCCCACAGTGGGCATAAATCGTGATTTAAGTGGTCAAAAATATTTTTTTTTTGTTTTCGAATCACATAAGTTTAATTTTAATTAATTAAAGAAATATTTATACGTTAAATATATGACATTTTTTTTTAAATAAATATGCTGAGGTTAAGAGAAAAATAAATTCAAAGTGAGAAAAACTTGTAAATCGATGTATGAAGCATTTTTGGCACAATTTTTATTTCCCGATTTTCTTGAAAATCCTTTTGGAAAGTAATCGAATTTATTACAGCTAATTATTTCACATATTTTTATGTTATAATACGCAAAAAACATATAAAGAAACGTTAAGTAGTTAGTACCGTTTGATTTTGAAACACCCATCTTAATTTTACTCAATTTTCCAGTTTATAAAGGCGATACAAAAATTCACAACTTTTCACAACTTTAATTTGCTTACGAATTAAAAATTGAATATGTGCTCTATCGAAACTCGAAAGATTCATATCCGCATGTATCCGCATTTACGAGTTAGAGCGAAAAAACATTTTACATAGCGACTCTTCAGTATGCAAAATCTTACATATTGTACTGTAACCATGTACCAAGACTGTCGTTCGTCTCCAATGGAGATGGCCAAACAGTTTAATATTCACCTATTCTGGGTGCCGGGACACAGGGACATCCCAGGGAATTGTAAAGCCAACGAACTCGCCAGAATTGGAACGGAAATGAATTTCTTGCCCGTTAGGGTAAACATAGATATGCCTGTAGCTACAAGTAAACTTATGCTGAAGCGAATTGCTCTGGAACAATTAAACACAAGATGGCTTAACACTACCACATGTTTGGCGACCAAACAAATCTGGCCCAAACTGGATTTGAAGTGGTCAAAGTATTTATTGTCCCTCAGCAGATCTCAGATCAGCTCCGTAATAGGTGTCATAACTTTACACTGTCTTATTGATAGATACTACTCGGTGTACTATCAAACGATTTTTGCAGGAGTTGCTTGGACGAGGAGGAAGAGGAAACAATCCCACACCTTCTTTGTACATACCCAAACGCAAACTTCATCTAGGAGAATATTTCTATAACGAACTAAGCGATCTCATAAATACAGACATTAAAAGTCTCCTTCGCTTCATTAGAAGCTCCAAATGGTTTTAACTAGTAGGGAACCTTTTTGTTCCATATTAGATCGTGGTATCACTATGGACCTCTATTGGTCTAAGTGGGTCAGATGCTTTAATGACAGCCACTTTAACCTAACCTAACCTAACATACCATATTATTTTTATTTAGTGCGGTTAGTAAATTTAATTGCACTTATTTTCTGTGCCCAAAAAAAATGGTGTGCTCTATTTATGTGGTTCTCATTAATTGTTCCGTTACATTTAATAATTGGATGATGGAAATGACAAAATTGATTTAAGGTTTTGGTAACTATTCTTAAACAAAGTGTTGGCTTGAAAAGGACAAAATGGGAACTACAAATTTCTTTTTGAGTGTTTTTGTGAAGACCCAAAGGGCAAACCTAAAAATTTCAAACAAATAGTTTACTGGTCACTACTTGTTGGATCTTCAAGAAAGTTCTTTTAAAATAAGTTTTGTATCCAATTTAAGTCAATATTGAAAAATTTGTCATCCCACATTAATAAGGAGAAAAACAACTTTTTTTTATTATTTATTTTAAAATCAAAATAACATATATTTGATAAATTAAACGCTATATATTGAAAGGTACTTAAATAAAGTTACAAATAAAAAAAAAATATAAAAAAAAACTCAACTGGTTCAAAAGTTATGGATTTTTGACCACTTAAACCACGCTTTCTGCCCACTGTGCGGCCGTCACCATCAATGGACAGCGCTACAGAACGATGATAACCAATTTATTATGGCCCAAATTGAACCATATGGACCAAGACGACATATGGCTCCAGCATGATCGGGCTAGGTGCTACACAGCGGACGCCACAATTGGTAATCTTCATGAACGATCTTAGGGTAAGGTTATGTCTAACAGAGGTGATGTAAATTGACCACTAATTTCTTGGGATTTGGCTCCTCTAGTTTTTCTCTTGAGGGATTTCTCAAAGTCCCAGGCCTATACAAATAAAGCACAATCGACCGATGCCCTCAAGGTGAAAATAGCACAGGCCTATCTCAAATTCGGCTGGATCTATGTGGATGACTCATCGAAAATTAGACTTTTTGAACAGTGTCATATTTCATATATGATGGTATACATTGGCATTTTAAAACAAAAAAGCATTTCGTTATATTAAACAAAATTTAAAAGAGCTTGTAAATCAATCAAAAAAAAATGATTCCTTCCAGCTTTCACACAGCTAAAGATATATTAAAAAAAATAAATATGTTGTGAGCATTGTGTAAAGAGCTCTATGAAGCAGCTGGCACGCTGGCGAAAGCTCGGCTTAGCTCGCCGTAATGGTCGGGGATCTTGCTGCTACTCTTATACAAAACAAAAAAAAATCGTGCCATAAAAAAAAATAAATACAGATAACCGAAAATCTAAGAATTTTGAAAATTACATATATTAAACTGGAAAATAAAAATTAACAAAATTTGAAAAGTTAAAAAAAAATTATATTTGTTTGACCAATCAGTAGAATCTGATAAACAAGCTCTTATCCATTAGATATTCCTTCAACTTTACCCATATCTAACTACACTCAAAAGTATGGATGGTATAACTTTTGATTGGGAATCCCTCCTCGTATGGTATTAGTCATAACACTACCACACCATGTTATTTGCATCCCAGGTTCTTCGCAAATAACCCCTTACGAATGAAATCTTACCTCTCCCTATATCACCACATATCTCACCTTTTATCTAAATTTACTCCATATTATTCGATTATTTTCTCAACCTAAGTAAAATGTTAATTCGTATTCCATCAATGGGTACAAACGAGTACTTTTATTTAACATTAAAAACAAACAAAATATTAATTATTGAAATACTATTAAATCGATTATATTAAAACTAAGAAACTGACTATAAATTAAATCAGGAAACTAAACTTAAATTTTCCTTGCTGTTAAGGTGCGCAACCTAACCCCCAGGATTACATCTAATGAAACTTAATGAGTTATAAATGAAAAAGAACATAAAAGAAAACGAATGTTTGGCTAGTATCTAAATATTAATATCTATAGTTCACACAGAACGAAAATTAACTAAATTTAGTAAATTTTGATTTTAAAATAAGAAAATTTATGATAAAAATTAGCATTAATTAGGTAGTTGAAAAAAAAAAGAAAATTAATTGGATTGAAATTTAAATCAGAAATAAAAAAAAAGCAAAAGGAAATTATGCGTGTTAATTACACCAATAATAAAAACAAATACTATAATTTACATTTAAATATGCACTAAACACAATCTTGAATCCGCAAATATTATTATCTTCGACTAAAATTCTTCTTATCCAAGCTTTTGAAAAACTTTCCGAAAATTCTTTTTGGTTAGAAATATTGTTTTTCTATGCTCCCCATGAAATGTTTATGATGTAACAATATACATACGTTTGATCCTTGTCTTTTATTTTAACAAAAATAGCCAATGGTCGTTCAACTTCTAAAATTTCCTATAACTTCTTCTGGTGACTTGAAAAATGTTCCATATTGTCTGATGGCATGGACTTCCCCAAGAAATGAAGCCGGAAATGTAAGGATTCTTGACGACTATACATTCCGAAAAGGATACAATTGAACTTTCTTTTTATATATACATAACACATAACTAATATATTTATTTACCTTTTATATATTTCGTTCTTTGAAATAGATGAACTGGAAGATTATAGGAACACTATTTATAGGCATTCCATATCTCACAAATTTTGTATCTTTTAATTTGAATCACTTTTATATTTTACGATTATTGATGTATTTTGATTATGTATTTACACCTTACGCTTAGAGAATTCAATGACAACTGACAACTAAACTAAAATTCTACAATCTATTGAGTTTATTATTTTCTGAAATCAACAAGGCAACTTTGATTTCAATTTATGAAGTATTAAACTTCAAAGTGGAAATATTAATACTGAAAACAAAGTAACATAATAAGAAAATGGTTATTTGTTGAAATGAAATATTTCAACATTATTATTTCTCAATGAAAGATGCTGCTACAATTGTCACAAAGAGAATTACTACAATTTTTCAATTTTTTTAAATGCCAATATTAGCACCACAACTTTAATTAATTTTGGATGTATGAATTAAACCTGAATAATTCTCTGTTAAATTATACCACCATCAACATTTTCTTCCAAGTTAGGCAGAAAAAGTGTTTCTTGAACAGGAATATTGATTGTATGTATAAGGTTCTTCTATCAGCTCTTTTATATAGAAAGCCTTATCCTTAACTTTGTTAGCGTTCGTTAATTTCGGTGGGAAATATTATATTACTTACTTTTATTTTATCTAAAAAAAAAATGGTTCTGTTTTTTCTTTTTCACGTGCTTTCATTCTATTCTTTTCTAGTATTTCCAGATTACAATTCTTTTTAAAAAAGCTAAGACAAGGTATATGGAACGCAAAAAGAAAACATTAAATATGAATGCCAGAGAGCATACGAACGGCAAAAAGAATCTATCACAGAATAGAACTGGGCATGCAATTTCACTGTTTGCTGTCTCGTCAAAATCTGTCGTGTCGTTTTTAAATCTATAACAAATAAAAACAGATGGTTTAACGAACAAAGTTCTTAAAAAAAGAAATTACCTTTGTTTTTAAACTACAGACATTAACCGTCTCAAATTGTTTTTTTTTATATATTCATAGATATGTATGTACATAACATACATATGATGTCTTTTATATGTAAATATGTGATTTTTAAATTTCTTTCCGCTAGACATTTCTGATTGAAAAAAAAGCAAAATTTAGTAAAACTTGGTGTAGGTATTCAACCAAAATATCAGTTAATTGCAGTGTTGCTTAAAATATGTTCATAAACTGAACAATTTATCTGTCAATAATAGTTATTTAAGGAAAACTCTAATAATATATCTGCATCTTACGGCCGCCCTCAATATAACACCTTCTAAAATACACCACTCAACACCATCATGTGCACAATAACCATCGTCATAGCCACTAAATCACCAATAACCAGCCACTATAACTAACCACATTAACTATTACCTATGTTAACCTGTGTGCACATACCGACTTAAACTCTATATCTGTTTTGGTGTTTAAAATACCGTTTGGCAAATATCATAAATAACTTCCATGCCAACAACTAATATTATAAGAAAACAGCAAAAAAAAAAAATTAAAAACAGACAAAAATAATTTCAAAAAATACTTAAATCACCTGAACATTGGTATTTATGTTTTGCTGCCTCCGCAGTCTCGCAAAACGATGAACGAACAACATTTGGGAATTTGGCACGTTCCTTTCACAAGCGAAAAAAAAAATATAAAAAAATATATATTAACAGATATTTTAGCCAAGTTGGCTACCACCTCCAAATACGGCTAGATCTGCCGTCATGTTGCACTGCCACTCTGCCAGCCAGCGCCAATCTTAAAATACCACCGCACCGGACCGCACCGGCGACATTCTACACCGGCCTAAATGGTGAACAAGTAATATCCTGTCAATTGGCATTACACCAACCTTGTAACCGTCGAGTATTGATGACGTGGATTTGGCGGCGAGTCGCGTCTCGTCAAGAAGTTGCTTTCAAGCAGAGTTGTTATACTCGTAACTATGATTTGCACGAAATAGATTAAAGATCACCATCATCGTGAACAGAAAACAAAACGCTGAACCATAAACATTTTCCAAACACATTCCCACCAGCAATAGCAACTGCAATTTTATCTATTCATCTATTTGACATATTGAATTAAAAAATTTCTTTGTGGTTCCACACCAGCAACAGAAAATTTCAGACTTTGGCCAAAAGACGCTGTTAACGTTGGTGGAACTGTTCTTATCTATGTCGAACCATTGAAAAACATTGGTCAAATATTTTCTACATTCTAGTGTTACGATAATATGTCCCTTGAAAAAGTAGGTTAGAATTTAAGGCCAAACTGAGTTACTTTCACAATTTTCAGAATATTGAATGAAACAAACGGTTATCGATTGTAAAAATGTTGCTTGAAATATTTTTGTAGTTTAAAAAAATAAAAAAAAAGTTCTTAGTGCCTCAAAACCGCCAGACAGATGGAAAAATCATAAAATTTATTTCAATGCCTACGTGATTGTTTTTCCATTCAAATATGCTGCACTGGTTCCGTCTTATGTATCGTATTCAATATATTCGTATTGATTTGAGTATTTTCAATCCGATTGTGGTTTCATCTGGTGTTCCCCAAGGCAGTCGTCGTGGACCACTTTTGTTTCTTATAAATGAATTATCCATTTTTCTTTTGAACTCCATCAAACTGATGTTTTCCTGATGATTTTAAGATTTTGTGATGCATTAAAGATTCGATGGACTTGGCGTTTCTGCAAAAAGGCCTACAAATGCTGCCTGTTTGGTGCAAAAATATCCAATTACATCCTTATATTTCCAAATGTCAGTGTTTTTCCTTTTCCCATCAAGAACAATGTTCCTGAAATGGTCTCAGTTAAAAAGGATCTTGGAGTAATAGACTTTGTCTAATTCTTTCATAATTTTAAACACGTTAGACAACTCTTCTAACAAATGTGGGTTTCACAACAGAACTTAAGCAAATTTACGTTGAACAGGTCTTAATTTAACAGATAAAGAACTCAAACACAACTACACAGTGAAGTATGTATTGTGTATATCAATTTTGTTGTTGCAAGGTGCAAATTCATTTGCGAATAGACTTAAATACATGCTTGCATTTGTACAGATTTGTTTGTCCATAGTCAGGTTTTAAATGTTTAAAATTTTGCACCATATAATTTATTGTCAAGTCTAACTACATGCTTCGATTTATTTTCTTAAATGATCATTGTACTTGGAAATCTCTATACATTGCTTATGTTAGATCAGTTCTTGAACACTACTGCGTAGTATAGAATCCATTTTGTAGAACCCATTTAGTTCGAATTGAAAAAGTTCAAAACAAAAATTTGGAACATTGTAACGAAGCGTTCCATGCAACTCCACTTTCTGTTCCTTTGGTATTACTTGTGAGAATTGTACTTCACCACATTCAATTCACACGCACCATGGACAAATATGATGTCACAGGAAAATCTACGACATTGTTATTTTTAGTTCATGACTTCACATTCAGTCTTTGGATGAATAAAAATCACCCTTCGATCATACCCAAAGTCAGACGACAATTTAAATTGATCTTATTGATCATTTGCACTCTGGTCGTAGGCAAGCGTAGGCTATTCGGTAATTTTAGCTTTCCTTGCTTTCTCGCTTTCTCTGAGCTCGGTAAAATACAAGACAAAAAAGACAAGTTGGGTAGGAGAGATTGTCCAGCTATTTCTTACTAAGGCTTCCCCCACCAGTGGTAAGGGGCCTTAGTTCGAAGTTAAACGCCGTAATTACCACTAGGGGCTTTGGTCACTGCTGATCTACAAGAGTGTTTTAGGCCTGCTGTTTTAAGAGCCACCAGGGGCGTAGTACCGTCCAATACCGTCATAAGCCCGACGTCAGAAGAATAGGGCCAGTTTTTACAGCCGAACTGCCAGAAGCCAGACTACCTAAAACAAAGTACCAGAATATAAAACCAATATCTGAATCATCAGCAACCCACTATAACCGATACGAAACAGCAAGACTAGAATCCAGAAGAGTTGATAACCGTGAATAATTCGATTGCCAGAATTAATTGAAAAACTAGTAACAGAATATTGTGTTGTATAGATATAAGAGTTATTTTCAATAAAGATTTTGTAATCAGGTTTAAAGACTTTTTCCTCTGAAGTTCAGGGTTTTCTTCAGGACGACCCTGGCGATACCGTCGAGCATAGATATTTTCTATAATGGTCGTTGAAGACATTTTATCATATCATATAGATTGTCCGTTTTTATTGTCTTCAATGTTTCTTCAGTGTTTTCTTCAGGACGACCCTGGCGATACCGTCGAGCATTGATACTTTCTATAATGTTCGTTGAAGATATTTTATCATATCATATAGATTGTCCGTTTTTATTGTGTCAAAAAAATCAATTCAATATCAAATTGTAATGATTAAGATTTTCATTTAAGTAGAAATACATTTAAGAACAAATATATATGTACATAGCATAATCACCGTTTTTAAAACTAGTTTTAACATCGTACATTTGTATATAAAACTTATATAGTACTATCAAGAAGACGAAAGATTGTGGCGACATCTTAAGTATAGGGACAGTACTTGCTAGATTTGTCTCTGCTTAATTTAATAATAAAATATTCTCTTTTTTATTACTGGTTTTTTATCTTGTTCTACTCTCCTCTGTAAAATCTAGCGCTAATTTCAGCGCCACCACCAGACTAGAGTTCGCAATACAAAATCACGCTTCATGATAACATTATATAGGTTATAATTATAATATATACAAAGATCGTAGTTATTCCAATAAAATTAACTAATAGCAGCCACCGTTGCTCTTTTAAACTACTTACTAATATAACTGAGATTAAGATGATTTATGCATAAGTACTCGTATTTATAAACGTTGTCTAACTTTATACAACCATCAAACTTCAAAAAGTTGTTAGTAATTTGTTGTTCGTGCTGTCTTATACAGCGTTTTCACGTATAGGTTTTTGTTGTGTGGTCAATTGGCTCCGTGAATCATGTGAGTTACACAGCCACATATTTAATCATAGATTACTAAAATCACATTCGATAAATTTGAAAATAAATACCTTAGTTACTCCAATTAAATAAAAGTAAATACAAGCAATTTGTTTCGTTAAACGGCAAAAGTTGTCTGGTTGTCAAATTTGGAACTTGCGAACTTCAGCACGTCGAATTAACAATTTCACATCGCATAACCTAAGGAGACGGCAAAAATCGAATCGTGAAAATCCGGCATTAGATATTGGAATCGGTTGTCTAAGCCTCGATTAAAGTGGAATTATATTGAATTAAATATAAGATACATAATGTCCATTTAATAAAAACTATTTAGACTTTCTATAAGTATAGTTAATCATTTAAGGAAATCCATTATAAGAATATATGACTTATAGATTCTCAAATTTCCTGAAGATGATGTTGGAAAAATCTCTCCAAAATTAAAAACTGGTTTTGAGTTCTTGAATTTCTTATTAATTAAATTTTTTTTGAATTTCTGATTTGTTTTGAAAATATAACAACACTGTACTAACCATTTTCTTTATTAATAATTTTCTCCAGGCGGTCTTCGACCATAAGTGGTGGGTGGTGGGGCGTAACATTATCTGCAATTGCGCTCAGCACTGTAAAAATTCACTATCGTTGGAGCTTGCAATTCCATTATATTGCCGTTGGGAAGTTGTTGATTTAAATTTTATTTTCATTTAGAAATTATTATTAATTAACGCCAGGGAACTGTGAAGTCCAATAAGTAAGTAATGACCCTGCACTGGGAAAACACAGAAAATAAAGAAAAAAAAAAAAGTTCCATAAGTCGATCGCGCTGGTGCTGTTGTCAGAGGCAGGCATGCATCAGGTTCTGTGGCAATGATTTTGTGAAATGAAAATTCAAATGCAGCAAACCTGTGGGCCGCGGTGTTTCGTCCGTTGAATTGTCGCTTCGTCTAATGGGGCGGGTATTAAAATATTGATTGTCTTGATTGGTGGCGGACTGAAATGAGTGTCTCGCGACAGTAAGCACTGCAATTTGAAGCTATTAGCTATTCGCAGATACACCATTCCAAAATTATACTGCATCTGTAAGATATAAAATAATTGCTATGGCGGTATTTGACATACGTTGCTGGGTACGTGCCACATAATAATAATTGATATGTAGGCAGACAATTTTCCATTAATTATGTGAATCGATTGTTTCGATTTGTTTTTTTTTATCAATTTTGTATTTGAAAACATTTTTTTTGCTTTGAGTTTTTGTCTGCCCATTTGCATTGCATAAGTCTTACAAAGACATTTCAAGGAAGTCCAGTTTGAAATCGAATACACATTCGTTTGGAAATCTCCACCATGTGGAGGAGGGAAATAAAATTTAATGATTGTGCACCATTTAATGATATTTATCTTTATGTGTTTTGAATTATATAAGGTCAGTCGACATTTTGATTTTTTAAAACAGCTGTTTAAGAGGTGTTTGGTATTGATGTAAAAATAAACTAACAAAGTTATGATATCAAGCAATTAGTTTTAACATTTGTTTCAATTGCCAGAAAATTATATCAATATGTTAAGTTGGTTTTGTTTAAAATTTCTTATTTTGTTTTGCAGCAATTTACACGGGTCATCTTTAAGTGTTGCCAATTTTAAATTAAATTCTAAGTACCAGGTTTTTAGTGTTAAATCATTTGTGCACCCAGCATATAAATAAAATCCGACTTGACTCTGAAGCAGTTTTTCGGAGGATTAACTTTGATTTTCAGTTGTCAAATCGTAGTGTGACACTATGAATATTGATCTTTCAGTATCAAAACCGAAATAGCACCACTATGCAAATCGACATTTTTATAATTTTACATTCGATTTTGATAGATTTTTTCGAGGTGTTAGCTATCAGTGCGCTTTTATATAAAATTCGACAGGTATTTGTAAAATGTTTGCCCTAGAAATGACAACAGCTACCAAATAATTATTTACCTATATTCCCACCACTTGAAATTAATTTCCATTTGAAATCTCTTCTTTCCACTTGGAAATATCGGTCGATCTACATAGTGATCGAATACCCTACTTTATTGTACAAAATTGTTAAATTTTAAATTGATATTTTTCCGAGGAAATTGATTGAAGAGGAAAAGTGTACAACATTTCTTGGAGACCTTAAATACCCTAAAATGTGGCGTAATTTGCACTTGAATATTGCGATATCTCGAAAATAGTGTTTTTTTTTTTGTTTCCCAAGACCGAAAATTAGCCTTTTTGTTACCTACCTGATATTTGATCAAAATACTCTGTATCCAAAATTTGCCCGAAAAAAAATATGTTATTCAAAAGTAGATGTGATGATGACCATTCTACTCATGTGCATTCCTATTCAGTTGTGACCCGTAAGGTTTCCAACCAAGAGTGTCAATTGGGATCTGCTAAGCTCCAGTAGATACTCTGTATTTTTCTTTGAAATATCTGGCCAAAGATTTCCTGAAACCCGACAGTGGTGTCAATTGTTGACCATCTGTCATTTGCGGTCTGAAGAAAACTTTGGTGAATTCTATACTTTTTCTGCTCCAGAGACATAAGTACCTAGGGTACAATTTTTCTTTCTCACTATCAGAATTGGTCGAAGAAAGCTTATAGCAAGCTCCGTCTTTCGACCAATGGTTTGCCAACACAGAGAACTGTGTTATACCACCGGCTCATCATTTAGTGCAGTGTTAGTTGTTAGTAGGCAAACTCTATTACAATTAACATTGGCACAAGACAACATGAAAAATAAACAAATAATATTACGTAAGAGCAAAACAATAACATAACATGAAATAAATAACATTTAGGAGCATGGACCACTGGTTTCGAGTATGTTTTTTAATTTACTTTTATTTATATTAAAATTAAAAATATTTGAATTCCAATTTACAAGTCTACCCATACGCGTCAAGGGCTCATGCATGCCATAGTTGGTCCTATGTGTTGGGATCTTAATTATATCGAAGCCTCGAAGGTTATAATCTTCACCGATAATTAAAATAAACCGAACAAAAAAGATCTGGTGCATCTGTGACGCCTGTTATTAATTGGTGGAAAAATACCAAATCATTGTTTGTTCTTTTTTGTTCCAAAGTTTGCATCTGAAGAATAGATAATCGTTGGTCATAAAAGAGGACATACGAAGGATCACTCCACTGAAGTCCTTTCAAGGCAAAACGAGTAAAGTTTCTTTGCACAGATTCTAATCTCTCAATATGAATATCATAAAGAGGAGTCCAAACCTGCAATGCATAATTGCATACTCAAGATGGGGACGCACCAAGGAGTTGTATAAAGCCCGGGTGACATTGGGATCAACAAATTCTTTAGACCAGCGCTTAATAAACCCTTTCCCACTTTCTGGCGAATTTAAACATTTATTCAAAAAGACAACAAGATTAGTTTTTGAATTGGCCTTATTCACGATTTTATTAATATGAGCAGAAAAATCTAAATTGGGTGTAAAAAGAACTCCAAGGTCCCTTACGGTCATAACACGAGTTAAAATGTGCCGTGAGATAACATATTCATGAGAGGAAGGAGAACGTTTTTTAGAAAATGTCATAGTTTGACATTTTGTCGGGTTGAGGTTCAGACTGTTCTTTTCACACCACAAGGCAAAATGGTTAATATCATCTTGCAGTACAGACCGATCATTTGAAGATACTATATTTTTATAAATCTTCATATCATCTGCAAAGATTAGAATTTCGCTATTGCGAACACACAGAGGAGCATCATTAATAGCCAATGTAAAGAGTAGTGGTCCCAGATGGCTTCCCTGCGGAACACCTGATTTGGCAATAAATTCTCTTGAGTATGAATTTCTGAATTTGACTTGATATAACCTATCTTCAAGATATGAAGATGTCCACTTGATGAAAGGTGGTGGAAAACCGTATGAGTGAAGTTTAAACTTGATAATCTCATGAGACAGTTGATCAAAAGCTTTCAAGAAGTCAGTATATACACAATCAACTTCTTGACAACTTTCTAGAGAGTTTAAACATTTATTCAAAAAGACAACAAGATTAGTTTTTGCCCAGTTCATCACATATTTCATTTCCAAAAAAGTCACGGTGTCCCGAGACCCATCGAAGTGTGAATGAATATATTTCGTCGAGCAATCTTAATTCACTACGAGAACGAGCAACCAGTTTTGATTTCGTGACAATTGACGAAATGGCTCTGATTGCCGCCTGGCTATCTACGAAGATATCAATGTTCTTATTCGTCAGTTCACATGTGAAAAATATTTTGCGGTCTCGCAAACTGCAAGTACTTCTGCTTGGAAAACACTGCAAAAGTTTGGCTGAGTTGTTTTGGAAGATGGAACCGTCTGTAAAGACCGATTCATGGTTTGCGTTTCGGACCCGGCTTTCCATCCATATCTACCTTGTTGGAATATTTGCTAATATGGCTGGGTTAAAAATCTATCTACGGTGAAATATAGTCTATTTGAATGTCTATGTCAGTAAAGCTTACAGTGGTTCTGTGACCACATTCACCCCTTTTCCAAGTTTTACACTCTTTAAGTCGTAGAGCACTTTCGGCCGCCAACTCTTTCGTGAATAGATCGAGTGGTGCAAGTGAGAGGTAAGTTTCTACGACTGCGATTACCGCGGTCTTGTTTTGCTGATACATTCCAGTCTCTAGATTTTTGGCAAGGCCTTAAGATTGGTTCAATTATTCAAGGCTGGCGACTAAACCACACAGGCGAACGTCAGAATAGACCTTGTGATGGCAGAGTATATACAATAAATGGTATTGGGGCTGGGTCACAATCTCTTGCCTAATATTTTACTGTTGGTGTAGAAGGCTATTGCAACTTTTTTCGTCCCTTTCTTTGATGAAACAATATCTCCTACCTTTCTACTGAGAAAAATACCTCCAATAATTTAAACATTTTCTTATTTGATAAATTAAGTTTTCTTTAAGAAATCAAAAGGAATAAGTGAAGTAAGTAACAGTTGTTGTGACTTTTGTAAAGTAGCGAGAACACTGAATATTAAAGAAGTTGCTGGTCGCTCAAGAAATGAAGTTAAAGCAGAGGTTTTAGCAGAATACTTTCAACATTTTTTAAGCCTCCAAGTAGCCCAAATCATCACTTGTTTGCCCTTTCTTATTATAGAAAATGTGGAACTTGATGTCGGGATAACACTTCTAGAGATAAAAACTGTAGCCCGCGCTTGGAATCTTAATAAGGCACCTGGATTAGATCGTATACCATATGAATTCTATGAGTATTCCACAGAGAAATTTCTAAATCACCTGTCGGAATGTTTTGATCGGATCTCCGACGAAGGATGAGTTAGAAGAAAACTTCAGGGGAAGCTTCATCGTTCCAATCTTTAATAAAGGTAATGGAGAAGAATGTACCAACTACCGAGGAGTATCATTCTTAAGCTCAGTAATGCAAATCTTCTCTGCAATACTTCTCAACCGTTTAACAAATAGGATAACGGAAAATTGACTTATTAGTTAGTTCCAAGCAGGTTTCCGCCAAGAATATTGCAGTTCGGATAAAATTTTCATGTTAACAAGCATAACGAAGATATAGCTTGATAATGGAAGGAAAGTATACGCTTTTTTCGTGAATTTTAAGGCAGGTTGTTTTGGTTCTATAGATAGAAATGCTCTCGTTCTTTAGCTCAGCATCGTTTCAAGAAAGTTCCTCAAAGTAGTATAAGGCATTTATGAGCAAAATCAAGCAGCCTTGTGGGATGGGCATCTATTGTGTCACTTGATTGAAACAAAAATGGGTGTCAAGCAAGGATGCTTACTAAGCCCTTTATTACTTTTCTCATTATTCCTTTATGATATTATTTCCTTTCTTCCAGGAGAAATTTTTCTTAACGGAATAAACATCAAATGCCTAATGTATGCAGACAACATCTCCCTACTGGCGGATACGCCAAATATGATACAGCTTATTGTTAACAAATTACAGCAATATTACAGAACATGGATCTTAAAGGTTAACACAACCAAATCGAAAATTATGATCTTCCGAAATGGCAGGGGTAGATACGCTAGACACGAGAAACGGACCTGGGAAGGCGAGGAGCTAGAAAAGGTCAAAGAGTATAAGAATCTTGGAGTAATACTGACTCCCAAACTTTCTCTTGAAAAAGGTGTCAAAATGAAATAAAATGCACGACTGGGTCACACGAACTTGCTCCTATGTAAACGACTAAGAATTTCAAAATTTAATGATATTAGAGAAAAACTGTTCATAAAATTAAGCATAAAATTAATTTTTTAATAGACTAAAACAACACCTTTAGTAGTTGGAGCTAAAACAAGGATGCCATTTGATTTAAGTAAATATTATCTTATGCAAGAACAAAAATTATAAGTCTGTACTGGTTTCATTAAACAATAAGATTTTATATACAATTTTTTTAAAACGTTTATAAGAAAAAAGTTTTTTTTTATTTTTTAAATAAAAATTAAATTTACAACCAAAAATATTGAGCCGTTTCTGAGATATCGAATTTTCAAAAAAAAAAAAAATAGATTAATAGATTTTGTTTTTTAAAACTCAAAAATTATTCAATGTTTTTTAAACTTTTTAGAAGCTTCTCTATAAAAAATTTCATTAAAATCCGTTTTGTCGATAATGAGAAATTCTAATCTTGAAAATATGGTTCTATGGTAGGTACAGTCAGTAATATCTTGATTTTAATTTTTTTTTATTTGATTATAGATCGTAAAAATTAATCAAGAGAAAAAAAATGTAAGCAAAATTCTCGGAATCATTTTCTAAAAAATTATGATTTTCGAAAACCATTTTTTAACATTTGTATGGTATGGGTACTATTATTTTTAGATAAATTACATTTTTCTTCTTACATCTTATAATTTATATTAAAAAACTTTTATTTGTCAAATTTAAAAAAAAAATCGAGCATGGGGTTTTCGAAATACTGAGTTTTCAAAAAAATATTTTGAAAATTTTTTAAAAATCCAAACCAAAATGTTTGGAAAATTTGAATACACAATAATATTTGAACTGCTAGGGATCCTTAACAAAAAAAAACTGATCAAAATCGGTGTTACCGTTTTTGAGAAAATCAAAAACAAGTTCCAAGCGGGGTGCCAAAAATAACTATTTTTTGGAAAATTTTTTTCAACCATTACCTAGCTTTAATTAAATGAAATTTTTTTTATTTTTTTTTTTTAATCTGTGAGACAGTTTTTGAAAAAAAAATATTTATAAAATTTCGAAAAAAAAACCTATTGCAGATACCGTTATTTTTGGTCTTAAAAAAAAAGAAAAAAACGTGTGGGGGGAAAAATCAAAATACATATCTTCCAAGTTTGAAGAAAATCGGCCGAGCCACTTAGGCTGCAGTCGAACCGACAGACAGACAGACAGAATTGCGAGACCCACTTTTTGGTCTTCGCTGTCATCGTAATGTCAACTTTGATCAAAATCTCGAGTTCGATTTTTTTTACGAATACCATAGTACCTACCTATAAGTCGCAAGTAAAAAAGAATACTTAACATATATATGATATATGCATATGTTAACAATGTCTATAAGTATTTGGAGCACTTCTGCTACTTACGCCAACATATTCCAATAGTTGCTTCATCTTAAAAAATAAAAAAACAAAAAATTGCGAAGAAATAGGTCTTCCTACTTTGAAGTTGTCTTTTTCTAAAAAAAACTGTCTCGGACATATGGGTGTTGGTGAAGGTATGTAATCAGAGAAAAACTACCTAATTATCATTGCAAAAAAAAAACATTAAATTCATTTTTGTACTTATACCTTAATTTACGATCTTTCTTACCAAGCCATATCTATATCTATATATACAAAGAAAAAATGAAATTAAAATGACCCTTGAGTCATTCGAGAGCCCCCAAATGTATAATTGTATTTGCTTATACTAATGCTAATGTATACCTTTGCCTTATCTTTATGCTCAAAATGTTTATCTAAATTACTTGGCTGTAAATTAAAGTGATTCCCTTGCTGCTTATAAAAGAAAGCTACGAAAACAAAAAAAAAAAAAAACGAGAACACTCCCACCTCGGAGCATTCAATCAGCGGCCATATTTGAAATTCCCTTCTTATTTCTTTACTTTTCTCAACAAAAAAGTGCAAAAAAAAAAAAAGAAAAATTTTATACATATAAAAAAATTAGAGAAAACCAAAAACAGAATAAAAAAAACTTCACCCCTACTTATCCATAAAATACAAATTGCTTGTATCTTCTTAAAAATCAAATCGAGGGTGGAAATGAATGTCCTTCGCCGTTCGGTAACAAGATGGAGATTTATACATCATTCCCTGTACACTGTTCAGTGTTCGGGGTGGGGTTCATTCAATCACCCATCAGGGTCGTTTGGTGTAAGGAGATTGTGCTCCCAATTCAAATGGATGAAATGTAAAAAGTAAAACTCCTTAGCCCAGATGGGGTGGCAAATGGGATGCCGAAGCCGATGCATTGCCCCCGACCCCCAATTCGCTCTATGATTCCACTCCAATTTCTATTCTATGTGTTGAGTATTATATATTTTCTTTTCTTAAGGATGTCTTCATGTTTCTATTTTCTTGACATCAATTTTTTTCCTCAACAATTTTTCGCCCTATCCACGATGATGAAGAAGCCAAATCGATAATTTTATTTGAAGAGGAAGATGAAAAAAAAATAAAAAAAATTGAGTGGCAAGGAACTGAGTTGCCAACCGAAATCCCATAATTTGCAACAAACAAGGACTCGTCAATGCTGATGAAGATGATGCTGATGATGATGTTAGAGTATGGCATCTCGCAAGGACCAAGATGTTGATTTCTAGTAGCTGGTGGCTTGTTGGTCGATGGATGGCTCTGGCTTACCTCCTGACAAGGTTTCTCTTTATAATTTTTTTTTGTTTTATTTCTTCGTTTCTTCCTTGATGTGATGGGACCTGTGTCCGTTGGCGTTTGTTGGCTTTTTCTTGAGACCGATGGGGTGTCCTTTATATGAATACCTATATATATATATTTTTTTTTGAATGAAAAAAGAAATAATGGCGGCTGATTTTCCATGTTGTATCTCTTTATGTTTTATTTCCTTTTTGATTTCAAGGATTGTTTGAAAATTTCTTTTTCTTATTTTTTTTTATTCCTTGGACAAAAGCAAATGAGAAGAAAACACGTACCACCTTTTGGAAAAGGGAGAAAGCGTTTTTTTTCTCTTGATTTTCTTTTTTTTTTCAATTTATATTTTTGTTGATTTTTATTTTGGGGTGGAATAATATGCAAATCAGAAGCAGTTTATATTAAAAGTAAAAAATAACATTCTCAAGAGTATTTGAAATAAGAAACGATTTTTAGAGTGTGGATAGACACTAATAGGTATGGCGACATTTCGAATTCAAAGTGGATAGGTTTGGGGGTGCCGGGTGACGAAAGAGGGTCGAGAATAGATGGTCGATATATTTTGTTAATTTGGCAATTTTTATTTTAATCTTATTCCATTAGGTAGATAGCGGATATCGGGGCTAGTGGACTCAATTTTTTTTTGTGATTTTTGTATCAAGTAAAAACTAAGATCGGTATATCAACAAAATTTAAAATCCTTAAACAAAGCTTCTTTTTATATTTCTTTACACGTTTTTAAATTGCCTCATAGTGGACTAACCTGTCAAGGTAATGTGACTAGCACTATGCTTTAATTTGAGCATTTCCTACTTTGGTGTATGAAGTTTGACTCCGAATTTTTTTTCAAAATTGCATTCACGAGACTTACATACATATATCGAAAACAAACCATGGATCAGTTTTCTCGGAATCTCGATCTCGACCACCGCTAAATAAAATTCCTGACGAAGAATGCTATGCTATGCCAATTTAACAAGGTCAACGAATTGATAGTGAGTCTCGACTTGGAACTCGTTGGTTTTTTTGGGATTTTTCTAAGTGTGAAGGTTTTGTCTTATGGTCGATCACAAACCAGGTTGAAAAGTAACACTCATACTTGAAATTAAGGTGCTGCAGAAGGTTGGATAATATCTTACATGCAAAGTTTATAGCTGGGATACGACTCGATGGTTTTTTTTTACAGGTGGGACATATGGGGCTGATATTCCATCTATTGGGTAAGCGTCTTGGTTAATAATTAAGTGCTTGTGTCCTATTAAAGCATTCTTTTTTAAATCAAGGAACTCAACTGACACAATATCACAATCGGCTTTGTTGTTCTCAAGCTTTTTCACAGAAATAAAATGAATGATCGAATTGCCCTATTAATCGTTTTGCATGATACCCATTTCGAACCTATTACTTTAATAAATCATGTGTTCACCTCTGGTTTCCTATGTTCAGTAAATATATAGGTTAACTTCACTGTTTCGAAAATCCTTCGGTCCAAGTCTTAAAAATAAAATGCTCCTATGTAATAGACTAGGAATTTTAAAAACGAATGTTATTAGAGAAAACTGTTGATAAGGATAAAATTATCATCATTTTTTAAATTTTTTTAGTAGTAAGAGACAAAAACAGGATGCTATGCAAATATGAATTTATGCAAGAACAAAAATTAAAAGTCGTTGTAGTGGTTTCTTAATAAAATAAGGTTATGTATAATTTTTTTTAAATATTTGAAAAAAAAACTTGGTATGTCAACTTTAGGTTTTTATTATTGTACGAATGAAAATTAAATTTCTAAAAAAAATATTGACCCATTTTTGAGATATCGAATTTTCCAAAAAAAACAAATGATTTTTTTTTTTCAAAAATACAAATTTTTTTTTTTTAAGTTTTGAAATTTAATGTTTATTAAAGTTTTTAGAAGCATCTCTATAAAAAATTTCATAAAAATCCGTTATGTCGATAATGAGAAATTCAAAATTTTAAAAAATCGTCCTATGGTAGGTACAGTCAGTAATGTCTTGTTTTCAAAATTTTTTGTGTTTAATTATAGATCTTAAAAATTAATGAAAAAACTAAAAATTTAAGCAAAATTCTCGGAATTTCGAGAAAAATACGATTTTCGAAAACCATTTTTTAACATTTATGTATGGATGGTATTGTTATTTTTAGGTAAAATAATTTTTTTTGCTCATATCTTGTAGATTATTTTAAGAAACTTTTATTTATGAAGTTTTAAAAAAATCGAGCGTGGGATTTTCGAAATATTGTGTTTTCAAAAAATAATTTTGAAAATTTTTATAAAAATCCAAAAAACATTTTTTTTAAAATTTGAATACACAATAATAATGAAACTGCTGGGGAACCTTAATACAAACAAAAATGATCAAAATCGGTTGTACCGTCTTTAAAAAATCAAAAACAAAAAAAATGGTTCCAAGGGGGGTACCAAAAATAATAATTTTTTGGAAATTTTGTTTCATTCATTACCTAGGTTTAACTAAATGAAATTTTATGAATTTTTTTAAAAAATCTGTGGGACAGTTTTTGAGAAAAAAAAATATTTATAAAATTTCGAAAAATAAAATGCACGACTGGGTCGCCCGAACTTGCTCCTATGTAAAAGACCAAGAATTTCAAAAATGAATGTTATTAGAGAAACTGTTCATAAGCATAAAATTCATTTTTTAAATGACTAAAAAAAACTTCTTTAGTAGTTAAAGGTAAGAATAGGATGCCATGTGATTCAAGCAAATATATATTTATGCAAGAACAAAAATCTTAGTAGTGGTTTCTTAAAAAATAAGGTTTTATATAAGAAAATTTTAGAACATTTTTAAGAAAAAATGTTGGTACGCCAATTTGAAGTTTTAATTATTGTATGAATAAAACTTAAATTTACAAAAAAAGTATTGAGCCGTTTTCGAGACATTGAATTTTCAAAAAACAAAAAATTGATTTTTTTTTCAAAATTCAAAAAAATATTTTTCTTAAAGTTTTGAAATGCAATGTTTTTTAAACTTTTTAGCAGCTTCCTTCTACGAAATTTCATTAAAATCCGTTGTGCTAATAATGAGAAATTCAAAATTTTAAAAAATCGTTCTATGGTAGGTACAGTCAGTAATATCTTGTTGTCAATTTTTTTTTATAACGAGTAAATTACAGATATTAAAAAATAATAGAAAGAAAAAAATTCAAGCAAAATTCTCGGAACCGTTTTCGAGAAAAATACGATTTTCGAAAACCATTTTTTAACATTTGTATGGAGGGTACCGTTATTTTTAGGTAAAATTAATTTATTTTGCTCATATATTGTAGATTATCTTTTCAAACTTTTATTTATCAAGTTTTGAAAAAATCGAGCATGGGGTTTTCGAAATATTGAGTTTTCAAAAAAAAAATTTGAAAATTTTTTTAAAAATCCAAAAAATTTGTTTTGGAAAATTTGAATACACATCAATAATATTTAAACTGCTGGGGAGCTTTAGCATAAAAAAAATGATCAAAATCGGTGGTACTGTTTTTGAGAAAATCAAAAACAAAAAAAATGGTCCCAAGGGGGGTAACAAAACTACTCATTTTTTTGAAAAAATTTTTCTACCATTACCTAGGTTTAACTAAATTAAATTTTTTGAGAAAAAAAAATATTTATAAAATTTCGAAAAAAAATCGTATGGCAGGTACCGTTATTTTTGGTCATACAAAATCAAATCAAAAAAAATCCGGGGGTGAAAAATCAAAACCCATATCTACCAAGTTTGAAGAAAATCGGCCGAGCCGTTTAGCTGTGATCGAACAGACAGACAGACAGACAGACAGAATTGCGAGACCCACTTTTTTCGTCTTCGCTATCATCGTAATGTCAACTTTGATCAAAATCTCGAGTTCGATTATTTTGCCGAATGCATAACTTGCCTTATAGTACCTATAAGTCGCAAGTAAGAATCGTATGGCACTTACCGTTATTTTTGGTGTTAAACAATCAAATCAAAAAACATCCGTGGGAAAAAAAATAAAACTCAAATCCACCAAGTTTAAAGAAAATCGGCCGAGCCGTTTAGCTATAGTCGAACAGGAAGACAAACAGACAGACAGACAGAATTGCGAGACCCACTTTATTGGTCTTCGCTATTCACGTAATGTCAACTTTGATCAAAATCTCGAGTTCGATTTTTTTCCGAATGCATAAAAATTATAAATTAAAAATAAAAATTATATAAATAAATTTCGATTGTAAAGATCTGCGATCTCCTTCAGATGGAATGTTACATTATGCCATCTTGGTTGCTAAAAATCATTTCATATTATTAAATAGATTTCATGGACTACCTATATTTCTTGACAATTTATTCAGGATGCTCGTCCTGTTTTCAAAACTTTATTTTAAGAAATAATGTATGAATTATCTATGAATCTGAGAAATGTAATTGGGAAGATCAACTCATGTCCTTTTCCTAGTTTCGATTTAGGAAATCTGATAGGCCGTGTTAATCCAGTTCTTCGTCTTGTTTAAGTGTAAGCTTTGAATAATTTATGTCAAAAACATAATTTTAGAGAATCACACTATAGTTTATATAATTAAAACCATCAGCGTAGATAATTTTCCTGGAATATTCTATCGAAACAACCTCATTGCCAGCAACTATAAAGAGTGTTGGCCGAAGATAACTACTTTGAGGTACATAGGAAAATCATAATTGATTGTTCTAAAAAGATTTTTTGTAAGTCCTTCATTTCAAATACGATATTACAAAGATAAAGGGAAAACAATAGATTGAAGCTAGAATAAACTATAAGTAAACTTTCCGAAGACCTTATTGAGGTCTGTATAAATACAATCAACTTGATGGCATTCAATAAATTTACTAGCAATCGATATGAATTTATGTGCATAGCTAGTAGATTTCTTTTTCATAATCCAATGTTGCTCAATCGTTAGAAAAGGCTTACAGTTAAAATAAGAAATTTTTAGAAACAATTTTTAGAAAACAATAGTCTCAAATAGTTTGGGTTATATAATTATTACAAACATTTTCAAGATTGCCCTTTTTGTGAATGGGAATATTGAATGAGTTCTTCCAAGCAGATTTCGGCGGTCTGTGGCAGCCATGTTGTTTTGGTGATATCTGTCAAGTCTGTTGCCAAATCACCTTGCCAGGGACACTATTAAACAACATGTCCAAATCACAAAACTTTATTATAAAAATAGTGTACGTTAGTGCAAACGATGTGCGGGTTGCGAATATTTTACGGTAGACGTGCGGTGGCCTTTCAGAGTCGGCTCTTCAATGTTTAATAGCCAAATTTGAGATGACCGATTCAGTAATCAATTAGCCAACATTCGTTAGCTAAAGGAACGCAAAATCGGAAAAGAACATCGCCGGGGATCGTGAGTAAGTGCACAGCAGAACCGTGTTCAAGAACTCGGCTTTTCACAGATTTCAACTTGGCAAATTTTGCATCGAGACCTGAGCCAGTACCCGTACAAGATCCAACAGACCCATCAGGAGCTCAAAGTTCATGACCATAGACAACGCCATTTGTTCGTTGACTAAACTTCGTGGCGTTTGGAAGAGAACCCCAATTTTGTCCGAAATTCATGAATAGGATGAAACCAACAAAAAAAAAATTCATCAGGTGACAGTGCATCCTCAAAAAGATACCGTTTGGTGTGGAATTCGGTTAGGCGGCATCATTGGCCCGTATTTTTTCGAAAGCGACGTTGGTGACCCGGTTATCGTTAATTGCGCAACAGAGCAATTTATTATGGCTCCAATTGAACCATATGGACTTAAACGACATGATGTGCAAGCAGGAAGGCGCAACGTACCACAAAGCGAACGTCACGATTGACATTCTGCATGAAAGATTTGAGGTTAAGGTTATCTCTCGCAGAGAAGGTGTGAATTGGCAGTAAGGTCATGCGGTTTGACCCTTTACTTTTTCTTGTGGGGTTTCCTGAAGTCGCGAATAAACTACAGTCGACGGATGCCTTTAAGGTAGATATAACACGGGTTCAAATTCATTCGGGTCAATGTAGAGGACTCATTGAAAATTGGACCACTTGGATCCGTGCCACTGTAAGAAGCCGGGAAAGGCATTTAATATTGCATGTGATCTAATGGCCTTTCAAATAAAACAAGAATATTGTTAACTTATTGTATTCTATTTCAACATATACCCCCCTTTTTTTGTCTTATAGTCGCCATTTTGTTTTTGTTTTAATTCGGTTTTATTAATGTCTTAACTTATAACTATCTTTAAAACTAGACAAATATTCATAGAAACTAGACTGATAAAATCATTTGCTTATTAACTAATTGGCCATATGAGGGTGCTCTATGTCGCCGTTTTGTTGCTTGAACCACCATTCACACGTATTCTCGGATATGTAAGAAGAGAATTTTCTCTTGCACATTGAAGATTCCGAAATTTCCTGAGATTTTTTATTTTGGAAACCTTGAAGATTCCATTGTTTGCTCAGTTTTTGCGATTTATGAGTCCTGACATTAAAATCACTTTTTTAAAGAAAATACATGAACACAACATGTTGTCAGTAGAAGTTCAAAAGAATATACTTTACCTAGAGACCGGTTAATAGTTGTATTAAATTTGCACACATATTTCAGGTGGTTCTGAAGAGCTTGTCTGTAAATCTAAACGTCAAAATCAAACACACCTTTGTCAAAAGTCAAACCCGAATAGGAACATTTGTTTCGAATTATTGTGCTGTTTTAATTTTTCGCCCAAGCTTAACAGGTTCAAATATAGATTTCAACTTAACACCTGCTGATTTCATATCAAACTCAATTGCCAAGCTGCCGCCGCACCGCCGCCGTCTTGTACATATTCTAACTGTCAATCTTTGAAGAAAAAAAAAAAAAACTTCAAATCAAATTCAAAGCAAATAGTTATGCATTTTTTATCGCACATAATCGATCATTCTGCACGTTCATTCTGCAAGTACTGTTGCCTGTCAGGACGGCCAGTCAGTCTGCATCAAGTGCAACGAAAAAGCTTACCTATAGCTACGTTGATTGACTGTCAACATACACATTCGTTGCGCGTTACTTGTAACCAGTCCATAAGGCGTAGCCGCGTCCAGCCCACGTTCGATCTTCCGAGTAAATCAATGCCAAACCTGTAATTACGTATGCAAGTTGGACGCAAGACAGTCATTAGGAATTAATCAACATCCATCGAGCCGAGAGCGAGCTGAATTTAGAGAAAAACTATACACAAAAAAAAAATATCCTTTTACCATTATAGTTAAGGCGTAAACACATGGAAACGCACTTTGCTTTTAGTCGAAGTTATTATCCGTTGGTGAAAAAAGATTTTCTTCCTATATCATGATTTGAAATGCCGATAAGTTTTTCATGCAATCAGACCCTCACCGCAAACGGCTTACGGGGCTTTTAGTGTTCGAATGACTTTGATTGGCGTCTGCGTCTTTTCACCAGACTATAGCACTCAAGGCTCTTAATATTGCTGAAGCTGATGCCATAACTTTGGACTTAATTAGAGGTTCTAGCGCTCTGACGAAGCGACACAGCATGGCAATCTTAATATTATGGCTGGCCATAAAAATGTGGCAGTTTGTACAGGAAGTTTCCTGCCAGCTATATTTAAACTTTTTTTAGTTCATCAATTTGCAGCTTGTTTTTAGTTTTCCTTTCTCTTATCGCAGTGAGCTTGTGTTGCATGTGTGCCTTACAGAAAGGTTTACACACAATTACGATGCAGGCAGATATTTAATTATTCATTACCTTTTTTTTATTTTATTGACGAGTGCGTGAGGTAAATTGAAATAAAGTGCCTTTGCGTTCAGCCCCCCACATGCTGGAAAGGAAGAAGTTTATTAATTGAAGGCAAATTAATATGATATGGTAATAGATTTATGATTTTGAGGTGTCATTTGCATGATAAGGCCTTATGAATAAGAGAAATATTTAGATATTTTTGTCGGAAATTATATAATGGTTCAATATGGTAATGGCTCATTAATGTAGGGATATTGAATAAAGGAATAATTAATGGGGGCTATTGCACTACGAGGTAAACATTTATTTTCCCCGGATCATTGCGAGATTAGATTGCACATTTAATGACTCTTTCTCGTGAAATCTGGGTATTTGGAGAACCTTCAAAGAGGATAAAGCATCCTCCTCTTTCGGTAGAGTCTTTTCTTCTTTAGTATCTTCTTTAGTATCTAGTTTAAGGAGTCGTTGAACCGAATTTTCGGGCAAGATTCTATGTCCCCAATACCCACGATATCCACTTGAATGAAGTTTGATAATGTTTTTCTAGCCAAGTTTATTTAGGCTGCCTATACTTTCACAAATTATTTTGAAAATGGATGAATTGTGCTCTGTGCTTTTAGTGTGGCTTGGTTGTTCGACATAATGTTGGCCTTTTCACAATGTTACGGTAATTTCTATCGGAATTTCAATCTTAACATTTTCCTATGGCATGTACTTCCGCTTAAAATATGTTAATAGACTGCAGTATTGAGAGATAGGTTTTAATCCAATCAAATCTAAGGTTGCGCGTACAGCAGTGCGACAAAGCGATGCGATGCGAGAAGCGTTTGCGTGCGACAAAAATATTTACATTGATTCTTATACACGTGCGCGCACTGGAGCGATATTTGATGCGAGTGTTGCGAGTTTCTCGCATGTCTATCGCATGCATCTCGCACACAAACTGTTCTGACCACTTTTTCAAGCGAGTTTGTGCGAGAAGGCTCATATTGTTTGTTTTGAGGTTTCAAGAAAAAAGCCAAAAAAGTAAAATTTTGTTATTTCAGTGCTGCAACTTTTTGATCATTTTGGTGGCAATAATTAGCAAGGAATTAACAACGCAACAACACAAATTAGCTTTTACTGTGCGCACTAATTCTCGCATCTCGAATCGCTTGTCGCATCGCTTCTCGCATCGCATCGCTTTGTCGCACTACTGTGTGTGTGTGCTGCGACAAAGCGATACTCCGAGAAAAATATGCGTGCGAGGAAAATATTTACATTTATTCTTATACATAATATGTATATATGAGCACAGTGAAGCGATATTTGATGCGTGTTGTGAGTTTCTCTAATGCCTATCGCAAGCATCTCGCTCACAAACTCTTCTGACCACTTTTTCAAGCGAGTTTATGCGAAGTTGTGAGAAGGTTCATATTGTTTGGTTTGAAGCTTAAAGACAAAAATCAAACGTGTAAAATTTTTTTATTTCAGTGCTTGTGTTGTGTGGTGCAAATTTTTAATAGTTTTGGTGGCAATAACTATCAAGAAATTAACAACACAACCGCACAAAATCGCTTTCACTATGTCGCGCCTAGTTATTGCATCTCGCATGGCTTCTCATATCGCATCGCTTTGTTGCACCACTGTACGCGCAGCTTTATACCAGTTGATGTCATTTGATATGAGAGTGAAGTTATCGGTTTATGCTACTCACTCTTTCTTGCTATTTAATCTCTTTGTTATAATCTTAAGCTAAAATTACAGGTGGAAATGGATGTCGAAATTCATACTGGGCTAACACCCCCGACCGATTATTAGGTCAAAAAATTAACAGAATTATTCTACGCTCTTGAAGAGTGTAGCGCTTCTTTACTTGTCTGTTTGTATAATGCAGCTGTCTAGTTCACAAATGTCAAATATGAGCGATGTTCGACGCCATTTGCAAAAATTTTAAAATCTTCCGATAGGGTGATTAATTTTGCCCCACCTTGTATTTGAAACTCTACCGCTCTAGCAATTTTCCTCGTTCTACAGCAATCGGCAGTGTTCCATATGATTGGGAAGAATTTTGAGAAAGTAGGTGAATGTCACGCGTTCTGAATGGAAAATTCCAAATTTTCGAGTCAGTGAGTTTTGGTTTAGTAATTTTAAGAAACCACTAATTCTAAAAAAAAGATCAACTTGGTGAAGTGTCCGATGTTGGATTGACTCGTGAGTACTGTGAATTTGAATTTTCGCACTCTATTAGTATTGATGTTTGAAGGGTATGCCTTTTGCAACAAAGTAACAAATCCCCAAGAGTGTCTCTTGTCATGAGAAGTGTTTTTCAACTCAAAGATTGTACTCGGGAGAAAACTGTAGGTCTGCCGGCAACATGCAACAAAACATGTTTTTCTTCAATCTCCAAAATAATTTTGTTAAAAGTTAAGAGTGGTGCTTTATTAAAATACTAAATTAACTTTTTTTCATTTTGAGACTTTAACATAAATAAAAGTTCTTTGATCATTGTAAAATGTCTCATGTTTGACAGTTCCATTTGATCTGTTTATTTTTGAGGTTTATTGGCACCTGGTAATTTGCTTTGCACGCCACATGTAAGTCAGTATGTGTACTGACAAATGGAGATAGATTTTTTTACGATTTGTAGTTCAATGTATTTCCCATAAGAAAAAAGCAAAAAGGGGCTAGAAAAACATAAATTTTACTGATTAATTTTATATCAACGGGTATCAATATTATGATTTTAACAGAATAATAATATGTGTTTATTTCTAAATCAGGTGGAAAATATATCAAAAACATCATTAATCTCGTGCAATTTGTACTTAAAAAATGTAAAGAAATCGCAAGAAAACAACAACAAATACTTAAAAAAATGGATACACATGAATTTTTTGAATTAAGTCACAAAAACAACAAAGTTTCTTTCATTTTTTCTGCTTTTTAATTTGTCTTGATTATCATAGAAAATTGTAAACCAAAAAAAAAGAAAAATTTTCACAAAACAAGAAAACACTAAACGAGTAAACTTTATTGTGTTTTTTTTTTTTTGTAGCATTTGTTTTCTTATATTACATAAGCCGTGTTTTATTGGTTAGTGAATACACTACATCGCAAAATTTAACATGGAAAACAACAACAAACGATTAGTGAATAAAAATAAGCTAGTAATGGAAATGGATAATTAAGTGAAGATGGAGTTTCTGATGTTCAAATGTAGGAGGTGTTTAGGTGGTGTCCGAAAAAATATATGTGGCATACTTGAGGGTGTGTTCGTTAGTATTTATTTTATTATACTTTGCCTTTACTAATCCAAAGTGTGAACGCTCCGAAATTTATAGAACAAATATTTTTTAAAATGCAAAACTTTAATTCATAACATAATTCCGGCTTTACACTACTGCCATTAATTTTGTCATAAAATATTGAATTAATTTACGCGAAGGCGATTGGTTTCGATTAATATGTTTTATCAGTTCACTGGCATTAGTGGCATTTGTTCAAAAATGTCGTGTAACTGCGGCATTATGCTGAATTTATATAACAACGGAAAAAATTGCACATTTTAGTTGAATTAATACGATGTAAAAGCTGTTTTAGTATGAAACTAGGTTAAGACAACGATTCTGCAAAATTTTAATCGGACACAGCACCATACTTTCTCTACACTTTTATTGAAGTTAAACTCTCAGAATACCTATTTTATTTTGTTTAGTATCGTTCTAACTTCATATGGCTCTTTAACATTAAAAAACGTCAAATTAGGTCTGTTTACTTAGTTTTTTGCACGAACTACTATTGTTTTAAGGTTGCTCAGAATCAATTTATTAAAAGAAATTGCCTTTGGCTAGGCGGTTTCGCAACTGTTTGGTTCAAAAAACTAAAAAGTTTGTGTTTTGACACAAACTAAACGATTGCCTAAAGTGAGTTCGCTATTTTCTGTAATATATAATTATATGCACCTGCGCGGACATTCAACCAAATAGTTCATCTGTTTTCTATAAGTATCCAAACAGTTGTGCACCTAAAAATTGAATGTGCACTCCTAGCCTTAGGACGATATCAGTTAAAAAATGTTTAAAGTTAGAAAACTACTATAAAGTTAGGAAATATATAAGAAGTATATAATACTACTACCTTAATAAGAGGCTGTTTAAAATTTTGTGCCAATGTCATTTTATTGAGTTCTATGTTTTTTTTCTCCAATACTCAGTATATACATGCGATATATTTTCGCACTTTTGTAAGTTTTAAATCAAATTTAACAGTGAGAAAAACTCTAAATCAACTCGATCTACATTTTCATGAATATTTCAACTCAATCTGCATTTTCATGAATATATTTAACTCCAGCTTAAAAACGAGATACAGATCTTTCGAATACATCCGTGTAAGTTAATTCAACAAGTAGGAAGGAAGAGTGAGTTAAAGAGTGAATAAAGCGTTTTTTTGGTTTTTTTTGTATTACTGCGCTAGATATAGATTACCAATAAAAGGCGCCTATAGTAATTTAATTACACTTGAAAAAATTTCTGAATAATAGAATTGGCCAGGCCACACAGGGGTTTTATGTTTGTTTTATTTTTAATCAAATAGATAATTATTGATTTAAGGACAAATATTTTACCTTGAGACTAAAATACGGCTAGTCAAAGAAGACCATACAAATTGCTTCTTAAAAAATTGTTTCATCTGTCATTCACATACGATATGTTTACGATTTTTGAAGACAAATTACAAGAGATTAATTAAGTTTCTTATTATATTTTCAACTTGATTTAGAAATTAACACATATTACTCTTCTTTTAAAGTTATAAAATGCTGCCGGTTCATATAAATTTGATTAGTTTAATCAATGTTTTTCCGACACTTTTTTGATTTTTTCTTATGGGAAATACATTGAACGTCAAATCGAAAAAGAATCTATCTCCAATTGAAGGTTCACGCGCTGACTGCCAAGTGCCGTGACTCCATGTGTCAATAAAGACAAAAATGTGTACGTCGGGAAAATACTTCATGCAATCTGAGCGCCATCTTTCTTTGAAGTCACTGGCTTATTACACATAATAAAATCTTCTATTTGACTAAATTTTCTTTATTTATTTCAATTTTATTCGTTTTCTTTCATCGACTGGAATTTTTGGGTAATTATCCCCTTCGCGAGCTTCCACTTCCTCGACTATATGTACATATGTACATATGTAATTTAATATTATTTAAGGAATTGAAAAAGAATTCTTGATTTTCTTAAAAAAATTCTATTTTTATAAAAAGACAAAATATTTGTCATTTGTAGTGTTCCATTCACGCAATGGTGAAAAAATGTTTACAAATAAAAAAAAATCAATTATGCATCGAAAGAAAATTCTTTGACAACTTTGACAGTTTTAATTTAAAGTAGTTCAGTTCTTTTCTTATTTAATGAGACATTTAATTATCCACAATTCCCAGAAAGACAAAGAGTTAGCTCTTAAGAAAATTATACCATTTTTTTTTTCGTATATACCTTGTGGCTTTTAATGACAGCGATTGGCTTCCAGTTTTAGTCACTGATCTGATGTCTGATCACTGATGATGATGATGAGTGATGACATGAGTATCAATTACAAATTCCAAAAGAGGAATATACTTTTATTGGAAGGAATAGTAGCAGGAATAAGAATGATGAGCGCGTGTGGTTTTTATTGATTGACAGACCAGCATTGGTGGTGAATGGATAATTTTAAGTAAATTGTGTAAAAGAGAACTTAATTGAATATTGTATCGATTTGTATGCGCTTCGAAAAACGCCTATGTATGTACATGGGTACTTACTTACTGATTATTATATTTTTTTTTTAAGTATTTAGATCTTAGAATAGCTAAGGAACAAAAATTCAATATACTTCATAGGAATAGATATGTATACATTTTAGAGAAAACACAATATGTTTGGGATATTTGTAAGAAATTTGTGGGATATAGACAGATTAGATAGAACTTATACAGGGTAGGAACTGGTTATTATCCCATTCCAAAACTAGGTTCTAAAGAAAGGAATCTCAAAAAGTTGACAATATTCACGGGTTGATGTATTTCGCTCTTGCTCAGGGACATCAATATGTATGCATATCATATATAAGTGGTCGTGAGATGTATTCAATGAGTTTCGGTAATTGATCAGCAATAAGGCATAAGATATTCTTAAATTTTTTTTTTAATTTTTCAAACGCCATTCTCTTTTTTAATATTTTAGGCGTACTTAAAGGATTTTGAATACCCTTAAAATGTTCGAGCACAGTTTAATAAAGTTGAAAGTTTGAATGTCTGAGTATTGTAACGGGAGGGAAAATTGTGTCTGTTAAAAATTCCACATTCGTGTAGTGCCGTTAAATAAAGAATCTCTTAATTTAACAGTACGTCCGAAGTTGTTCTCATTAACTGATGGACATTAAAGCTAGCCGCGCACTAGCAATTTTAAGTTGCGAAACTGTTAGGTTACTTATAGAAAACAGATGAACTGTTTGGTTGAATGTCGGTGAATTTGCAGATAATTATATGTTCAATAAAATGGCGAACTTATTTTAGGCAATCGTTTAGTTTGTGTCAAAACACAAACTTTTTAGTTGCTCAAACCAAGCAGTTTCGCAACTAAAAATTGCTAGTGCGCGGCTAGCCTAAGGATGAAGAGCGATAATCAGGATTTGAAGGGTTAAAGGGGAGCAGGAATGCAACTGGCTTTTTCACTAGATTACTATTCATAAAAATAAGATTAATATAATGGAAGACAAAAAGCATTTGGGGCGGTGCTCGAGAGGTTCAAAAGTTTCTGTTATTGTTCTATCACCTATCAATTTTAAAGTTCTTTTTTGGATTTGGTCTGTGATGCACATACTGAGAACTGAAAGCTGTTTTGTTTTTCCAACCCAAGTGCCGTTCATATAGATAGTGGCATGGAGGGTGGTTGCGCTTTAAGGAAAGAAGACAATATTGAGTTTTAGAAGCATTCAATTCTACAAGATTTTTCGTTCCCCATTTGACAATGCTACCAAGATCAGAATTTAATGAGCTTATCATATGCTGCCGTTCCAGATCCACATCCGAAGGACAAGGACGTGAATCTGAAAAAGAATATGAGAAGCTGAGAGTACTGTCGTCAGCAAATTAATTTAATGTATTAGAATTTTCAGACCAAAGACCATTCATGAATATGAGAAAGAGAGTCGGAGACAAAATGGAGCCCTGTGGCACACCAGCGTTTATTTTATGAACTTCAGACTTAAAACCGTCCAATACAACTTGTATTACATTGCTAATAAGGTAGTTTTTAATCCAATGAAGAAGAGATTTATCAATACCGAATGCACGCATTTTTAATAAGACAGCTTTACGCCCAAAATCTATCAAATGCTTTCCTGCTAATGTGTTTTTCCAGGGGTGCTGTCTCACGAGAAAGTGCAATTCTTCGCGGGTATCTCCTGTTATGAAAAGAGGTTCACATTTAAGCAGTTGGGAATCGGCAACAAATTTAAGTCCCCTCCATTTCAGCCAACAATACCCACGCAATAAAGGTCTATAGTTACTAAGCTATCAATCCCTCGCTTACTACAAGTCGTTGCGCCTAAAATATATTTCTTTGTTTTTAAAAGACTATTGGATAATTTTGAAATTATTTGTTAGCATCATATTTTGGCAAATTTTGGTTAGCTGTTTATCTTTTGTGTTCTAATTTTAGGTTTAGAAGGCCAAAATCGGTACTGGTTTGACCCTCCCTTAAGCCAAAAGTCTCCACCAACTGGTTAGTCTTCCCATTAGCAACTCCGGCTCGGTTAATTTCAATAAAATGTAATTTTATGTTGCATCTGCTTACAATTCATAAATATGTCTTGCAAGCAACATGTTAAGCTCAGCAGGTACCGATCCACAATATCCTTGAACAAAAATTTCACTCTTTTCCAATTAAAACCCCTGAAAAAATAAAAAAAAACAAAACAACTAAATAAATAGGAAAAATAAAACCAATGATGCTGTAACCCGTATTACCCTTACCGCTGCTGAAAGGTTACGTTGCTATACAAAAAAAAAAAACTGACTAACGGCCTTAATGAACTAATCCAAGCGGCAAATCTAGCTTTCTCTATATATTTTTCTCTCCCAAGAATACTAATCATCGACTCTATGCCTGGAAAAACCATCCACATCCACTATAATATCCTTTTGTATATAAACAGGGAAACATCATGGATGCAAGCAATGTAACCCCACCACAAGGCCCACTCAAGTTTCCGTCTGGCAAACAAAGTCTGAGTCTAAGTGGACTCAGTCGTCATTATGGGACCTCTTCAATGCGGCTAACTGCAGAAAACCCATTGTACCATCAACTTTACCGTCCTCATCATCCATCTACCGATCTACCATCTATACAACAGTTCCATCCTTATTCTGGACGGTTCAACACAAGCGAGTCGACCAAAAGCCAAACTTGGCATATGTAGTAATCAAATACAATGGGCCTGGCCTAGAAGAAATAGAAAAAAAAAATAAAAAACAATCCAACGAAGAAGAAATTGACAGGATTCTTTCGTTTCACTTCTTTAGCATCGTCCTTGTTTTTATTTTTTCTTCTTGTATTATCAACCTTACATCAGGGCATAGGGCTATAGCCGCCGCAAGCCGAAGCCGAAGCCTCTATATGTCTGGACGTTGCGCCACTCAGTGTCTTTTATAAAATAGAGCAAAGGGTTTGAGATTCTAGGTTTTTTTGTTTCTAGTATTTTTCCTTCATTTTGCATCCAGTCACTAACGAGCTATCGTTACGGGACATAATTACATGCCAAGCTTTTGTATTACCAAAGAAAAAAGTTCAAAAAAAGGACTAGAAATGTGAATTGTAAGGGAAGACGAAACATCTAAGAGCAGTTCGGCACCATATTCTGCACACCCCCATTATGATGGTGAATCTGAATACACATACACACATAGGTATATAACCTAGCGACTACCTGCAGGAAGCTTTTAAAAAGTGAAATTGCATACGAAAAAATGAGATTTATTTTCCTGAATTTTCTATTTTTTTTTTAAATGTATTTCGTCTTCCAAAGACAGGAATTTTTTTTTTGTATTTTAGAAAAGAAGAAAAATACATTGAGGAAAAAAAGTAGACAGGATGTAACCGCAGGTCCTTTGAGTTGCAAAATCTGCATCCCCAATATAATATTAGTTGAATCCAGAACCAAGAACCGAGCGAGAGATATAGAGAAGTAAGAGAAGAACGCAAACCTAAAACGAATGAATGAATGAATGGAGACAGATGGGGAAAGGATTTGAATAATTTTGTTCCACCATCCTTCAGAATATTTTGTTGCCAGTGTTTTCTTTGAGAATTCTTTTCAATTACGAATCTTTTACATGTAACGCCATAAAATATATGCGGTGGTTAGGAACGGTTTTTTATTTGTATGAACTTTCCATATAGTTCATCCATTTAGTGCACTAGTATACCTGGGTCGTAGAGTGGCGTTTTGATGGAGAAAAACCTGCGGTGGTTTAAGCTTCACTAACTAAACGTTGAAAAATTGAGATCGCATTATTTTTGGCTCATGGACTTGATCCTTTTGGTAAATTTAACAGAATTAAAATTGCAGCATTTTTCGAAGCATCACTTTGACAAAGACTGAGCGAATGTCGTTAGATGCAGGTGCTCACTCAAGTTAAGTCTTTATTTTTAAATATCGTTTAACCAAATTCTAAACAATTTGTTAATGTTTAAACATTTAGTTAATTACAGAAAACTTGTTAAGGGGGATGGCTTACAATGCAAACTATCTTGTTTGTGATTTTATTTCAGCTTACTGTTATGTTCGCAATATTCTTGTAATAGGGGATTTATACAACCCATTTTTTTCAATGAAGAACCAGCTTCATTAAACAGTAGAGAAAAAGGTAGACTTAGTTATGAAAAGCTTACGGAAAACAAGGTCGCAGTCTTTGATTGTTTACCATCCGAATTCTTAAAAAATTGAGTTGATTTTGAGTGTGAGGGTGCATGCATCTATTGATCAACCAAGTATTGACGGAAAGAAGCATTCCCGATGATTGGTAACCAGAGCCTAGTGACTCACAACTTTTAACCTTTCCTGTATGTGTGTTTTCGGCACGACCGGAGAAAACCTACAATTTTCAATTGAGTTCAAGCGATTATGAAGGAAGTAATTTTCATAACAAGATAATCTTTTGGAAATTTGTCACCTTTTCCCAATACCGGTCTTTGTTTTTGTGTTTAGGTCCCAAGGAATGGGAACTGAACCTTAAAGTTCAACATAACATTCTAACGCACTTACCATAATGCCTACAAAAAAGTACATAACAAAATAGCAATTAAACCAAATTTTCTACAAGAAATATAGAAACAAATGAGGTGGAGCTAATGTTGACAGTCTATCCGTCCATGATGGTTAGGAGACGTCAAACAAATCGAGTTTTTTTTTTGTCAGTCACTGATACCAAATTACAATGGTAAGTTATGACTGAGCTCCAGTTTATTATCAATATGAGTGATTATCACTTTAAACGTTGGGCGCCATTTTACGGTAGACGCGGTGGCTCTTCAAATTCTATACTCTCCAACGTTTGGTGGCCAAATTTTAAACGACTAGTTAGGAACTACCATATCTTCCAGTAACATAGCCGTGAAAGTGTACCTCTATCCGATGGTCCATATTTTCAATGACTCTGAGACATAATTGAAGTTCAATGTCGTTAATGTGCCGAATTATTGTTCTTGGCTTATTGATGTACACTTTTTCTTTTAAATATCCCCAAAAAATGAAGTCCAACGGTGTCAAATCACATTATCGTGGCGGCCAATTAACATCGCCATGACGTGAGATAACACGGCAAATGACACAATCTTGTTGGAAGCATAATATTGCCAGGTCTATATTTTCAATTTCTGACCACAAGAAGTCCCTTATCATCTCGCGATAGCGAACACAATTCACGATAACTGCTTGGCCGACCTCATTTTCGAAGAAGTACGACCCGATGACACTCGCCCGTCAGCCCATAAACCGCACCAAACAGTCACTCTTTATGGATGTATCGGTTTTTCAACAATCATTCGCGGATTCTGATTTACCCAAATGCGGCAATTCAGCTTGTTAATGAATCCACTGAGGTAGAATGTGTCTCGTCGCTGAAGATGATTTTCTTTGTAAAGTCACCAATCAATTCTGTCTGTTCAACTAACCATTCGGGTATTGGTCAGTAGGCTCCAGCTCTTGAGTCAATTAAACCTTGTAAGCGTGTAAATTCAAATCTATATTCAAAATTTGCATCAGTGATGTTCGTGAGATGCTCAATTGTTTGACATGACGACGAGTCGTGGTTAACGGCTCTTCTGCCACACTATCGCGAACAACAGCAATGTTCTCCGCGGAACGAACTGGGCGAGCATGCACTAGTGTTTTCACATTTCCTACATATTCGGTTTGCTGAAATTTGAGCACAATTCTACCGATTGTGGACACATTTGGTCTATTATGCTGACCAAAAAAATCACGAATTGCACGAAATGCATTTTGATTTAAACGCCCATTTTTGTACAAGGCTTCAACAATCTTAACGCGCTACTCAATTGTGTACCTTTCCATGGTTGAATTTGTCAAACACTGAAACAAATAAAAGTCAAATTAAGTTGAGCAAAAAACTTGACGTTAAGGTGTAACTCACAATTAACATCGTGCATTATGGTTGGACCACCCTTTACTTCAAATAATGACGAGTCAAAGAAAAAATAAGGTTGAGAGTTGAAAAACACTATTATAATTTTTAAATGAACAACAAAAGCAATGCTACAATGGAGGGTTCTAAGAGCCACTAAAACTTTTTTGTATCAATCAAATTTGACATATGAATTTGATAATACCTACTTTAAAGTGCTGCTGTAAAGCTCATAAAAAATAGTTCTCAACGAGGAAATGACGCAAGTCGAGGACATATTTATGATGACCACCATAATTGAGTATTCTGATGACAACGGATTTTATCAACCAATAGAGCATCAAGTCAACGTGACGTCAAGAAGACGTGCCCGCGGAATGCTAGGAACTCCTTTAAATTACAATAACTACGGTAGACGCAAGCTTTTTTTGACGTTTGTCCCTATATATACATAGCTTTTTCCAATTTCTCAATGCCAAGTTGGCTCACGTCCGCTTGAGCTCGAGGCCGCCACCTACTTTACAGCATCTCGTGCTCACCTGTCTCTCGGGGGCAGACTTGAATATTGTTGTCCAACCACATCACTCTTTGGATCTTAATGCCGGTCGTCCACTATATGCGCGATAAGTTCAACCGACTTCGTTCAACTTTTTATCCAACTCTTTCGTTGGATAAACGAATTTACAACATCTTACACATAGTGCAGCAACTTACGTAATTCATGTTGAGCAACTAAAGTTGAATTAAATGCGTTTGGAGCCCTTTGCACATAATTGACCAACTTTCCCATTATGTTGATTAACCTCTCACACCTAGTTAATCAACTCTTAAAACTTATTCCAGTGTTGAATAACTCCGTACACCTAGTTGACCAACTTACTCAAATGTTGAATAACCTCGTACACTAGTTGATAAACTTGTTCGATTTTGACAGAAAAAAAAGTTTTTCGAGTTGATCAACTGCGTTTTCGATATGGTTGCTCAACCAGTTGATGAACGAGTTGATATCTTCGTACACTTAACCAAGGATCACTCGTTGGGGAACGCGTTGAATGCACCACGATAAACAAAAAACTCAAACGTCAAACCTGACATAATTTTGACTTCATTTCGGTACATACATTTATTGTTGACGCACGCCTTCGCTTTAAAATATTCTTAAATTTGTTCCGTATGAGAATGATTTCCTCTAAGAAAAAATTTGAGGAAATTTGAGACCAAGCCAATTCCCTGGCATCTCGATTAAGAGGGACACTTAATGTCCCATATATTGGGCTTTTCCTCAATTGCTGAAATCAATTGCAAAATTAATTCCGTGGTACACTCTGTTTTTTTATCACCTTCCATGACGAAAAACCAAAATAAACTACAGTTTGCAAGTTGCAACAACTGCAAGTTCATGGCAACGCAATAGTTCAACCACGTAGCCATTTCACTGCAACCGACTCAACACAACACAATATTACGTCAAGAAATCCCAAAAAAAATTAAAAAGTTGATCAACGCTTTGAACAAATAATGTGCAACACATTATCTTGAAAATGTTGCTCAACGTGTTTATAGAACATTTTCAAGGAGCAACACGAGCTCGTACACTACCCGTACACTTGTTGCGTAATTCGTTGAACAACGGCCAACAGATAGATCCAACCCGTTGGTTGAACAGAATTGAAGGCACCATACATTACAGTTGAATGCGTTGAATTCGAAATTTGTGCGTTGATCGCCTAGTTGACGACCGGCATAAGTATAAACCTTTGGAAAGATTCATAATGCTTCTGCCTATATGGAGCAGAATTGGGTGAGATGCTTACACCCATATTAATAAAGATGGTTTAGTGGAGGTTTATAGTTAAGTCCTGGACTAAGTGCGAAATTTCATAAATAAAACAAATTTTCTGTTAAGTGACGTTTACTAATTATGATTAAGTTAAACCACCGAAGTAGGTGGTTTAGCGAAGGAATAAGAAATAGAAATGTCCACAGTCAGACACAAGCAATTGACAATCAATTTAGGAAGCCACAGAATATAAAAAAGAGATTGCTCACTTTTGTAGAAGATTTTTTTAAAAGGATTTTTGATAAACGTCATTTTACTATTCCGGGAACATTTTGTTTTTATTAATGTAAATATTTAAGCCATGGCTTAACTCCTATTCCATGGTTTAGGAAAACCATGGAATATAGGTGGAATAAGCGTTTTTTATTAATACGGCTGTTAGTGTTTTATAAAGGAACACTTTAATTACTTGACGAAAGTGGGATTTACTAATCCCTTTTGCCTTCTTAACCCAAAGAAGCAGTGATTTGCAAGACTTTCTCTCAGCGCTTGTGGTGGTACTGATATCTATATTTTAGCGTCAGAACCTTCCTCTTTGGAAATTTTTCACTGCAACGCTGTTTGGAAAGTTATTAGTCTTTTTTTGTAATTTAAACTCAGAAAGTCAAGAACTTTCGGATAAGATATGTTTCTAATCTTCTCAAAGGTCCTCGACAAAGTCCTTTGACAAAGGTCGAAAAACATAACAAAGCCTTTTCTAATGTGACAATCTTCATTACAACCCCTTTTGTCGGCACATTTCGTCATTTTGCAACAACAAAGAGAACTTTTCGTTTTAAGTAATTCTAACCAACCACAATAAGCTTCACTTTCCTTGAATAAGCATATCGTCGCACGTCTTGATGGGAAACATCAAACATTAAACGAAAAAAAACAAAGAAAACTTAAGCTCCCCTTCTGGTTTTAGTTCAAATTATAATCCACCGTGTAAACAGTTCTTTGGCGCGGCTTTCTTTGATTTCTCAAAACGATCAAAGGACCCAATCGCACCGCTTCCTACGGCCCATCCATACAGCATAATGCAACACTGAAACCGATACTCTTGACCAGGGATGTTGCGGATATTCGCATCCGCATCCGCAAATGCGGAGCTTCCGCAATGATTTAGACATCTGCATCCGCATCCGCATCCGCACTAGTCAATGCGGATTTTCATGCGGATGCGGATGCAAGACAAGTTGCGGCAAAGGTTAAGGATGCCCTCAATCTTTACATCAATGATAATGAGATTAACCCTACATATTCTGCCAGAATGGAAATTCATTTAAAGTCTTATTGAATTACTGAGACCTTTTGAGGAAGCTACAAGGGAACTCAGCAGCTCTCACGCTCTTATTTCTTCTGCAATTCCAATTATTCAAATGCTCGACAAAAAAGTTGACGACTATTTAATAATATCGCACAAGTTTGATTTGATTCGACAGGCCGTCACGACTCTGAAAAGTGAACTTTCAACTAAGTTTTCCAGCTTGGGGGAGAACAATTTATATATCATCGCCACCTACTTAGAACCTATAAGCACAAAATGGAACAACCAGGACCAGGGACTTCAGGTTTCGAGAGAAAGCGCATGTTTAAAGAACGCCCTTGCTATGATGATAGATTCATCAAGTGAAGACGAGACACAAGAAATGCCTTAAAATTGTAGCACTGAAGCTGTACTCAAAAAGGAATTACTTTCTTACCGCGCTAAAAAATGACTCAATGTGGATGGTAATGCTCTTAAATGTTTTAGTGTTCATAGGGAAGAATTTAAGGTATTATCACCGATAGCAAGAAGATTTTTATCCACTCCACCAGGCAGTGTCCCTAGCGAACAATTATTTAAGCTAAGTGTACACGATTGGTAGATCTTACAATATTGTCAGATCTGTCAGTGAAAAACATGCTTACAATGTCTTACAATCGTGTAGTCTTACAATTAATTGTCAGAAAATTTGTCTGACAATTAATTGTTAGATCATTGTCTGACAATTAATTGTAAGAAACCTGACAATCGTGTGTACGCTAGCTGACAAAAATCGTGTAATCTTCCAATTAATTGTCAGAAAATGTATCTGACAATTAATTGTAAGACCGTAAATTGTAAGGTATTTGATAATCGTGTACACACACAATTTATTGTCAGGCCTGCCAATTTTTATCGTTGTCTGACGTTTCTGACAATGAAGAAATTGTAAGATGTTCGTTTTTTAGCATCATACAATTTTTTCATTGTCAGAAAATTTGCAGCCAAGGTTTAATTGTCAGTTTCCATAACCAACAAAAACTGACAATTAATTGTGTGTGTACACGGTTGGTAGAAAATCTACCAATCTCTTACAATTAATTGGTAGGTATTAAGCAGACTATCTGAAAATGAATTGTCAGCCAACTTCTGACAATTAATTGTAAGAGATTGGTAGATTTTGTACCAACCGTGTACACACACAACTTATTTGTCAGCTCATTGGTAGATAATTGTCAGACATTGTAAGATCTTACAATATTGTAAGATCTACCAATCGTGTACACTTAGCTTTAGTAGCGCGGGTTTAATTTACGAACCTCTGCGTAACCGGCTTGAAGCAGAGAAGCTTGAAGTATAATGCACCTATTTTTAATTTTATTTACTAATTATAACTAGTAAAAATATTAACACTTACTACAACATTATTTTAATTCATTATTTATATGTGCTTTTTATATAAAATCTTAAACATTCGCATCCGCATCCGCATCCGCGGATGTGAGGCTTCAAAAATCCGCATCCGCATTCGCATCCGCGGATGTGAAAAAATTGGCATCCGCAACATCCCTGCTCTTGACTGTCCGGCTATATCAATTGCCGTTTGTCGAGGTTTATAGTTGTATAGAGAATCTGAGCCTTGAGAACCGGATGTGGAAATTAACGGAAAAAAGTTAAACTGGCTTCTATTACTCTTCAAGTCACCTTGTGCGACATTTGAGTAAACCAAACAACGGCGAATGGTTCCAAGAAATACCTGCACGCGTGTTGTGTGAATATGGGTATGTCTAGGTACACCTGTGCGCTGTGCTACCCAGAAGCACACCACCACCTGATGCCGCTCGCTCAACAGTCAGCCTTTGTTTCATAGAAAAATTTCCGAAGCCATATTAATTATGGAATAAGCTTCTTTTGCTTAGTGACGTGTCGCAGCAGTTGCGACTCAAAAGACATGCCGGCACCGCCACCGCCACCGCTACCAGTCCGACACACAAACAGAAAACAGAACTTTGTCACTCATTATGGCGGGAAAATTTTGAAAACAAAAGAAAATAATTCGCTGTCCACCTGGATTTTCCATTTTTTTTCTATTTTATTTTTAGTTTTTTGTGTTGCTTCTTCGTTTTTTCTTATTTTCTCGTTGGTGCTGTCCATCAACTCACCTTGGGAGCCCAGACCTAGGAGTAGGAGAAAAAGTGTGTATGAATCACTTTTCAACGGGTGGATAATCGCTTTGTTCCTTCTCGTAGACTCTGGAGCAGGAGGCAGATGGGGTTCAAGCTGCTGTTGGTCAACAAGAAAACAAAGAAGATTTTCCCGTCGATTGGACATGAGACCTAACGGTTTTGGTTACGGCAAGCGGCGGCGGCATTTCGCAGAATAACCAACGACGCGGACACGGCTGTGGCTGTGTTCTGTGTATAGTCGGCCAGCCAACCGAACAGAATGCCGAACTGACCCGGGAAGAACAGAGTCAGGTGACAGCTTGTCAAAGCAACTATAGGGTGGTGGTTCGTGGTTCGGCATTCGCATTACCATAGGGATGAGGAGAATATTTTTATATTTTTATTTATTTGACTGACACTTTGAATCAGCGGGAGTTGGCTGTTAGTTGGTGGTTTGGGAGCGGTACCGCATCGACAACAACGACTCCACCAAGTCTGGAAGTGTTACTTACTTGTTTGGGTGTGTGTGTTGTGCTGGATGGTGGAGGCTTATTCTGGGGGACTGTCATGGTGGCTTTTGAGTTATTCTAGGAAATTGTGTATCATGAATGTGAAACATGAGTGGATATGTTCATGATTCACTGTTCAACGGTCCGATGCATATCAAGCATAGACAAAGGGACATAAGATATACAATTGACGAGCCATGAGCATTGAGCATACCAAATATGCTGTGGCCAAAGGTTTTTAGTTGGAATAATGTGTGGTAACATTGTAACCTCTGTGAGTGGTGCGTTTTGTAAGAATTTAATACCAAGAACTGATGAGTACATTTTTGTGCTTCGCTTCCTGCAAAGAGAATCACCATTTGAAAAAAGTAAGTTCAACAACCATTTTGTGTGTATAGGCTTCGGGCACTTCCAAAAAAAAAAAAAAAAAAAAATAGAGAACGCGGAGAGAACTTGAAACAGCAATGGAATGGGTATTTTATTTCCAAAAGTTATTGCACCTAAATTAGGAATATCTTGAAGAGAAGAATAATTTTCAAAACTTAAAATAAACACTTGAGCAAAGATGCATTTTTGGTTGATTTTGTTTCCAAGAAATTTCAGGATCTGCCTGAGACAAGGTGGCTTGCTATATCCGCTAATATACCCAGCACACTGTCAACCAGTCTTAGTGTTTTGCCATCCACTATAGCATGGTCTCTCTCTAAGCCGGAGGTTTTTTTCGCCTCAAACCTACATAGGTGCTGGTATTGGAAGACTTTCTTGGCTGGGGCATTGTGTTTTGACTTTCAAATATTATTTATTTACATACATAAATCATAGAGCTTACAGTTTAGGGGGGCCAACGGCTAGTAAGGGAAGGTTACTAATGGCGACAACACATTCCATCCTTCTGCACTGTAGCGAAATCTGGGCGGACGCACTTAAGAAGGAGAAGTACCGGAAGCACATACAAAGACGCGGAGCTCTACGTGTGGCCAGCTCTTACCGAACGGTGTCGGAACCAGCCGTCCTTGTAGTCGCCTACACTCTTTGGAAACAGGACTAAACTTCCGTCGGAAATGGTTCTAACGAAAGAGCTGAATATAAGCTCTCCCTTAATGCTTATCTTTAAACACTTAGGCACCGTAAAACTGAACAGGCAGTGTAAGGGATTCATATTGCGCGGACTTAATCTTACTACAAATTGAAGTAGAAGTGGTTTTTTTCGGGAAACCCTTCGTGGGATCCAAGCCTTTTTGTCATTCGTAGAATTATCTAGATGAACTTTTTGACAACCTTAAAGTAGCTGATTTGATGTTTTATCCTACAGCTGATGGACAGATGTTTGTAAATTAATAATATTTTCTATTTCTTGTCTCCATTCATTTCTAGACCAACAAGTTTCATCTGTTCTGCCTTTTGCAATTACTGTGAAGGAATCTATTAGTTGGACATGCCCAATGATGTCGTTATCTTTTGCGTACCCTAATTTTTAGACTGTTCTATTTCCGGCAGAACAGGATTTTAGCAATCACATGTGTCATTGTTGAAAAAGCTCTGCAGAATAGTTCTAATGAGCTTTTTCCTATAGTAGCACATTGGACACCGTATTTTCCAATGTTAAGCAACTCTTCTCCTAATGATAAATGATATTATATTCGACTTTTAAGTCGATCAGAGGTGTCACATGAATTTGAAGATTTGTCTATATGATGGATAGGGAAACCACTTTGCAGTGAGCTGATTAAGGCTCTGCATAACGACTTGAGATGCTCACACATTCCGAGTACTTTCGATATGTTCTTAGGATCGTATTATCGCCATATTTGTGAATGGGATATCTGGTGTTTATAGCCCAATCCTCATGGAAGAACTGAAGGAAAAATATCAGCACTCAGAGCATAATTATACGTACTCAACGTATAGATATTGCCACATATGTACTTTTTACATACTGAAATCTGTATTGACTACATGGACCTGTGTAGTCAGTAAATAATTCTATGAGCTCATTCCCTAATTAAGAAAATTGGTGATAGTTGATAAGGCTATATAGCCAGTAAAGTTTCTAGGAACTCTTTTCATAAAAATAAACGTTATATGAACCTAACGTATAAATATATTGTATTGAATTACTGTAATGAGTACATGTTTATGTAGTGGTTACAGTTAATGGTTAAAATCCTAATATTTATACATATACTATGGCCTCCTTTCATAATTCATTTATCTATTTAGTTAGTACATTTGTCTATGTTCTCACTACATATATTTTCTAGTCAGTCCATAAGTCCATGAGTCATTATTATCTTAACCTGGATGCTTATTAGATGCTCTTTAGATTTATTTGGACGTAGAAATGGCGACCATTGATAGTCTAGCTCTGTGGCAGAATTGGCACTGAAGTGCATCATTTTTATACAATAACTCGTTTGAACCCGTGGATGGAATTGATATGGTAAATTGTGAATATATTCTCACGGAGTCATCCAGTTTGGATTGAGTACGTTTTGATGTGTCTTAACGTTGTGTTGTTGACGTATATTTGATTTAACACAATCACTCACTGAACCGGACCACCACCCTCATCCGTAACCATCCACACTGTGCCAAACTAGGTTGCTTGTTGACTGGAGTTGAAGCAGCAACTAATCCGATCAAGTCATCATCCAGCCTTTGTGAACCATACACATCCATTAAAGCCCTCAGTCCACTGGTTCGCTATTTAAGGAATACAACTGGAGGGCACAGTACAGAAGTGCGCTCTAGAGCCATTTAATCGCATTAAGAAAGAGATCAAGTCTTTGATATTCATTTCTGAAAGGTCGTCAATGTTCTCATTTTCCTGTTGGACCCTACAGCCACGACAGTAATTATTTTAAGGAATGCATAACTTCACTGCATGTTCTCCTATTGGCCAGCGTCCGCTTCCTGTAGCAATGATCCTCGCTATGTCTTGCCTGGGCCTGCTTATCAAATCATGTCTTCGGAGACTATTATATTATTATAGGTGAGACAAATTTTCGTAGATGTAATGCAGCTCGTCTAGTCAAAGAGTTTGGGTAATATCGGTGCAAAAAATTAATCAGTTGGAAGTTTAGGTCCTTACACCATTCTGTGCTCAATACAGTTTGTTCAAGGGTGACGTGTACTCAGTACATATTTGTTATTTTATTGTGTTTTGTTCTTATTTTTAGATTGCCCGCGAAAAAACATAAAATAACGTCTTAAAACCTCAAAAACCTTAAAAGTTTTATTAATACACATTTTATGTTATTAAAACAATAATTTGCTTTAATGACTGAGCAGTTTTAAATATTTATGTAGTCCCTACATATTTCATTGTTAATGGTCCATAGTTATGCATTGAGTACATATCGTCAGAATAAAACACACGATAAGTAATAAACTTACTAAAGACTTCTTGGTAGATTGTATTCGGTACATATGTATGTAGATTGAAATGTAACCAGTACATGTCAATTGTAGTCCGTAAATAGAGCTTACAAGTTGATTAAGTAAAAATTACAGTATAGATGTATTTTAAATAAAGGTTTCTGTGGTGAGTAAAAATTTATGAAGACTGTATCAAAATATCGCCTCTATATTCGAAGAACTTTTCTGGGTAAGGCAGCAGAGCCCGGCGCCTAATTGTTCTTAACCTTTTTTATAATTAATTTTAGCTCTTTTATTTTTAGGTATGGAACTAAGTCTTAGTTGTCTGAAAGATGATTTTTTACTTACTCCACTACTAAGCAGTATAAGCAGCCTCTGGAATTGTGCTAAAATTCATCCACTATGTTCACTTTGGTTCAGTTTCCAGACAACCTTGTTTGTTTCGAAGACCCTGTACTCCAGTTCTAAGGCCAGTACAGTAGCTTGCGTTTTTATACATTTCCCGGGTGTTGCTTCGATCAAGAGACTCTTGATACACTCCCAAAGCCCTCCTCTTTTTGGGCAAGATCTTCGTCTCTTTAACTTTAACTGTTTCGAAGGCCCCGTATAACAGTTCTAAAACCAGCAGAGAATTTTATAAATTTTCTGGGTGTTGCTTCGGTCAAGATACTATTTAGTATCTTTCAGCTAGCAGACTCTTTACGCCCTCTTCTTTCTAGGCAAAATCTTCGTCTAAAGTAGGCTCAATGCTCTCGCGCTATGGGCGTATGTTATCAATGGAAGTACAACGGAAAGTCGAGCTTCTCGCTGAAATATTCCTCGTAGACTCTTACAACTCTAGACATCGAAAGGCGTACAACCAACACCAATTTTTTTCTTTTTTTCCGTCCTAAAAGAAATGGTCTGAATCAACGTTTGCTCGCGAAATATGCGGTCGTTTTAAATGTTGGATACCTCCTTTTAGTCGATTAGCACATGGTCGATATGGAAGAACTACGAAAAATGCATTCACATGAAGTTCACCTAGAATCTAGAATCATGCCTATTTTTAAAGGAATTTGAAATCAAAAGCAATGTTTTTAAAATTGTTTCAGTTTAAATGTTTAATCCAAGTTAACGAACTAAAAGTTTACGACAAAGTGTTCAATTGTCCGCAAACGGTATTATATAGGCACAAAATGTCTTCATGAATCTTTACAAACCGTTTTGTTAGCAGCTTAAAATGCGGAAAATTTCTTCCATACGACACAATTGTGGCTCATTCATTCTGGGATAACTATGTGTGGGTATGTGTGTGTGTGCATTCCCAGATATTTCAACACACCGAATAGTCATTACGAGAAAATGACACTCCTCCTTGAGCCTAATGGGGATGTCTGCAATAACACTTATCATCTGCTTTAAGTGCCACTTCAACGATCCACACAGCGATAAACGTACTGTGTCGAAAATACTCATTTAAGCCATGACCCCTTCTCCCTAACCATCATCAGCAGCACCAATAACCAGCAGCAGCAGCAGCACACTCTTCTCTGGTGGTGGTCATGAGATGAGAGAATCTGAAGAAAAACACCACATCCTTGGAACGACACAACGACAGCGACGATGATGATTCAAAAGGCCTATCGTGTTTTACCCGTACCAATTCTAAAGCTAAAGGGACGACATTAATGCCATATTCCAAGGAGAGATTCATAAATTTTTCATTTCCTGTTGACGTCCAGCGACAAACCCAGCTCCTCCGACTCCGACTCTGACTCCGGTCGAGGCCGACAAGAAGTAAATGGGCATGAAATTTATAATTCATTTTCAGTCTTGCAATTATAATTTAGTGGAATCCCATACCCGAGTGGCCGTGGTGCTGGTGGTGGTGGAGGAGTGGTGTTGGCGTATCCTTTGGTGGAGTCGGGCAAATCAGGATCAGCAGATGCTAAATTGATGGTTTGGGCAATGTTTCTCTGCCCCTTCTTAACGTCATCAGTCAGAGTGGGTGTTTGCTGTGAGTGTGGTCTCTGTGCACATTTTAGTTTTTCCTTTAATTAAAAATAAATATATATCTTATGGATGCCAATGTGTGGGTGTGTTTGTGTTCATAGGCATCAGGACTCAGGAGGCAGGGAAAAGCCATTTCATGATGGATTCGAGCGGAAATTTTTGGAGTTGCAGCGGCCTTTTTTTAGCCTTTTTTCGGGTTTGAAAATACATATTTTACCGTTGGAACGAAGAAATAATTACCTCATAGCTTTTTTTTCTATGGGGGTGTGAAGTAGCATTGCCGAGTCGTATAACTAGGATCAGGCGGCTAACACTGATGGCGCTGGCTGGCTGCCTGCCTGGGCTGTTGAATCAAAGTTATGCTATTTTTTTCAGAAGCAGCTCTTCCATCAGTCCTGGCTGGAACTGGAAGCAGCAACAGCAACCTTGCCACACCACACTCGCGTGGCGTGGAAAATCCTTTTATACCTCATTACAATGAAAGCGAGTGAAAAAAGAACACACAAAAATTTATATGAAAAAATTTCAAAAACAAAAAACCATCAGCGGATGATGATGATGATGATGGCAAAAAATGTAGAAAAGCCGACGAAAGCCAAACTTTTGTGCGATTTTGTACGCTGAGAGGTTCCTTTCATTATTGCTCGACCAGAAATGTGGTTGAGGTGGAGTTTTTCCGTTTTCCTTTTTTTTTATTTGTTTTGTGTGATTTTTTGAGGAAAGGATGTATTTTTTTAGTTTTGGAACTAAAATAAATGAGCTTTCCGCCTAACATAACACTGAAGTGAAATTAAAATATGCTGAATTTATATATAGAGGTATAGGAGGGTATAGAGGTGAAGGTGATATGGTGCCATGGTGGGCTATAGAGAGAGAATCGGCTGATGGTTTCGAGAGGGAATTTCATTTCCCGGGGGGAGGGGGCGGTGCTTGAGAATAATCCAGATTAGGTATTCCATTGCAAGGGATAAAAATGGTAGAATTCAGTTATAGAGCAGCGACTTTGTGTATCTATACCAACTTTCAAGGAGACTTCAGAAAAATACAAGTAGGCTGCTACCTAGGAATAAGGTATACAAACTTTTTTCGGGTTTTGTTTGTTGTGTTTTAATATCTGACTGGCAGGGTTTGTGTATTTTTATACAAGAAACGGGGTATTGTAAAAGATTTATATTGAAAATTGAAAAGAAAAGTACCTACCAAGAATACATAAAAAAAAAAACGGAAAACTTTAGCTGTCGATGAAGTTTGGAATCTTGAATGTATTGTCTTGAATGATGTTTGTAGTCTAAAGATTCATTGGGCCATGAATAAACTACTGTGAGAGTAGCTATACTTATGAATACTTTTAGTCATGCTAGAATTAGCTACAATACCAGAATGAACCAACTTAAGTTTCCAAAATTAAAAACAACAAATTTAAGAACATCTTCGAACCTTTTGTTCACCTTTTCCTTGAAATTTCGGTGCAGATACTTTAGTAATATGGAAATTATCACAGCAAAATATGTATGCCCATAAAATGAGCATCTCTTAACCTTTCGAAGAAATTGATGTATGTAATTTAAATTGTAGATTAAGAATGTTAATTTTTCAATTTCATGTTGGCTCAACAACAGGAACCCAAGGTTCTTCTTTTGGCTTTTTGTATTGCTATTTGCTTACAATATCATATAAATGTTTTCTTAATCTAATTCATGATTTTTTTGGTATTATCAGTGCAATAATTTTTGGCGAAAGGGATTTTTATCCCTTGTAGCACTGATTGTACTTCTTCTCGTAAAAGGTGCGTCGTCATTATGGATGCTGTCCTCAAATTGATCGTCAGTGATGCGGTGATGGTTCAGGTGTATAGATACTGTCACTTCATGCTGGAGGAGTTTTTGCACTTCTGAGTTGGGATAATCTTGCAGGTTCATGATGATTTTTCCGGAGAGCTGCGGCAAATACTGGTCCAGTGGTATTAATTTTTTTTCCTCGTACAGCTTCTTTGTTGGTATATATTTCTTCGTCATCATTTAACGTTGTAGTTCAGTGCAAATGTAGAGTATCATTATTTTAAAATACTTCACCTTCTTCATATTGCTGTAGGTGATATAAAGGGTGGTCCAACCATAATGCACGATGTTAATTGTGAGTCACACCTTTGTTTTTTGCTCGACTTAATTTGACATTTAATTGTTTCAGTGTTTGACAAATTCAACCCTGGAGAGGTACACAATTGAGCAGCGCGTTAAGATTGTTAAAGCCTTGTACGAAAATAGACGTTTAAATCAAAATGCATTTCGTGCAATTCGTGATTTTTTTCTTCAGCATAATAGACCAAATGTGTCCACAATCGGTAGAATTGTGCTCAGATTTCAGCAAACCGGGTATCCGGGTATGTAGGAAATGTGAAAACACTAGTGCATGCTCGCCCAGTTCGTTCTGCGGAAAACATTGCTGTTGTTCGCGATAGTGTGGCAGAAGAGCCGTCAACCTCGACTCGTCGTCGTGCCCAACAATTGAACATCTCACGAAGAACACTGATGCAAATTTTGAATAAATATTGGAATTGACACGCTTACAAGGTACGATTTGCTCAAGAGCTGAAGCCTACTGACCATTGCAAGCGTCGTCGTCAATACGCTGAATGGTTGGTTGAACAGAAGTGAATGGTGACTTTACAAAGAAAATCATCTTCAGCGACGAGGCACACTTTCACCTCAGTGGATTCGTTAACAAGCTGAATTGCCGCATTTGGGTAAATGAGAATCCACGAATGATTGTTGAAAAGCCGATGCATCCACAAAGAGTGACTGTTTGGTGCGGTTTATCCGCTGGCGGGCGAGCGTCATCGGGTTGTACTTCTTCGAAAATGAGGTCGTCCAAGCAGTTACCGTGAATGGTGTTCGCTATTAACAGCCACATCAGATGGGGTAAGAAACTTCTTGCATCGGAGGAGAAAACCTAAACACTTAGCGGCGTTTTGGCGACGTCAAATATGTGATCATTCCACAAAAGATGGTCTGTGAACTGTGATGCACATTACCATTACCATTACACATTACCATTAGCATTCAGTCTCAGTCAGCCTTAGCGACAGCATTGAGTTTTCGAAGCATTAAACTCTACACGATTTTTGATTCCCCATTGGACAATGTTGTCAAGATCAGAATTCAATGAGCTTATCATACGCTGCCGTTAAAAGTCCACATCCGAAGGACAAGAACCTGAATCTAAAAACGAATATGAAAAGCTGAGGGTACTGTCCTCAGCGAAACAATTATTTGGCTTAGAAGTTTCAGACGAAAGATCATTTATGAACATAAGAAAGAGCGTTTATATTGTGGATATAAGATTTGGAACCGTCCAATACTACTTGTAGTGAAGGGTCCGAAAGGTAATTTCTAATCCAACGAAGAAGAGTTTCATCGATTCCAAATGCACGCATTTTCGATAAGAGAGCTTGGTATTTCTTAAGGTGAAAATTGATCAGCGTGGAAAGAAGGGGTCGTCAGTTCGATTGGTCGATATTTAGAGGGAGAGGAGGATTCGCCTTGTTTAGGGGCAGGCTGGACAAATGCTATTTTCTATCCACTCGGAAACAGACCTAAAGAGTAGGACAAATGGAAAAGCTTATGCAGTGATTTTGCCAGCGTGGAAGAACACCTCTTCAGAACAATAGCAGTGATACTCTCCGGGCTAGCGGATTTGTGAATGTCAAGATCTTTTAGTACTCTATTAACTGCACGAGTGCGAAAGAATATTTGTCCCATAAAATCGTTTAATATAACCATCCATTTATGCACAATGTTTTTTGATAAAAGTAAGTACATACATATTATGTATGTACGTATTTACATATATAGTATACAAAAAGTTTTCTATTGACAACTGAACGTGAGATATTAAAACAAAATGTGCTCTCTCTAGTTGTCAGTTGTATTTTATTTCTTTTATCCAACACTCCCATCGCAAGCATAATTCTTCGTCCTTTTAAGAGAACACAAAAAAAAATAAAAATAAAAGAAATATAAAAAATCATCATCATAACGATGATGATAATATCACACATTGAAATTATGTAGCTTTTCACTTTTTTCCTCATAAATCCTGTAGATAATTTTCAGATGTCAAAAATGTAACAAACGCACAATGGGATATCCTTACAGTCAAAAACTAAAAAAAAAATCTTTTCTCGTTACAAAAACAGCAAAAAAACTCAGCAACAAAAAAAATTAAAATGTTCTCGATTTATTATAACAACAGTAAATTGAGTGCGCGAATGCACACCCTTTCCCAGTTCTAAAGGTCCGAAAAAAAAAATAGTTAAAAAAAACATAACAACGTCACGGAAATTAAGAGCGCGTCAAATAAAAAGAACTTACATACAACAGCAAAAAAAAAAAAAAATCTACGACCCGTCGACACCATTTTTTTTCTTGATGTTAAATTGAATCCTGATTCCTGACAGAACAACGAGGGGTGGTAACATCCTTTTACGCTTATTATATTGAAACACCCTGGGATGGCTTTTTTTGCTACTTTTTTTCCGGTTTTTTCTTGCATTTTTTGTTACTGAAATTTATATTGTTAAAAATTTATTTTCGTTACAGTTTCGTTTTTTTTTTTAAATTATTTTTCTGATTTCCATGCATGATAGAGTTAATTCGGATACAGTTTCAAGCAACCATATGGCGAGTTGTAAAATTTCTTTAATTTTGATTTAAAAATGAAAACTATAGTGAAGCAAACTGCACGTGTCAAATAGTAATTGGAGAGTCAACCTCGCTTTATTTATGTCAAGTTATTAAAAATATTTTAAAATAAATGTTGGATTTATCTTAAATTTTTAAACTTTATATCGTTTCAAAGCACTAACAAATTCATCACACTAAAAATACTCGAATTCGTTGGAGAATTGGAGAAACAGTACGCCCTTGATAAAAGCAACCGATCGATGAAATTCGGAAGGTTAATTGAGGTTGTTGCAATAACCGGGTTTCAAAAAAAAAAAAAAGAAGAGAACTAGAGAATTAAAGGTGAAAAACTAATACATAATTTGAAATACAAAAGTGTTAATCGGAAGATAAGTGTCCAACTACAAAATAAAATCTACAAGGTGGCGCAAAATTAATCATCCAAATTTATTTTGTAATTACTTTTTTTACTAAATAAAAAAAATGATGTTGAGTGATGGCAGGCGCGGATCCAGGATTTCGTTCAGGGGGGGGCAATTTTCGTAATATTTTGCTTAACTTTAAAAAAAATGGTCCATCGAATACTTACGCTTTTTTAATGATTCTCTGCATTTCTGTCTTAAAATATTAAAAGGTATAAACACAATCGAATATAAAAATAGCAATTTATTTAATTGAATTAATTTAATTTAATTTAATTGAAGGAAAGCATGTGCAGGTACATAATAAAGTTCGTATGTAAATAACTCTTAAATAGTAGATCAAACATCTTCGTTTACATTACTTTAGCATCTTTTAATAATGCTCTGTATGCATGTCTTAAAGTATTAAATAGGAACTCGTATGCATGTCTTAAAGTATTAAATAGGAACTCGTATGCATGTCTTAAAGTATTAAATAGGAACTCGTACGTATTAAAAAAAATAAATAAATTAATTAATTTAAATAAAGGAATTATAGTACATTATTACATTATACATTATTATACATGATATGCATAGTTCTTAAATACTTAATTCTAATCTTTTTGGGTGGCCGGTTTTTGAAAACCTAGTAATAACATTCTCAACATCGATCGGGATTTGCCTGTGGATGTGCATGAGTGCCAGACCGCGGAGGCGGTTTTCAGCCATTGTTGATCTTAAATATGTTTTAAGGCGCCGCAACGAAGAAAAAGACCTTTCTGCCGAAGAATTTGTAACTGGAAGCGTTGCAAGAATAAGAAGGAAACTATGTATAATACAAAACACATCCTTATTGCATTTGTCAATTAAATCCAGGGCAGTGTCGGGAAGCTTGTTCTTCTGCTCATTTTCTCTTACCCATTTTTCGCGCCACATCACCAGCTCATCTTTAAGCAAAAAAAGGGCAACATCTTTATTTAAGTTTAGGAGTTTTCCAAAGCGATCCAATAGGGACTTAACGGTGGTATCAAACTCATCAGTATTATATTTGATTATATTTTCTGGGATGAAAATCGTGAGCTTAAACACATCTAATGTTTCAGGTTGAAACCTTTCACGCAAATCAGTTAGAACAAAGTCGAGTACAGGTGCACACTTGTTTACAGTTGATTACGCACAAATATTATTTTATAGAATATACTGACACTTTCGGCACGCGACAAAACACTGTTATTAACTACACACAAAAGCCAAACACGCGTCGACTGTCGACAAGAAATAGCAAACAGAATATGAAGTGAAAGGTTGCAATTTGAATTAGATGCATATAACTATTTTAGAGTTCTTTATTATTTCTACCTAAAACTTGAGACACATTTTCATTACTTGTAACGGTCGTGGTTGGGACTTGCAAAAGAAAATAAAAAAACCCATTGTCTTTGCCTGAAAAAAATAATATGGAATTTATAATAGGCAGTGAAAATGAAGACATTATGGTTTTATTGCGCTCCTTTTGTTTTGCAATTAACGAGTATTCCTAGATCATAAAGTCAAATTTGTTTTTGTTGACACATCACACATCATCCCTATTCCTATTCCCAATGCTTGCAGGTAGAGAAAAGGGTTCATTCTTCAGTCAGTGAAAAAAAAAAACATAAAACCATGATAGGCATTTCAACGACCGACGCACGCGACAGGCGGGCGCCGAACGCAAATAAAGGAAATAACTTATGGAATCGTAAAATATATACATATACGAGTACATACATATACATACTTTCATACAGAGAACTTAGGTATATCTAAAATGCGTAGTTGCAGGCTGCACTCCAAACTTCTATTCTGCCTTTGGGAAAAAAAGAAAAAAGTGTTATGGTTTTTTGTACGCAATTTCAAGAATGTGAATAAAGGTATCTACATAAATAACATGAAAAGTGAAAAGTGATGCGTAAGCGTTTGCGTGTTGGTTGTTATAGGTTAAGGCTGGGATTGAAAAAAATTTACTTTATAATAATTGTGAAACGAAGAATTGCCCAGGGGGGGGCAATTGCACCCATTGCCCCCCCCCTTGTATCCGCGCCTGAGTGATGGATATCTTTATTTGGACCTTTTAAATTTTTCTGGAAAATGGAAAAAATGATTTCCGTCAAGTGATTGCCGCCAGCGTTGATACACATATGTGCCCGTTTTATCGCTTTTCCATGACTTTCTGAAAGATTTCCGGTGATAACTGATCCCATTCCTGTCTAATATTCTCGTTTAGGGCTGCGATTGTCTGAGGCTTGTTGGCATAAGCCCACGACTTCAAGAAGCCCAAAAGAAAGAAGTTTGGAATGGTTAAATCGAGCGATGCCAAAAAACCAAAACGGGAGATTACGCCACTAGGAAACTCTTCCTTCACAATATCCATTGTGGTTCGTGCTGTGTTTGCGGTTGAACCGTCTTGTTGAAACCACATGTTCACCAAGCTCCGTTCATCTAATTCCAGCAGTAAAAAGTCGATCACCAGTAACAGTGACCGTATTGCCGATGGCATCCTCAATAAATACGGCTCAATCACTCTTCCCGTGTGACTGCCGCACTACACAGTGGCTTTGAGTGCATTCATCACACACGGATTTTCAACGCTCCAGAAATGAAGATTTTGCTTATTGACTTCACCGCTAAGTGGATGATTTTCGTCACAAAATCGTCCTTTTCGTTGTTATGATTGATGATGACTTGACCGTAATTCACACGCGACAGCCGGTCAGCAGGCACTAAACTGATGCATTGCTTGCATTTTAGTGAAAAATGTACACACATGTTAATTTTTCACTAAAATTCGCTTAATGGTGATTTCCAATTGCGTGGGCCGCGTCGTCTGGTTCATATTTCTTCGTTCTCAGCGACATCGGTAGCCAAAGCCTCGACAATCTCAGTCGAACGACCAGTCCGGTGGCGCTCACGCCCTGCATAGTGTCCTGTGGTCCCAGTTTGTTCGAGACGAGTAGCTAAGCGCCGGAATGTTTGCCCAGTCGGCGTGACACGATTAGAAAATCGACTTCGAAATTTACACTGCGACCGATTATTGGTCAAAAATCTCGACAACATTTTTCGACACTCTTCCGGGGTATAGCGTTCCATTGCTTGTCTGTTTCTATACAGCAGCCTAGTTCAAAAATGTCAAATATGATTGAAGCCATTTGCAAAAATTATAACATCTTTCGATAGTGTGATTAATTTTGCGCCACCTTGAACATACTTAATAAAATGGACGACTGGGTCGCACGAACTTGCTCCTATGTAATAGACTAGGAATTTAAAAAACGAATGTTATTAGAGAAAACTGTTCATAAAGATAAAAATAATCATCATATAATAAAACGGCAAACATGTTTTTTGTGGTACACTTTTCTCCAAAAGTATTTAACCGATTTCGATAAATTTTATATGGTTGGAAAGCCACAGTTACGGAGATGTGCAGAATATACTAGAGACACGCATTTACACACTGTGGGTCATTTTTGTTTTTGCACTGTCGAACACTTTGCATATTACATAAAATAAAATTTAATTTAATAAATTTGCTTGAAAACACTGCCAATAATATAAATAATAAATAAATTGGCACTCGAATTTCGAGAGCTGGGTCGGCTAGTTTTTTTAAATTCTTTTAAGAGTAAGAGACAAAAACACAATGCTATGCAAATATGAATTTATGCAAGAACAAAAATTATAAGCCCTTGTAATGGTTTCTTAAAAAAAGGTTTTTTTATACAAAATTTTGAAAAGATTTTTAAGAAAAAAATTTGGTAAGCCAACTTTAAGTTTTTATAACAGTACGAATGAAAATTAAATTTCAAAAAAAAAAAAATATTGAGCCGTTTTTGAAATATCAAATTTTCAAAAAAAAAAATGATGTTTTTTTTCAAAAATTCAAAAAATATTTATTTTAAAGTTTTGAAATGCAATGGTCTTAAAACTTTTTAGAAACATCTCTAAAAAAAATTTAATTAAAATCCATTATTTCGATAATGAGTAATTCAAAATTTGAAAAAATGGTTCTTTGGTAGGTACAAGCTGTAATATCTTAATTTCAAATTTTTTTTTTATAATATTAAAGATCGTTAAAATTAATTGAAATAAGAAAATAATAGAAATAAAAAAAATCAAAATTCTAGGCGCCGTTTTCGAGGAAAATACGATTTTTGAAAACCATTTTTTAACATTTGTATGGTGGGTACGTACCTTTATTTTTAGGTAAAATAAAACTTTTTTTCATACATCTTGTAGATTATGTTGAGAAACTTTTCTTTTTTAAGTTTAAAAAAAATCTAGCATAAGGTTTTCGAAATATTGAGTTTTGAAAAAAAAAAATTGAAATTTTCTTTAAAAATTCAAGAAAATTTTGTTGGAATATTTGAATACACTTAAATTTTTGGGGAGCTTTAGCCAAAAAAAAAATGATCAAAATCGGTTGTACAATTTTTGAGAAAATCAATAACAAAACAAATCCCTCAATAACCATTTTTCGGAAAAATTTTTTCAACTAGTACCTAGCTATAGCTAAATGAAATTTTTTTGTATCTTTTTTTTTTAAATCTGTCGAACAGTTTTTGAGAAAAAAAAAATATTTACAAAATTTCGAAAAAAAATTTGTATACCATGTATACCGTTATTTTTAGTCTTTAAAAAAAAGAAAAAAACGTGTGGGGGGAAGAATTAAAAATGATATCCACCAAGTTTAAAAAAAATCAGACTAGTCGTTTAGGCTGTAGTCGAACAGACAGAATTGCGAGACCCACTTTTTTAGTCTTCGCTATATCATCGTAATGTCAACTTTGATCAAAATCTCGAGTTCGATTTTTTTTACGAATGCATAACTTGCCTTATAGTACCTACCTATAAGTCGCAAGTAAAAAGTGAAACAATAATCAAATAAAATAAGATTTAATGGATGAGTCACAGTTTTTTCAAAAATTACAATTTGTGAGTCAGAATTGAATAAAATTTAAGTTTTGCTTTTACTTGGGTATCGCGTTTATCGGAGGTTGATTTTATCGAGGTCGCACTTCGTAGACAATTTTGTAGATAATGTGCCTGTTTATAAGAACTCTATATACTCGTAGCATGAAATTGTGTGTCAACATATCAGCAACTAATTTATTGATTATAAGTCTTAAAGGATATTTTTTCTTTGATTTCACATATCTAATTCTGCAGACTCTCAGCTCGAAAATAATGCCAAAGTACAGTTAAAAAATATTACAAAAATATTGATTAACTCCCCGAAGGTTTTCAAAGGACATTTATAAATACATATATATGTACACATATCTCTTTTCAAGAGACATGAAGAACCTTTTATTTTTTTGAAACGTGCTGGTCCTTGAAAAAATTTTGGTATGAGATTTAAAGGGACACAAACTCAAACTAGACCACTGATGGACAAGCACAAAAAAAAAGAAATAAAATTGGCAAAGTGGCAACTAAAAACCAAAAAAAAAAATCGATAAAGGACAAACAGAGATGAAAGGATTTGGCATTTGAAGCATGAAATTACCCGGAGATGATTTTAAAATCGTAGGTTTTTTTTTTTTGGGGATTGCTTCATATAGCAAGTGTACCTACGCTTAATTGAGTTATTACTTTGAAAAATTTAATACAAAATTAATGGGGTTAAATTATCTAGGACCTATTTTTGTTTTTTCTGGAATGCCATCAGGGACATTTTAGCCTTAAATTACTTTCACTTAAATGCCAATTTCTCTCATTTTTGCGTTCGTATATTTTTTTATGTGGATGGGATTTGTTGTTGAAATAAAAAAAATATTTTATCAAAAACAATGCCAATACCTTCGCTATACAAAATTGATAGCTTTTAATATTCTTTCGTCCCGGTGATCTCACTCTGGCCCTATTAGAAATAAATTTATTATAGATTGCACCAACAACTGTCAAAACCGGACGAAATATTCTCTAACGTTCGATTCAAGGTTTTAAAAAGGACACATTTGGTAAAATACCTTGTACGTCTTAAAAATTCATGTATTTGAGATAAAAACTGCTTTATAATTCTTAAAAACTGAAATTGGAGCTCGAAAAATATTTTTTTCTTACTCTTCCCATCAAAAAATAATTTGGGTTTTAAAAAGGAATATATGTGAAATTAAGGCCTTTAAAAAGGGTCTCTCAAAATAAAGAAAGAGTTAGTAAACTACTTTAAAGCTAGGAAATTGTAAAGTAGGATCATTCTAATACCTTAAAATTAGGCTGTTTAAAATTTTGCGCCATTAACTTTGAACACACATCATCGTATTCCTTGTGCTTAAAATTTCACAGTCATTTAACCCCAATTTACATCGGCCTATTAATTTGTTTGGTATTCGTATTCGAAAACATTCTCTATGTCATTTTTAAGGTAATTAATCAGAAGTTAATAAACATGTAAAACATCAAAAGTACAAAAAAACTCGCTTAATCTCAATAAAACAGTCTTTTTTTTATGTTTCCATTATTTGTCACAGTAACAGCTACCTAAGCTTATTAAAAAAAAAAAATCTCACTAAAACTGTGTTCACCCCATAGTTTTTTTTTCTAAGTATTTTTTTTTTGCAAACCACAAAAACCTTTATGAACTCTCCTCTCATGAACTATTGACACCGAATGACTTTTTAGGATGAGTGCAAAGGCAACAATCAAACATCAATAAGTCTCACTGTCAAATAAATTAGTATATGAAAAAAAAGACTTGGGATAGGACAATGAAGACAAAAAAAGGCTCTTCACTTAATCCTGACATCATCCCAATACAGATTCACCCCTGATGGTGCGAAGGTAACACACACAAAAAAAAACATCACTCACAACCCTCGTTAGGGTACCCAAAACTATGCACAGTCAGACCCACATCCTACAAAGTGATTCGGTACATAAAGGAATTTAGATAAAGAGAATCGAAAAAAAAGGATCAAGCAAAATGGTCCTTAGAACGGTTTTGTTAACGATCAATACAATACCATTATATTGACTAACGAGGATCAATTGATCTTTTGTTTCGATCCTTTATTGATTGATTATTTTGTCGTGTGCTGTTTTGATTGGATTAATCAAATTCATTGATGTGGATTATGATGTTTTTCAAAATATATTATGAGGTGAAGCAAAATTCAATTTGTCTTTCGAATTTTTTGATAGGTAAACAGACAGCACAAGGGAGCTTAGGTGTCTGCCAGAAGAAGTAATGTCTAGACGTAAACGCGACTCAGCCCTAAAAGTATTCGCGGAAAATTCCTTGAGTCTCTAGGGAAATACGCAATTGGAGATAAACTAATTTGTTTTGTTTAAGGTTTTTTCTGTATAGAAGAAGAATTGTAATCCCTATCCCTTCCACTATTTAGCATTCTCAATTCATTTACAAAATTAAGAATTTCCTTTCCAAGTGAAAAAAAAATCCTTGAAGTTTTTCCTCATTTTTTTTTTGCAATGTTTTCTTTACAATGTCCTGCATAATTCCCGCCAATCAGAAAATGCAACCATTCCAGTTCCATTTAGCAAAAGCCTCTTTTATATTATTTCCCATCTTCTGTGTCATAAACTCTCATTAGTGCAGCATTTCGTTTATTAATTTTTCTCTCCTTCAGGGAGTTTTTCTCGCGCGCACACAAGAAATGAAAAAAAAATTGTGGAATTTTTTAAAAGAATCCTTACAAATCTCGCCTTGCCAACCTCTTTTTGTGTTGTTGGTTGACGCGGCGCGGCACGGCTCCGACCTTGCCGCAACCAACTGCAAATAATTACTATTATTCCATAATTTACTGTACCATGGGACAAAGTAGCACCACCAGGGGCAGCCCAGGCGACTATACCGTCTTTCTGCAAAACTTACTCTTCAACGATCAAGCTCCATCTCTATACACAACTACGAACCCCGCTGATGATGCCTCCATATCGTCTCGTCCTCACTGTCCAACAACCACACACAACTACGACGACGACGACGACCCTTTGATGAAGAATAAAAGAACTGTGCAATTTAATTTTTTAATTTTTTTTCTTCTTATATTTTTTTAATTACTATTATTATCCTCCATCGCGGGCGCAAAAAAACTCATGAAAAAACTGTAAAATAAAATACTGAAAATACCGCGGAATAAAATGAAAGCAAACAATAAAAAAAAAACTCCGAATCAGAAATACCTGAGGCCATGCCACAATGACTACTCCATCCGGTACTAATGGTGGAGGTAGATATGTTTACTACCATCAAAAGGATTACTTAAAGCTCAGAAAGGATTCTGTGTTTTATTTTTTGTTTCTCTGGAGATTGGGCATTTAGGGAACAGGAGTGAGTTGGCTTTGAATTTGAATAAACTACGAGTAGAGAGGTGAGCTCGAATTTCGGTTTTATTAGTTTTTTTTCTTGCCATTGTAAGAAGTTCGCTCTTGGAAGAATCTTGTTTGTGTGTAAATCTTTATAATTAATTTTATTTTCAGGACATACTTAATATTTTAGTTTTTTGTGTATATCTCGGTAAAAGCTGGCCTTAGGAAAAATAATTTATTGACAAAATAGACATACTAAAAAAATGAGATACAATTTTGTCAAACCGATATTTTTTTCTCAAAATATTGACAAAACGAATTTATCCAAATGGTGCTCAACCACACTACTCAAAGTCGGGCCATCATATACTCAGGGATAATCCACCTACTATTTACTACTTCCTTCCTTATTTAACCGACTACCGCTCCATTTCGTTGCATGAAACACGGAGACTTTCCATTCCGTACGAACCCGAGTACAGTCATCTACACCAAGCCCTTTGGCATTGTAGATGGCTTGGTCCTTAATCCCGATGATCGGTCTTGCTTGTCGTCTCTAACCTGTGGACTGGGATACGAAAACTCTTTTAGCTGAAGTATTGTTGTCGAAAAGTTCGTAAGAACTATTTCTATACTCTGTCCAATTTGTATTTTCAGTACAGGAAAGATAGGGTATTTGCTGTCATTCTAACTTTTAAGCATTTCAAAACGCTCTTTTTAAAGCTCAGATAGAGTTGCCGTAATGAGCATTAGGAACTGCCATTTCCGTTTTGGAACTAATGACTAAATTATGGTTAGCAAAACATATTTTTATTAAATTCAAATCTTAATTGATATTATACTTATAAAATCCAATCGACTATCTGATCCATAAACAGACCCAATATCATCGGCAAAAGCTGTCAAAGCATATATAAATTGTAACCAAAATAGATTAGGGCCTTACACTGAGCCTTGAGGAACCCCTTAATTATTAAATTAAAATTTACTTCTGTTACCATCTATTTTAACTTTTTGAGGCCTATTTGTTAGATGAATGAAACCAATCCATCATAAACCACGAAATCCTGCATATTCTAACTTTTATAGTAATATGTATCTCATGATAAAAAATAGCAAAAGCTTTCGTAATATCAATAAACAAGGTTGCAGTGCTCTTTTTTTTTATTTAAATAAATATCGAACAAAATTCTCAAAGAGAATCTTCTCTTGGTCTACACGTTCGAAACCCAAACTGAATTTTATTAAAAAAAACAACATTTTTTTCTTAAAACCTTTTAGAAAAATTGTGCGTAAGGATGAGAGCAGCGAGATGATTCTATATAGTTATCAACATTACTAGAAGCACCTTTAGTCAGAAACGGAATAACATCTATACATTTAAGATCTGCCAGTTGTGATGCTGAGATTGAATAGGTGGGACAAGACCTCAATGATAAACCAAGAAATATTTTTAAGCTGACAACTTGAGATTCCATCGATTTCGCAAAAATTTGAAATTTAAGAGACTTGATGCATTGTACAAGTTGCGGTGGTGTTTTAGATTCAAATATAAATCGCATCCTCAGGAATGGCTTATTTAAAAACGATTATTTCAATTTGGTGTAGAGGTTAGCCCCGAGTTAACCCTGCAAACATGTTTTCAGTAAATTTTCATCCCGGGGTTAGCTCATAAAATTAGCCGAATTAGCCCTTGGATCAAATCAAGAGATCGCATAAGTTCTTTTCATTTCGTGCCACCATTTTTACTTGCTACTTGTAGGTACTATAAGGCAAGTTGACATAACGATGATAGCGAAGACTTAAAAAGTGGGTCTCGCAATTCTGTCTGTCTGTCTGTTCAACTACAGCCTAAACGGCTCGGCCGATTTTCTTTAAACTTGGTAAATATCATTTTTAATTTTCACCCCACACGTTTTTTTCTTTTTTTTTTTTAAGAAAAAAAAAATAACGGTACCTGCTATACGAATTTTTTTCGAAATTTTATAAATATTTTATTTTTCAAAAACTGTTCGACAGATTTAAAAAATAAAAATTTCATTTAGTTAAAGTTAGGTAATATGGTTGAAAAAAAATTCCAAAAAATTGTTATTGAACCATTTTTTTTTTGATTTTCTCAAAAACGGTTCCACCGGTTTTGATCATTCTTTTTTGCTATATCTCCCCTAAAACCTAAATAGAATTGTGTATTAAAATTAAAAAAAAAATTTTTTGGGATTTAAAAAAAAAACACCATGGTAGATTTTTTTTTTTAAACTTGATAAATAAAAGTTTCTCAATATACTTATAAACAAAATTTATTTTACCTAAAAATAAAGGCAGATACCCACCATACAAATGTTAAAAAATGGTTTTCAAAAATCGTATTTTTCTTTCAATTAATTTTTACGATCTTTAATTTAATAAAAAAAAATAATTTAAGATATTACAGCTTGTACTTACCAAAGAAGCATTTTTTCAAATTTTAAATTACTCATTATCGACATAATAGATTTTAATGAAATTTTTTATAGAGATGCTTCTTAAATGTTTAAAAAACAATGTATCTCGAAAGTAAAAAAAAATATTTTTTGAATTTTTGAAAAAGAAGTAATTTTTGGAAAATTCGATATCTCAAAAACGGCTTAATATTTTTTTGGAAATTTCATTTTAATTTGAACAATAATAACAACTTAAGGTTGGCGTACCAAATTTTTTTCTTAAAAATGTTTTAAAAATTTTGTATAAAAATGCTTATTTTTTTAAGAAACCACTACAACGAATTATAATTTTTGTTCTTGCATAGAATTCTGTTTTTGTCTCTGGAATTTAAGAAAATTATTTTATTTTTATGAACAGCTTTCTCTAATAACATTAGTTTTTAAAATTGCTATATTTTGTATATCAATTGGAAGAGTATTCCACTCTTTAATCACTGAAACATAGAAGATCGGTCTGCAGTGGTGTATGAGAAACGCGGAACAATGAGCTTAATACCTCTACAAGAATGCGCAAGTTTCACTGTATCTTTAAAATATTCTGGGCACCTGCCACGTATAATATTATGTAGTCTTAAAATATCCCTCAAAATTATAATATGCGTTAAAAGGAACTCCCAAAATAGATCTGTTAAGATGAAATACACTGACATACCTATAGGTTTATTATAAATAAAACGCAAGCAATCATTGAATGCAACATTTAGTTTACGCTTACATTAATAGTCTAAGCATGCGTAAAATGAACAGTTAAATATTAAAAATGTGATTGAAAAGGTTTTAACCAAACGAAGTTTCATTTTAGGTGAAAGTATTTGAAGACCTGAATATATTTTTGCAATAGCAACAGAGATTGCATCACAACAACTACGGCGTCTATTTAAAGTGAAGTCTAACTATGTAACCTTGTCTAAGTAAGTAATTATTTCTCCACTGAGAATAACTGAAGGGAAATCCACTTAAGCTTCATTTCTACAACAAATCATAGCAATAGTTTTAGAAGGGTTAAGTCTGAGTAAATTGTCATTTACCCACAGTTGAATTCATTTCAAATCTTCATTAGTTCAAAGTGGAATGACCACATATTGGATATTGCTAAAAATGCGGCCAAATGCTTAGGTTTCCTATGACGATGTAAAATCTTTTTCTCCCCCTCTGATCTGGCCACAATTTATAAGGCTTATATACGTCTCAAACTAGAATACAATTCTCATATCTGGGCTGGTGCTTCTAAAACATCTTTACAATTACTAGACAGAATCCAGAATAGAGCTTTAAGGCTGATAGGTGACAGAGTAATTTCCGAAACAATTGTTTCGTTAGAACATCGTCGAAATGTCTCTTGTCTATCACTGTTTTATCGATATTTCTATAAACAATGTTCTATTGAAATAGCGAGTTGCATTCCCCCCCTAAAAAAATTTCACCGTAATACTCGTGCCGCAGGGAATGCTCATCAATATGCCCTTGAGCCAAACTTTGGACGTACAGTTAAGTACAGAGATTCTTTCTTTTGCCGTACGACTCGAATGTGGAATTCCTTAACCGACTCTGTTTTTCCTTCCCATTTCAATGTCCAGAAATTTAAGACGAATGTACATCGGTTTCTCCTACTCAATCCTCCCACTGTTTCCTAAATGCTCGCACTGTGTTCAACCAACATTTAAAGGGTAGTCGTAATCCCTTGAGTGCGCGTCAATTATAAAAAAAAAACAGCGTCTTCCATCAATCCAAGTGGACGATTGATGTAGATTACATGATGTGAACAGTCTTAAACAACATCAGGAAAATCATGGATAAGGAGTGAGAATAGAAGTGGTCTCAAAACAGAACCCTGTGGAACTCCTATGTTTAAAAAAAGGGGAAGAGATACCGCTTTCAACTTTTACCGATCGTAATCTATGTCTAATTTTTAAATAATTATAAAGTAGTCCAAAAGATGTATTGAAATTTTTTTAAGCTAAGAAACAAGAATATAGTGATCTATACAATCGAAAGCCTTTGAGAAGTCAACATCCAATGCAAACCGAAGATCGGAGGTTACTTTCATAACTGTCGACTCACAACTATATAAACTCCTAAGAGCCGACTGCCATTTAAAGAGCTTTTGATGGGCGTTAATAAAGCTTGTCATTTGGTGGTACATGAGTTTCTCAAAAACTTTCAAAAAAAAAAATGATAGAAAGCTAATGGGCCTGAAATTAGCTGGAATACATGGGTTAGTTTTTTTTAGGTATTGGGAACTACTTTTTTGCTGCTTTGCAATCTATAGGGAATTGAGAAGAATAATCAAAACTATTTGGATAAAACATTTGAGGTGAATAAAATGTACACTTAATCTTCCGCACTAAGCTCTCATTTTTTGAGTCTAACCGCTGGGTTCAATTTTTCGATTAAATAAGTTCTTTTATAGATGATCGAATAACACAAGATACCTTATTTCGGACAGCATGATATGGCCTTTTATCATATTTCAAGGGATTTCTTTTAAATCTTCGAAAAAAACACTCTTTCTCTGATTAAATCTTTAATTTCATGGTTCTACCACAGACAATTAGAAGTTCTACTAAACAGCTCTCTAATAGGAACAAATTCATCAAACAACTGGCTAATAATATTATTAAAAATTGAAATTTTATTATTCGTATCAATGTCTTAGATGTTAGACAGATGTCTTGCCAGTTAACATTACAAGTTAAATTCTAACTCAATTAGGTCAATGTTCTAAAGACATCTATAAATTGAAACTGAAGCCCCTACATTTAATGAATCATTTCTATGAAATTGTACAGAACAGCAGAAGATGTCATGGATGAACTGTAAAGTGATCATGTGGACTGGAAACAGGTTGGCCACTGAGTGTTAATTACAGATAGCTTTAATTTATCACAAAAATATTGAATTCTTCTTGAAAAATAGTTGTTAACTATAAATTTAACATTAAAGTCACTACTTAACAACACATTGTTATACGAAGAACTAAGTTTGCTTATATTTTCTTCAAGTTCTTTGAGATCTTCTTTTCTAAACTTTCAAGGTGGATAGTAACAGGCAACAATTAAAAGTTTTTCTATTTCATTTATTATTTCAACACCAAAAAACTCTATATTTGTGGATGTTGATTCATACACACATTCGTGATAAAATAATGATTAGAACAGTTTGCAATCTCATATTTATCTGACATTATCGAATTGTTGATGGTAGCTTTATTCAAAATACCATTGACTAATAAACGGATTTTTATAAAAATTGATACGAAATTTAGGAATTTCCTTCTTTACTTTTGAACGCAAAGATTTAAATTTATTTTGTAGAGAAGTATTATTTGGATGTCTATAAATCTTGGGTAGGGGCTGACTGATGCAAGGCTTAAGTTTCTTCATAGTTTTTTTTTTTAATTTCAAAAAGAATATGTATAATTAAATATATATTTTGTCTGTCTGTCTTTTCGACTACAGCCTAAACCACTCCATTTTCTTTAAACTTAATAGATATCATTTAGAATTTTTTCCCGCTTTTTCTCTTTTTTTAAGACCAAAAATAACGATACGTGCCATAAGATTTTTTCGAAATCTTATAAATATTTTTTTTTTCTCATAAACTGTCCCACAGAATTTAAAAAAAAATCAAAAATTTCCCCCCTGGAACAATTTTTTTGTTTTTGATTTTCTCGAAAACGGTATAGAACCTATTTAAATCATTTTTTTATGCTAAGGCCCCTCCAAAGTTTAAATATTATTACATCTTCGAATTTTCAATTTCTTATTTTTGGATTTTTAAAAAAAATTTCAAAATTTTTTTTGGGAACTCAATATTTCGAAAACCCCTTGCTGTTTTTTTTTCAAACTTGATAAATAAAAGTTTCTTAACATAATCTGCAAGATTTGAGAAAAAAAATTGTTTTACATAAAACTAACGCTATCTTCCATAGAAATGTTTTTTGTTTTTTTTTTTTTTTTATAATCAACTCACGCTCAAGGGAATATGATTATTGATTACCCTTTTAAATGTTTTTTAACACAGCGCGGGCGTGAAGTTACGGAAGAGAAAGAAGGATAGGAAAGATGTGTGGCACGATGTTCTGAGACTGAAGGTGGTTGTCTCAGACTTTTTATCTCCAGGGATGGCGGCTGAACTAAAGCGGAGAATTGCCGTGTCTTATTTCTATGTTCCTTATAATTCGCATTATTTTTATTCGTTTTTTATCCTTGTTTGGCATACTAGTTTAACTCAATCATATGTTGTTAGTGTTATGCCTAAACAACATGTAATGAGTAAACCAGCAACCCATTGATGACAATTTTTAGAAGGTTTTAATGGAATTAAAGACGACATAGACGACGGCAGGGATCGAACCTGTGATACTGAGATTGACAGGCGAGCACACAACCATCGCGCCACGGCCATAGAAATGTTAAAAAATAGTTTTCGAAAATCGTATTTTTCTCGAAAACGGTTTCGAGAATTTTGCTAAAATTGTTTTCTTTTGATTCATTTTTACGATCTATAATTTAATAAAAATAAAATGCACGACTGGGTCGCACGAACTTGCTCCTATGTAATATAGACTAAGAATTTCAAAAAAGAATGTTATTAGAGAAAAACTGTTCATAAGCATAAAATTCATTTTTTTAAATAACTAAAACATCTCTGTTCGTAGTTTATGTTAAAAACAGGATGCCATGTTATTCAAGCAACTATTAGTTTATTCCAAAACAAAAATTATAAATCGTTGTAATGGTTTCTTAAAAAAATAAGCTTTTATATACAAAAGTTTTAAAACATTTTTAGAAAAAAAATTTGGTACGCCAATTTAAAGTTTTTATTATTGTTCGAATAAAAATTAAATTTACAAAAAAAAAATACTGAGCTATTTTTGAGATATCGAATTTTCCAAAAAAAAAATGATTTGTTTTTCAAAAATTCAAAAAATAAGCTTTTTAGAAGCTTCTCTATGAAAAAAAAAATCAATAAAATCTGTTATGCCGATACTGAGAAATTCAAAATTTTAAAAAATCGTTCTCTGGTAGGTACAGTCAGTCAGTGTTCATTAAAATAATAATTTCTTAAAAATCTTTTTTTTTATTTATCAGTAAGTAATTTTGAAAATTTAGAATGGAACTCTGAAGTTCCCATGTGTAAACAAGTTTTAAAACAAAAAAAGAAATCTATAAAAACATCCCTATTTTTTGAACCTAATTGAATTGGACTTAATTTTCAGTGCATCCATGGAAATCATAATTATGTCTGGCATTTCTCTATGTCTTTGGTACCTCACTGAAAATAAGTTTTTTTTTTACTTTACATCATTAGGACGGTTTTTTGTTTGTTGCCCTGCTAAACTTATTAAAAAATAAGCACGCACATCCGTGACAAGGAAGTCCAACAAAAAAACCCAAAAAGAAAAATTAACTTAAAAACGCGACTTTCATGCACAAAATGTCCGCTTTCCAGCTGCAGGAGTAGGTATAACATGAAAATATATTTGTATATGTTGCCATTTGCCACAACATAGCAACCACCCCGGGACATCGTTACGCGCATTATCCTTAGCGTACATTTATATCAACTTCATGTCGTCGGATAATAATTATATATAAATTTCTAGACTGTAAATATATATTATTTAGATATCGCGCATAGTTAAGATGAAGAAAATTACTATGGCCGTTCGTTGTGGTATCTCGAAAAAAAACCCAACATCCACCCTCTTAGCTATTGAGAATTTTTCAACGAAAACACCCAACGCCACCCTCTCGCTATGGGCTGGTGTTTTTTCGCGGAGTTGAAAAGAAAACCAAGCGCCATTTTTTTTTGTTCTTCTATCTCATTTTTGTCTATTTAAAATAAATGAACTGCGGTGATATCTTCTTCCTCGTTTTAGCTATATCATCAAGTGGATTATCATAATGTTCAGCATTGGGGCTATCCCACACAGATATAGATACAATCTGACAGTTTAAGGCAAGGACAAGAAAATTGAAATGCTAAGATATGCTTTTTCTTTGGCGTATAGTTTTGAAGGACCAAACAAAAAATATCCTCATTTTTCTTTAAACATTTTTGAAAATAATTTCCCTCTGTGTGCATACCTAGCAGACCCTTATCTTGCCAACCAAGTTAGTTCGGCCTGACAAAAAGATGGATAAATGTTTCTTTTTTGCACATTTTAATAATTTATTTTCCATTTGATTCAACAGATTTTTATGTTTTTTTTTAGCCTTTCTCTGATGGGCTTGGTTTTTTTTTTTGTAAGGCTTTGAAAAGATTTGCACTAACCCTAGTTATGAGGACGCTGCATCTCCTTGGAAATTTTCTTTTCATGTTTCCTATTTAATTTTTGTTGAAAGGACGAATAAGTCCTTGGCTCTTGGGGTTGACAGGAGGATTTTTTGTCTTCATTTTTCTTTTCAAAATTAAAAAATAAAAAAAGCTATGTATTTTTAATGAGAGCCAGTTTTTCGCTCAAAAGAGTGTATCTGTATATTATATACAATTAATAAGAACCATGTAAGTACATAGGTATAGCTACCACAGCAGATGATGTTTAGTCTTCATCCCTAATGGGATATAATCAAGACAAACGCCGCAACGCGGTGATGTCGCGGAAAACAATTGCATCGGCAACCGTTCGTCTAATCTTTGAACAAGCGTGTGCTAATAACACCCTTTCAATTCAACCCTTTTACGAGTATTGCCCCCTTTTGCGTTTGATCTATTTATTGAAATTTAACGAAGAACGGGCAGGATTATATTCTCAAACGGGACGTATTTAGTCTCTGGTAGTCTATGTGTTATTAGTACATGCAATACTGCATAGAGAATGAAGTTCCCATGTACATAACTTAGGTATATTTATATACCTAGGTAACAATGCGTTTATTGATCGTTGAGAATGCGAAAGGGAAAATCATATTTGAGTTTTTAGTAAGAAATTTTCTAAGCAAGACTATGTGTGTTTAACCCATTAGATTTGGTTTATATTTTATTGGAAACCATTGTTTAAAAACTCATGATTCTAACCTTAGTTGTTTTTAAGATAATCAAAAATTAAAAATTATTTTTTCGGGTTCTTCTTATTAGAAAAAAATTTGTCAAAAAAAAATTCAGAATATCGTAAATCGTAACGCTCCCATTAATAAAGCAGCCATACTTGGTTGTATGTGACAGCGTTAAGATTGCACATTGTGGTTAAAATATTTATGGAGGTAGAGTAAAACCAAAAGGAAGAAATTAATAAAAAAATTCAAGACTGATTCCCATGGATTGGCCCTTATAGTTGAAGAAGAAGCCATGCATTATGGCTTTATTAGTAGGAACAAACGTTTCCATAAATTATGGAACAAAACTTTGTAACGGGTGATTTTTTAAGAGCTTGAGAACTTTTTTAAAAAAAAAAACGCATAAAATTTGCAAAATCTCATCGATTCTTTATTTGAAACGTTAGATTGGTCCATGACATTTACTTTTTGAAGATAATTTCATTTAAATGTTGACCGCGGCTGCGTCTTAGGTGGTCCATTCGGAAAGTCCAATTTTGGGTAACTTTTTCGAGCATTTCGGCCGGAATAGCCCGAATTTCTTCGGAAATGTTGTCTTCCAAAGCTGGAATAGTTGCTGGCTTATTTGTGTAGACTTTAGACTTGACGTAGCCCCACAAAAAATAGTCTAAAGGCGTCAAATCGCATGATCTTGGTGGCCAACTTACCGGTCCATTCCTTGAGATGAATTGTTCTCCGAAGTTTTCCCTCAAAATGGCCATAGAATCGCGAGCTGTGTGGCATGTAGCGCCATCTTGTTGAAACCACATGTCAACCAAGTTCAGTTCTTCCATTTTTGGCAACAAAAAGTTTGTTAGCATTGAACGATAGCGATCGCCATTCACCGTAACGTTGCGTCCAACAGCATCTTTGAAAAAATACGGTCCAATGATTCCACCAGCGTACAAACCACACCAAACAGTGCATTTTTCGGGATGCATGGGCAGTTCTTGAACGGCTTCTGGTTGCTCTTCACTCCAAATGCGGCAGTTTTGCTTATTTACGTAGCCATTCAACCAGAAATGAGCCTCATCGCTGAACAAAATTTGTCGATAAAAAAAAGGATTTTCTGCCAACTTTTCTAGGGCCCATTCACTGAAAATTCGACGTTGTCTAAGTTGTAAGTCTATTCATGATGAAATGTCAAAGCATACTGAGCATCTTTCTTTTTGACACCATGTCTGAAATCCGGCGTGATCTGTCAAATACTAATGCATGAAAATCCTAACCTCAAAAAAATCACCCGTTACAAGTGGCTGGCTTCGCAGTAACGCATTCAGTCACTTCAATTTTTGAAGACCTCGTTGATGATTTCGACCTGCAGCTCGTCCATTGCTTGGATGATATTGGCCTTAATAGTTTGATCGTTTCCGGATTGTTGGCACAACATCGGTCCGTCACGGTTTTCCAAAAAAAACTGTGGCAAGAGCTGTGTGGTATGGCGCGCCATCCTGCATAAACTAGAGAGGCAGACGGCATTTTGCCATGCTATAAAGATTTTTTGTAAAAATAATAATAATTGTATGATGAAAGGAAAAATTAATAAAATCAAATCTATCTATCTATCTAACTAGAGATCGTCCAAATCTATGTCTTTAGTTCTTTTATTTAAGGTTCTAGTATGGTCTAGAACGCCAAAAAACGCACGATTTTTGGGAATTTTTTTCTCAGAAACCTTATTAGGTAGTAACATATATTTTTTTTTAAATAATGAATACATGTGTCAAGAGTACAAAAAAATTTTTTTTTTTAAATTTGAGAATTTTGGCCGAATTATAGAAGGCCCAACGTCGACTCATCAAAAAATACATTGTCCCATGGCGGACAGTTAATCTCAGGATTGGCTGGACTGAAACAAAAAAACCAAAGTGGGTTATTTAAAGGAAGGTTTCTTACGAGACAATTTACCACAATTTGTTTAAAAAGTCAAAACAAAAAAAAAATCTCGAGCTTTAAAAAAAAATTTTTTTTTGGCATTTTTTTTGGCCATTTTTGGGTCGCCATTTTTTGTATTCATAACTTTTTGGTCAAATTGTGGTAAATTGTCTCGTAAGAAACCTTCCTTTAAATAACCCACTTTGTTTTTTTTGTGTTTTTGTCTTAGAAAACATAAAAACAATATAGTTGCTACAAGTTTTTTGAAAATCGGTTCAGTAGATCCGGAGATTAACTGTCCGCCATGGGAAAATGTGTTTTTTGATGAGTCGACGTTGACGCCCTCTATAATTCGGCCAAAATTCGACAAACAATTTTTTTTTGTACTCTTGACACATGTATTTATTATTTAAAAAAAAAATTATGTTATTATCTTATAAAGTTTCCGAGAAAAAAATTCCCAAAAATCATGCGTTTTTTGCGATTTCTAGACCGTACTAGTACCTTAAGAAAGTAAGTCGGTTAACGTGGATCTGGTAACACCCAACGTTGAGCGAAAAGTTTTTTCGAGTTCTCATCTTCGAAGAAAAATTTTCCAGTGATGCCACCACTCTGTGGATTGTGGCACCAAACTGTAACTCTCTGTACATGCATTGGCTTCTGGACAATAATGTACCTACGGGTTTTCCGAGCCCAAAAGCGGCAATTTTGTTTGTTAACGTAGCCGCCGAGGTGAAAATGCGCCTCGTCAGAAAAGATGATTTTTCGCACAAAATCGTTCTCAAATTCAAGCTTCTCTAAGGCCCAACTACAAAGCGATAATGAAGCAGACGGTCTTGCATCTTCAATTGATGATCCAATTGGACCTTGTTTATTTATTTATTAAGTCTAAAAGTACATACTACTTTCCTAGACATAGCTCAATATTAAATAAAAGTAAATATGTATTAATAATAATAGCAAAATACAAATTAATTTAATCAATACAATGGTATTCATAATTCTTTTTTTGAACAATTTTCTAGGACAGTTCGATTACATCGGCATATTTGTTAAAAAAAATGACAAGCTTTAGTAACTAACAAATTTGATTAGCCCTTGGCCTAAGACAACGAGTTGGTGTATGTCTTACAAACAGTTCTAATAAAGGATCACAGTTAATTATGGCCTGTTATTACATCTCTTGCGAGAGAAAAATTCTTCTAGTTTCTAGAGGTTTTATATCAATTAACGCATACCGTTCATTATTATGTTGGTAAAGGCAAGGTTCATTCAAGTTTACGAAGCGAATATTTCGTGAATCTTTTCTGTATTCTATTAGTTAAATTAAATTCGGTGGTCAACAGCTCGGAGTGAACCAGGACCTAGTGACTTACAACTCTCAACCATTCCTGTGTGCATTACCAGGGAACGGAGGGGACCTACAATTTTCTGCCGATTCCGAAGGGCTAATGAGCAGCACTTTCCATGACAAGAGATACTCTTGGAGAATTTGTCAATTCCTCGCAAGAGGCAGTACACCCCTGAAAAAAACTTTCTCTCAGCGGCTGAGAATCGAACTCGAGACCTTCCGCATGACAGTCCAACGCACTAACCATTATGCCAAGGGGTACTACTATTAGTTGCATTCTTGTAATAAGAACACCAAACTACACAGCAGTATTACAATATTGGACGAACAAAACTTGCAAAAAGAGATTTATTTGTATAAGGACACTTAAATTCACTAGAATTTCTAAACAAAAATCCAAGCATAGAATTGTCTCTAGACACAATATTATCAATATGCATTCTGAAATCTAGTTTGGAATCAAATATAACTCCCAAATCCTTATGACTATAGACAGGAAATACAGTAGTCAAAGGAAATCGGACTATAAGATTTTGTAAATGTCATGACACAACATTTTTCGATATTTAAGTCAAGGTCATTAAACAAACACCATTTGGATAAACAGTTTAAATCTTCTTGAAGTTGCATACAATCAGAAAGTGAATTGACTGTTCGATATACCTATCTTAAAATCATCTGCGAATGACAGACATCGTGAGTCTAAAATAAATCTCGGTAAATCATTGACAAGAAGTAAAAAGAGAGGTCCCAGATGACTTGGGGAACGCCCGAGTAATTAAATATTAGTTCCGATTTAATTTGTCCAATTTTCACTATTTGTTCTCTATTTTCTAGATAGTTCTTCATCCAGTTTAAGATTTGAGCCTGAAAACCTAAAGATTTGAGCTTGGACAATAGTAGTTTATGGTTCACTATATCGAAAACCTTGGAGAAGTCAGTATATATAACGTCTACTTGGCTTCTTTTCTCAATTGTATTGATACAATGGTTATTAAATAACGTGAGGTTTGTTGCTGCGGATTTCCCACTGACAAAAAAATGTTTTGCAATTGGTCTATAGTTCTCGATTGATTGCTTAGAACCTGATCTTTGTGCAGAATTCTCCTCACTTTATACGTTCTACTGGGATTCTTATACTTCCTGATGATATGAAATTTGTTAAGACAATCAAAACTAACTAATAAACTAACTAGGATTTATAAAACGTTGGCCAAATGAATTTAACATAATGATACTCTTTACTCTCATGCACGCCAATATCTGCATCTTGAGTACGGCTGACCAGTATGAGATCCCTTCTATGAAATTCTTAAAAATCTTATTGAATCAGTAGAACAAAAGCTCATTCGCTTTGCTCTAAAGGGTCTTTCTTTTGCTGCTGCAGGATCTAAACTTCTTATCAAGGGCGAGTTAACTATAATATAATATTCTTCATCGACCTTATTCATGTCGAAAATAATTGGCGTAATTGTATTGCAGCGAAGGATATCACAATCAGCATGTGGATTGTGGAACTAAAGTCTTTTCAGGTTGTAAGATTGACGTAAACTGCCATTTTAATTTTAGAACAGATTTCACATTTTTATTTCCAGCAACAGGGTGTTCAAGTGAGTAAAAAATACATATCTTATCTTACAAAAATATTTGTATCTAATCTTGATACATATTGATTTCAAACCTAGCTTCTTAGTTATATGTATTATTGAAAATACATTTCTGTTCTTTTTCTTTATTTTCCTTTTTTAAGACTGATTTTGTGATATTATTTATTTAATTATTTATTTCTTTTTTTTTTATTTATTTATTTATTTATTAATTAGTTTATTTATCTATTTATTTACTTATTAATTTATTTATTGATTTATTTATTTAATTTATTTCATTTATTTATTTTTTGTTTATTATTAATTAATTTATTTGTTTCATTTTTTTTTCTTTGAAATTTTCATATATTTTTTTTTATTTATTTATTTCATTATTTGTTTATTTATTTATTTGTTTAGTTATTATGTATTTAATTGTTTATTAATTTATTTGTTTATTTATTCATTTGTCTATTTATTTATCATATAATATATACATATGTAGAACTTTAAGTTGGGTGTAATTTAAATACCACACCGCCCACTCTTCTCCTCTCTAAATCCACACTTTTAAATGAAGGTTTTTTTGTAGCTTTTCCTTCAATATATTGTTATTTGCTTTTCATTACTTGTATTAAAAATTTTATTATTTGTCAGAAGTATGGTAGATTTATGCCATAACTCTGTAAATTGTGCAATATAGTTTAAGAAAAAATGTAAGAATATTCTGCTACAATAAATACAAATACAAATACAGAGATACACTTTAGCATTCGGTTTTCTGTTTTTTATTGAAAATTAATAAGAGTATGGAATTTTGAAAACAAAAATTATACCTAATTACATACAATTTTGAAAAAAATTTGTTTGAAATTTTTTTTTTTCAAAATTTCGAATTTGAAAATTAATTTTTCAAAAACTATTCACAAAAACACAACTTAATTTAAAATTGCATTGGAAGTTTTACAGTTGTTTTTAAATAATTTTTTTTCTGTCAATTTTTTTCAAGTCAATTTTGTAAAAAAATTGCCCTTAACGCCTAAACGGAGGGAAATAGACTCCCTTCACATACGAATTTTTCTTGTCTTAACCCAACCTAGCTTTTTGGTACACCTTATATCAATCACCCTGTACATACAGATGCGCTCAAAATAATAGTAGTGTAAATAAAATCATTGCTAAGTCGCTGAATTTTCATGTTTTTGTGGAGGCATATTCTGTAGTCAGACGAGTCCCAGATTGTGTTATAGGTGGAAAGGGATCTCGTCAATATGTAAGAAGGCCTCCAAACACAGAATATAATCCACGCTTCACAGCTAAGCCAATAAAACATGGAGGATCCAGCATAATGGTTTGGGCATGTTTTTTCTTCTATGGTGTTGGTCCCATATACCGGATTGAAGGCATTATGGATCAGCATCTTTATGTGAAGGTCATGGAGGAAAATATGTTCCCATATGCTGAAGATGAAATTCCACTGAAATGAGTCGTTGAACAAGACAACGACCCAAAGCATACAAGTAAACTTGCGAAGCAGTGGTTCCAACAAAAGAGGGTTAATGTCATGGAGTGGCCTGCGTATAGTCCTCAGACCTCAACCCTATAGAAAATCTTTGGTGCGATGTCAAGAAGTATGTTGCTAGTTGAAAGCCAACTACTAACACAGATCTTTGGGAAGCCATACAGCAGTCTTGGAGGTCCATACCTGTAGAAAGATGTGAAAATCTTATTAATTCCATGCAACGTCGTTGTGCTGCTGTTTTTTATAACAATGGACATGCAACTAATTATTAATTTAACGTTCAAACACTCGACTGTCACTTATGGTAGAAATTGTCAACTTTAACTTTCCTTTTTGTAATATTTAAAGGTAGATTTTGAATGCGCTACTATTTTTTTGATCGCTGTTTTTCTATATGACTTGGATAGATTTAAAGTTCCCAACTAATTTATTGAATTTGAAAATGATTTTTTTGTGAAATTAAAAGCCTAAAAAACATTAATTTGAAAATCAGATGACTATTTAATTCTTCAAAATTAGAAAACTAATTTATTTTAGTTTTTGTTGTGTTCAAAGGTTCACTACTATTATTTTGATCGCAGCTGTACATACTGTATATAGAACTCGTTAAAAATCGAACTTGAAATTTTAATTAAACTTGTTATTATGATGTTGACATTATGATGATAGTTAAGACGATTATAGTGGGTTTCACAATTCTGTGTGTTTTTTAAACTTGGTATTTAGAATTTTTAATTATTTCCCGGGCACATGTTTTTTTCCTATTTTTCCAAACCAAAAATAGCTTATTCTCTCATGCTTAACTCGGTAGGTCCCGCAAAAGCTATCTTTGCTTAAATGGATAGTAATCTCTAGAACAATAACTGATATCCATATTTTTCTGAAATATACTTAAACAACTGTGCTATTGAGTTTTTCGATTCTGCTAAAAATCTTGGGCTTACATTTACTAAAACACTAAGTTGGAACACCCATATTAATATAAAGCTGGGTGAGATATACGGAGGTCTTCGATTGCTCTGATAGCCGGCGTAAGCCGTTGATAGCCGGGTAAAACCGTTGATAGCCGGCGTAAGCCGTTGATAGCCGGGTAAAACCGTTGATAGCCGGGTAAAACCGTTGATAGCCGGCGTAAGCCGTTGATAGCCGGGTAAAACCGTTGATAGCCGGCGTAAGCCGTTGATAGCCGGGTAAAACCGTTGATAGCCGGGTAAAACCGTTGATAGCCGGGTAAAACCGTTGATAGCCGGGTAAAACCGTTGATAGCCGGCGTAAGCCGTTGATAGCCGGGTAAAACCGTTGATAGCCGGCGTAAGCCGTTGATAGCCGGGTAAAACCGTTGATAGCCGGCGTAAGCCGTTGATAGCCGGGTAAAACCGTTGATAGCCGGGTAAAACCGTTGATAGCCGGGTAAAACCGTTGATAGCCGGCGTAAGCCGTTGATAGCCGGGTAAAACCGTTGATAGCCGGGTAAAACCGTTGATAGCCGGCGTAAGCCGTTGATAGCCGGGTAAAACCGTTGATAGCCGGGTAAAACCGTTGATAGCCGGCGTAAGCCGTTGATAGCCGGGTAAAACCGTTGATAGCCGGCGTAAGCCGTTGATAGCCGGGTAAAACCGTTGATAGCCGGGTAAAACCGTTGATAGCCGGGTAAAACCGTTGATAGCCGGGTAAAACCGTTGATAGCCGGCGTAAGCCGTTGATAGCCGGGTAAAACCGTTGATAGCCGGCGTAAGCCGTTGATAGCCGGGTAAAACCGTTGATAGCCGGCGTAAGCCGTTGATAGCCGGGTAAAACCGTTGATAGCCGGGTAAAACCGTTGATAGCCGGGTAAAACCGTTGATAGCCGGCGTAAGCCGTTGATAGCCGGGTAAAACCGTTGATAGCCGGGTAAAACCGTTGATAGCCGGCGTAAGCCGTTGATAGCCGGGTAAAACCGTTGATAGCCGGGTAAAACCGTTGATAGCCGGGTAAAACCGTTGATAGCCGGCGTAAGCCGTTGATAGCCGGGTAAAACCGTTGAAAGCTGTTGATACCGTAAGCCGCTGAAAGATAGCGTGGACCGTCAAAATCGATACCAGCCGGAACTCCTGAAGAAGCCAGTTGCAGAACTAATATACGAGGACCGTATCCAGTACCCGCTGCAAATAGTAAACCAGCTACGGAGCTCAAGCCATCGATAAAATAAAGATTGAATACCAGAATTATAGTAAAATTAATATTGTAACCCTCTGTATGTAATAAATGTTAATTATTTTAATGAATTGGATTTGTAAATAAAGAAAACCCCTTTAAACTAAAGCTTCTGTACTTACTTTAGTTAGTACCCTGGACACCGGCGAGCGAAACCTCAGCCTTTGACAACAAAGTACATCACATAACACCTTGAAAACAAGCTGTGGAAGCTGACGACGACCCCTAGATAAGACTTAAATAATCCACAAAAAGCAAAATCGGGTCAAAAGTAATTGGGGTTGGAACGAAGATAATATCTTCCTTAATTCAAATAAAAGCTCCACCTAATTGATCACAGAAAGTCCAGTCTATTCATCAAAAACTTTCCAACATTTTTTCATCAACCTACTTTTGAAATTCCTCTTTACAGAAGAACAGCTCAGTTTTTAATTAATCGTGTTGAAAAAAAATTGAGAATCACGTCAACGACAGCCAAAGAATCCATAATAGTGTTCCAGAAAGAAAAAAAAAATCTTTCAAGCAACCATGAAGCATTTACCTCGTCTTTCTCCGAAATGTTTGTGATTCAATTAAATTAACTCCTCATTTGGCCACACAAAAAATGCTTCCATATCTAAAACTTGAGGATGCTAAAAACATCATAATCGTTGCCACACCATCATCATAGAACCAGCTTGGAGGAAGCAAGTTCCACATATTTAAACACCAGCCCAAGACCAAGCACCAAGATTATTCCCAAAAGTCCAAACTCCATTTTTCATTTGTTTTCCTCACTTTACGAAGGCGAAGGCGGCGGCGATATGGGGGTGGTGGTATGGCTTAGGTGTCCCCATCTGCGGAACAGCCATGTCCGCATCTTTTCCTTGCCCTTTGGGTTTCCTATTTCAAACATGGATGATGGTAAAACGAATTTAATTGGCGCTAGTTTGGCCACGACTCGTGACAGCTTCCCAAGACCAGGAGCGGGTGGGAATGTTGGCAGATGGGTGGATGGCGGTGAGGTGGCTAGCGTTACACATTTTAACAAATGACTTTGGCTTTTATGGCAATTTGTAATTACATTGTCCTCAGAGGACGACGAAGAGAACCACGGCTACGACTACGACGACGACTACGACAATGAGGATGACAGGATAGAGATGGGAAAGAAAAACTCGTCCGCACGCGAGGGAATGTGATCCTTTAAAATTGTGCATCCCGAGCATACGCCACGCGCAGGAGTCCTTCCTCCTACCCCCGAGCTTCTGAAGACTATAATAGAGGACCAGGACTCAGTGCATCACAAATGAGGCATGCCATCTGACATCAGTTCGTATATTTTTTATGTCCATTGGCCTTTTTTTCTGCGATGGTCGGTCGGGTCGGTCCTTCGAGAGGGAACAAGAAATTGAATAGAAGGAAAAAAGCATCCACCCCCGGCCAAGCTCAAAGTTTTCCATCTAAATGAATTGTGACTCAGTGGGGGTGGCGCAACTTTTTCGAACTTTCTTTCAATCCCGGTCCCGTTCTATTTTTTTTTTGTTCTTGTTCTTGAATTGAATGAAATGGCATATATCATTAAATGGGCAGGAGGGAAAATTAAAATTGCCCCCTGATTAATGAATGGGACTAATTTCGTGTCAAATAAGAAGAAAGATTGCTTTTCAGAGCATTGGTCCTTCTCTTTTTCTTTTTTTTTTTAAATTTTTTTTCTTCGTTGAATGTTGGTAGCTTGAAGGAAACTTATTGAATGGCATTCGAACGGGAATAACGAAAGGTATTCCAACTTTTATAATATCTAGGTATATACATATATATGAAGAGAATGTGGTATGTCCTGCCACTGCAGTCAGACTGTGGCATCATCAGGTGAATTGGAAATGAGTGAAAAGTTTTATTCAACGCGTATCTATATCTAGGTTTGTACCTATACCTGCCGCCATATTGGACGAGGACAACGCAGAGTGATCATTGTATTTATTCTCACTCCACATAACTTTCAATAGAATATATTCTTGCTAATTGGCCAAGTTGTTATGCTTAAGGGAGCTCCGTTGACGGAATTCCAGAAAAAAAATAGAGGGAAGTAAAAAATGTTGAACGTGCAAATGGCCGTCCATCTGATTCTGATGCTGTGCAGCGGCTGTTTATAAAGAATAAAACTAAAAAAAATATTCTCAATATTGAAAACTTGCTATGCTAAAAAAAACGAATAGAATGATCTTTGAGAAGTTCTTTTAGTTTGACATCCTTAACGAAAATGCAGAACGGATATCGTTTTTAAATATTTTGAAATTCATTAAAAAAACTTCTCCAGTATACTTTACACGAGTAACTATAATCACAAAATTTAGCTTTGCTTTGCTTTTATACCTAAAACCCGCTGATGTTTTTATTTTCATAAATTTGATCTTAGAACGAGTTGAAATCCTTTATTTTTAGTCTCTTAATCTAAGGGCATGTGTTGGTTTTCAATTAAATTTGACACTAAAAGGATGGAGATGTCCTACAAAATAGGTTTCGTTTTGAAGTTCGCCAGTCTGTGCGTCTGTGCACCCAATATTCATGCATCGAGATAGGTGCCTAGAGGCTCAATGGGCGGATCGATTTGCCTCAAAATTTAGCAGGAAGTTCGATTTTTTGTCTTAACTCATCTATAATGGGTAGCAGCCATACTACAATTTTTGCTATTTTTATAAAATGAAAAAGTAAAAAATGCACATAACAAATTTTTTTTCATTATTTCCGTATATTTTTAGAATGGTTCAATAAATTTAGATCTAATTCTGTACTAACTTACTTCTACACTATATAGACGGTAAATGAGATTCCTAAATTTTATAACAAAAATTTATAAAAAAATAAAAAAAAAAACTGAAAATATATTATTTGCCCAACGTTCTTTTTTTGGCTTTGCATAATGCTATTTGTTTAGAATATGATATTAATGTTTCCTTAATCTAATTCATGATTTTTGTTTTAATATTCGAAGTTTAATAATTTTTGATAGGTGTGTGTTTTATCCCCTGTTTTTCTGGTGAAAAGGCGGTGGCGTATGTGATGGAGTCATTTGCATACAGCTTCGTCTTTTTACCTGTTATGTTGGTTGGTTGATCAGCAGTGTAAATTTTGAACAGCAGCGGTACAAGTTTTGGTCCTTGAGGAACTCCAGCGTTGATTCCCTTGGTTCATGATTCATGTTTTTCTACCTAGACATAAAAAAATCTATGAGTTAGGAAATTGTTGATTATTTTTATCTAGTGATTAGGAAGTCCGAGAGTTTGAATAGTAATCCTTTTATCTAAACGCTGGTCTAAAGCTTTTTCGATGTCCAGAAAGCACGCTAAAGTAGTTTCCTTTTTGCTGAGTTCAAGTTTAACGTCATGTCAGTATGATGGAGTCCCAGTAGTGGATGTAAAGTAAAGTGTTTATTTAGAAAGCCATAGTGGGACTCCGGTATGACATCTCTTTCTCTGCAGAAAACGTTGAGTTTCTTCAATATCAACCCCTCCAGTATCTTGCTCATACAGCTGAGAAACGAAATTAGCCGATATCCTTCCACATTTGCCCGGTTGTTCTTCTTCGGGACGGGTAGAACTTTTTCCGTTTCAGAGGCTGTACGAAAATAGCTGTTAATCAGAAAGTTGTTGAAGATTATAGTTAATAGGAGAACAGCAAGATTTGGTAACTTTTTCAGTACGTCATTAGAAATCATGTCGCTTCCTGCAGGAGAAGTGAAAACATATTATGTCAGTGTCGGCTCCGATGAGGGGTTTTCTTCATTCTCCTGAAACCGAGTTTCTACTTCTTCAATAAAGTTAGGAAGGTGGCAAACGCAAACGCTTCAATTTTTTTTAGCAGAAGTTGTTGAAACTTCTTGTCCGTTCGCTCTTCCAACAATCAGATTGTTTTTTAAACGTGTAGGGGCCTGGTTTGATATTTACGAGTTCCTTCCTGAAATTTCCTGATGATGTTTTACTGTCTGGTTGAACATTGTGTTAGTGCACTGAAGTTCTTAATGCAGTCACCGGTATTGGTCACTTTTCCTGTTGAAGGTCCTGTGGTATATTCTTTGGAGGCTTTTGCGGAGTCTTTGGCGGTGAGTATATATTACTTTTATTTGCTAAATCAAGTTTGCGTACCTATCTCTGCTGGTGCGGTGAGTTTTCTGCCTGTCCAAAGCATTGTTGACTACTTTTTCAGCCAGAAACTCATAAGTCAATGTAACAACCTACAATTTATTTTGTTATTTGTTTATTTGTTATAACCTTTTTCGAAATGTTTTTGATTTAATTTTCAAACAAGAATTGAACGGTTGTCTTGTCAAATCTATACTTTGAGTAAAATTCTCCATCGCCAAGCTCTTCAAAAATATTGGATCGGGTCTTAAAATATCGCACTTTTCTGCACAAACCTGAGTCATAATGTATATTATTTTGAAAACAAATAGCTCACGAATTATAAAACAAACACAATTTAAATCTTAAAAACAAATTGCCAGGCAATTTTTTTCAAGAAAAATGTAGATGTTATATGGATTTAGCATGGCTTCAGCATTTTACTAATTCATTTAAAATTTCACGCTAATGAGTTTAAGTAGAAAAATGGCGCTTTTTCGGTAAGGAGAATACTAAGTATACCAATGAAAAAACATAAGTATAGGTACTTCGCTCATACCATTTGCTCATCTAGTACTACTGTGGTATAACCTGACAGACATGTGGCTAATTCGTATGTTATGGTGTCTAAATTAAATGTGTTTCACGCGCATTAGGGAACTATTTAAGAAGCTTAAATTTTCGAATATCATTTTTGTTACATGTTTGGCGCTGTCTTGAATTAATAATTCATTCGATTTTCCTTTTGCTAAAAAAAATAGACTTCTCAATTTTGTACAAGAAGGACGAGTGCTAAAAGAAGTCATAAGATATTTTTTCATATTTTTCGTGCTTAAGGATTTATAAGCAATTCGAAATTTATCGAAAACTTAAAGTGAAAAAAAATATTTGACCATATAAAATATTATTTGTACTTGCGACATTTATGTAGGTTCTAGCTTATTGCAAGTTATGAATTCCTAAATTAAATCGAACATGAGATTTTGATCAGACTTGACATTACGATGATAGAGAAGGCCAAAGTCTGTTCAACTACATCCTAAATGGCTCAGCTATTTAATATGTTATGTGAGATGTGAGACAAAATTTGTATTTTATCTAAATATAACGGTACCCATCCAATGTTAAAAAAATGGTTCTCGAATATCGTATTTTTCTTGAAATGAATTTTCTCGATTAATTTTTACGACCTATATAGGTAATATCATATAAAGAATCTTCTAAGAAGTTTAAAAATCATTTCATTTCATAAGTAAAAAAAAAATAATTTTTTTATTTAATAAAAAATCAATTTTCGATATCTCAAAAACGGGTCAATAATATATTAATGATTTATAAATTTTGCATATAATAGATAATTTTTTTTAAAAGCGCTGCAAAGATTTTTAATTTTTGTTCTAATTTGCTTGAGAAATTACATGGCATCCTGTTTTTAGCTCCAACTAATAAAGGAGTTTTTTAGTTATTTAAATAAAATGCACGACTGGATCGCTCGAACTTGCTCTTATGTAAAAGTACTTTGGAACTTTAAAATATACATAAAACATGGATTTAATGAGATAAATATGTTCAAATCCCTGGAGTTTCCGTCTGATCTGAATTTACGCAAATAAAGTTTAAAAATCGTTTTATTAAAGTATTTTTTTATATAACAAATTTCTTTCAAATTTTTCTAGAACAAAATTTGGGATGCCAATTTTAAGTGCTTAGTAATATAGATTTTAGTAAATAATTTCAGAAAATAATCTTTCACATGTTTTCAAGACATTGATTTTTTAAAAAATATATTGGATTTTTTTTTTAAACAAAAAATATTTTTTCGAATATTTTTATATACAATATTATTTTAAACTTAAGGGAGCTCCTGGTGAAATTTTTTTGTTAAAATCGTTAGAGCCTTTGACAAGAAATTCGAAAATCAAAAAAACGGTTCTATGACAGGTACCGTTAATAACATTTTGCCCCAAAATTTACATAAATGTAGTTCATGTCTATTATATCACACCAAATTTTTTTTTATCAAAATCGTTAGAGCCTTTTTCGAGATAAATAAGATTTTGCAAAACGGCTGTATAAGGGGTACCGTAAGTCCTGGAGTTAAAAAAAATTTCAATTTCCCCTCTAGGGAAACACCGAAGACCCTTAACTACAGGGATTAAAGAACAATGAATGAATGAATGAATAAATTGGGGTATAAAAACACTGCGACCTAAAGATCTATTGTGTCCCCCATCTAGAACTGGATGAGGTTGGCTCATTACTACAGTTCTTCCTCCAAATCTGCTCCTCTGAGGAATCGAAGTATTTGGAGTATTTTAAGGGATGATAGTTCGCTCTCCTTTATGTGGTGCTTGCCCAGATACCTGTGCCTTTGATGCATGAGTGCATCACATTTCCCCAGTATGTGGTCAGGTGTCTCTTCGTGAGTGTTGCAGAATCTGCAAGTCGCGTTGCTCACTAAGCCAAGGATGTTGAGGTGTCTTCTCAACCTACAGTGGCCTGTGAGAAGCCCCGTGATTTTCCTGAGGTTGTTCCTACTTAAGCTAATGCAGGTTAGAAAACGCTCTCGGTTGTAGTCCCCGAGTAATAGTTTTGCCTGTCTTAGCTTAGGGAGTTCTTTCCAGATCTTTGATCTTTTTGTCTCCTCTTCTGTTTTGATTTTGTTTTTGATCACGTTTTCTCCTATTCCGCAGTAGGGCTCTGGCCCTGTAAGGGGTGTCGATGCACCTATTTTTGCTAAGGAGTCTGCCACTTCATTGCCCTGGACACCAACGTGGCCTGGTACCCAATGAAGCGTGACAGTGTTATTCTTGCCCAGTTTGTTAAGCTTAATCACGCATTCCCAAACAAGTTTGGAGCTGATGGTGTAGGAGCTTAGTGCTTTTAGTGCAGCCTGACTGTCTGATTAAAGAACAAAGGTATAGTGGTTTAGGGAGAGGTACAAACATACAGACACACAAAAACGTGTTTTTTTGTGTATTAAATTTTCCTTAATTTTTTATAAAAAACATTGATATGCAAAATACATTTTATAACGTAATTTAAAAATGTATTCTTGTATCCGTTTTCAAGATATTGAATTTTCAAAAACAAAATTTGTATTATTTTTTTAAAAGTCCACAAACTATTTTTTCGAAAAAATTTTTAGATTATATTTTTTCAAACGCATAATAGCTTCTGCATAAAAATTTTGATTAAAATCGTTAGAGCCGTTGATGAGAAATTCGAAAATCAAGAAAACCGTTCTATGACAGGTACCGTTAATATCATAACCCCCAATTTTTTTTTACTAAAATATAGTTCATGTCCATAATATCACACCTAATTTTTTCTTATCAAAATCTTTAGAGCCATTTTGTTATCATATCAAGTTCCAAAAAAGACGAGCATGTGGTTTCCGAAATATTGAGTTAAAAAAGGTTTGTTTTCAAAATTTTAATCAACAAGAAAGCCAATATAATAGTTCTGCTGGAGATACCGTTAATAACTTTTTTACCGATTATTTTTTCAACCATATGGTAGCTTTTACTTAAAGAAATTTTGGAATTTTGTTTGAAAATTTTGTAAAATTTCGAAAAAAATTTGTAGCGATATTTTTGTTCTTAAGAAGAAATATACAAACGTGTCGACAGTAGTCGAAAAGACAGATATAATTGGGAGCTGACATTTCTTAGGCTGAGATGAAGACTTCTTATAGCTAATATGTGATTCAGGGAAAGCATAAGAGTTATTGATAATTTTTTAACCGAATTTTTAATATGAAAATTAGTAATATCAGTAATTTCGCAAATTTTGCTTAATTGTCAAATAACATAAAAATATTAACGTCTTTTTATCGTTTTCTAACTGCAATATTTCAAAAACCAGAGCTGATGGTGGAAAATTGATGACGGAATTGAGTTCAGAACAAAAATAACCCTAGGAACAACCATTACTTTCTCATGTCAAAAAGTCAAAGAAAATCTGTGTAATTAGTTGCTAATTGATCGGTTAAAACTTGACGGCAATATAACAGAACAATCTTTATTTCGCGAACTAAAAGAACAATTAATTACTTTTGTACGTATCTAATTCGCGATCAATTGTAGCAACTATTTAATATGTAACTCTTAATCTGAATTTTCGGAATTGGCTATATTTATATTTTCCTCTTGCACTAAACTGTGTTCAAAACGTGGTTTATCCGCGGATCAACTGGCTCTAACTAGCTTTACTCTGATCTAACTCCATGCTCTAAGAACTGGCTATCTCTACTCTACTGGTATCTCTTTTGATTCTAACTTTTTGTTGGGAGTTTATCTGACAGATTCAACTATAAGATAGGATCAATGAAAGAAATACGTTACCGACTGAAATGTTGGCAAATCCAGGAAACCAAGAACAGTATTTTTTTTTGTTGAAAACTACGAACATCATAGGAAAATATAAAAAATTATTTCCCATAGATGACAATGATCTTAACATTCAGAGCTCTCAAAAATATTGTCAACCCTCTCAAGAGCTTCCTGATTCAAATTAACAAAAAAAAAAAAAAATTAAAATTTACAGTAAAACATAATTCAAGATGTTGCATTAATGTCCCAAGGTAAGAAAACTTTCCTTGTTGGTCCCACGTCAATCATAAAACCAAAATTTTAATATAATATTGTCTTGAGAGATCATAGGATACCTGGGACAAAAATGGAGAAATTTTAGATTCAATAAAGGATTGAAAACACAAAAAATGTTAACTCTTAAAAAAATCTGTAAAAGGAGATTTTGAAATATCAAGATAAAAAAAAAAACAATTAAATAATATCGCTCCCGTTATCCCATTTATATTCACACTCTCAAGAAAAAAGGATAGGTGTGTCCTTGGACGGAAATAAAATTTCATCCAAATATGCAAAACAGGCCGTGAAAAAAAAACATTATCATCCTTTACAAAGCATTCTTCACGCTCGCACACGTTGTTCCTTGAAGAACTACAAAGAAAAGGTCACATTAAAAAGACGATCGCGGATATGCACGCTGATCCCGGAAGGGTGAAACAAACAAACGAAAAAAACACAAGTTACTTAACTTTTTCCAGTTCTTATCCTTTTCAATTTATTTAATATTTTTTGTTTTCGTCCTTTCGACATCCAACCAACAACAACAACAAGAGGAGCGCACAAACAAAGCCCAGGGAAAGGAAACAAAAACATAAGCTAACTTAAATAGTTTTCTCACGATGGATGATTATCCTTTTTCTGTTGAGGTTGTCACCTCTTTAAGCGAAGAATTTGAATTAGTCCTTCTACAGCTCTCTAAATCTGGACCAGGTAATTCAAATGCAAATTACCAACTTATTTGTCGGTTAAGGTTTTTCTTTTGTTTTGTTTGTTTCGTTTTTTTTTTCACTTTTACTTTTTAACGTGTCCTTAGGAATGTCCTTGGTTGGGCTGATATAAAGGTAAACAGAACAGGTTTTCTCTCTTGCTTAAATTTTAAAATTGGTCCTCTAAGTGAATGCATTGTTAGAAAGTAGTTTAGATTGTTACAATTGTTAAATTTGCATCCGTTCGGCAGGAAAATGTCTTGGAAACCTTTTGATGTTGCGGGAAATTAATTTTAAGAAATAATAATAATCGTTTGACGAAACAATATTTATAATGAGAGAAATAAAGGACTACCAGATTGGTATTGAAAAGGTCTTGTGCCTCATTTCTGATCACATGTTGCTTATTTAAATATTTTAATTAAATAACTTTAAAATTAGCGACCGTAGGAATCCTACGGAGAAATAAAACGTGTTTGGAACAGTGGGGATTGCAATATCGCAGAGGGTAATTATTGAAGAATTTAAAAAAACGTTATTTTCGTATGGTCATCAGACTATATTTCTAAGGACTTAAAAATAGAACGAACCTTTGATTGCCAGGTATCTGTAGGGTATACGTATGTTCTGTGTGCAAATATACAAATCTATGAGTCCTTGACATTTTATGTAATCCGTATTTTATTATTTTAACTTGCGATTTAACAAAATTCGAACTCGATATTCTGATCAGACTTGCCATTTCAATAATAATGTCTGTCTGTTCGAATACAGACTAAGCGGCTCGGTCGATTTTTTATAAAGTTTTGTTAGACAACGTTTTTAATTTTTCACCCGCCACATTTTTTAAATTTATTTTTAAGGTTAAAAATAAGGGTACTTGTCACAGAAATGTTTTTCCAATTTTAAAAAATATATTTTTCTCAAAGCCTGTTTTTGAGAAACCTAGCGAATGGTTGAAAAAGATTTTCCAAAAACTTACTTTTTTTGTCATCTATTTTCTCAAAAAGGGTATTACCGATTTTGATCAATTTTTGTATGCTAAAGATCTTAAAAGCTATCAATTAAATTGTGTATTAAAATTTTCGAATTTTGTTTGTATTCTTAAAAATTTTTTTTTTTTTTGAAATAGGTATTAATATTTTGAAAGCCGCATGCTTGATTTTTTTTAAACTTGACAATTAATGTTTTTTTTAATTGTATCTATAATTATGTACAAACAACATTGTTAGTGTTAAAAAACGGAAACGAAAACGACATCTAGAATTTTGATAAAATGTTTTTGGTTTCGCTTAATTTCTACGTTCTGTAATTCCTGAAAAAATGGAAATAAAGATATTACTGTTAGTTCCTAACCATAGAAAGATGTCTTTGATCTTTGATATCTTATTATCGGTATAACGGATTTAAATGAAATTTCTTATGCAGAAGCTTCTAAAAAGTTTTAAAAAAAAAGATTGCATATCAAGATTTGAAACAAAATTATTTTTTGGATTTAAAAACAAAAATTTTAAATGTTTGTTTGAAACTTCGATGTCTCAAAATCGGGTCAAAGCTTTTTGAGGAAGTGGAAAACGACAGTTTTCTTATTTTTTAAATCCAAGGTTAGTATACCTATACTTTAAATAAAATTACTTAAATGATACAAACGCTGGTTGCTAAATATTGAACAATAGTCTTTTATTTTATCCAGAAGAAAGAATGAACGATAACCTCTATTTATAAACGGTGAATAACAGCATGTTAGCACTTATCCATCTATTAACAGACTAAGCTCCATTATTCCTGTCAACTTAAGTATCAGAGCTTTTATATGGATGCTTATATGTATACTTATATGGATGATCATATGGATGGTCAAATTTACTGTCACAAGATTATAACGTTCTTCAATAGATGTCCGCGGAAAATCTTAAGCAATCTTTGACCTGACCATTTGTTATGGAAAATTGGTACAAATTGAGATATATAAAGACGGCACTAATTTCGGTTAAACCATCCGTACTTTATTATAATATATATAATAGTATAGTCGAAGCCTTCGAAAGGTATTTCCAAAAACATTTCGAGAAGGCAGTCGTCTGTTAGGATAAAGTTCCTGGTATCTTCGTTGTTCCCTTCTTGATTTTCCATTGCACAACCCATAAAAGAATAAAATGTTAGCGTATTCTTCTCCCGTAAATGAAGGCATTTTAAAAGCACTCTTATCCAACTGTAATCGTGACTTAACTTGATAATCTGATGAATGAATTTCTTTTTCTATTCTTTTATACCACTTATTTAGTTAATTTACCCATTAAACATTTATACCCCAAATTTAACTCTCCCTGAGAAGAGGTAAGTTTATTAGGGTTTTGACAGCAAGTTAAGTAGGCAAAAGTACACTTTTAACCCTTTTGATGAGGGCACATTCTTAAATATTACCTAAAAACTATCAATTTTTGGAAAACCACTCAAATTGTCAAGTGCTGCAAAAAAGTAGGTAAAAAACCCAAAAATTCGATTTTTTGCCTGTTTTAGATTTTCCCAAGTATAATAATATGTATGGGGTTTTGGGTGCTTTAATTTACGAGTTTTTTTTATTATTGTTTTGTTCATCAGGGAAAAATAAGAAAACTTTATGTTTATTACGCATTTTTTGAAAAAAATTGACCTCAAAGTCAAAATTTTCCTCGGGCAAGAAAAATTGAACACCATTTAAAATTGAATAACTGGCAACCCTAAAAATAAATCAGCTCAATTTAAACGTAGTTTTAAAGGTTGGTGTTTCTTCTAAAAAAAAAATCTAAAATGAGGTCCTTACTACTAGTACTGACAGAGAAATTGACCTTAACATGGGTCAGGGTGCACCAAAGTTAGCCTTTTTTTAAATCGTCAAAAAGTGATGTCAAAGTTGAACATCAGACTTTACTGTAAAACAATTTTTTTCTTAGAATGTCACCAAGAATCACATCCCAAAGTATTGCACACGAATTACCGGACACCCTGTATACCTTCGTATCGCATTTGAAACTTAAAGATATGAAAATTTAATTGGCAGCTCTAAAAAGAATGAGAAAATTTAAAGGATTTGTTCGTAGACTAAAGTCAACGTCAAAGAAAACATGGAGGTTATGAGGTTATGAGAGTTCAGTTTTTATGATTATTAAATTGCTGTTTTTTGTTGGAAATCTATAATGGATAAAATGACACCTGCACTTACCATGGTCATCAAACCAATAAGTCCCTCACAAAATGGCCTCACTACCTTTTGAGCGCTCTGGCAAGTATGCAAACAAAAACTTAGGAGTCATAGATATAATATTAAAATAGAAATTTATTATGGCAAATAAGTCGATTTCATAAATGCAACAAAAACATTTGAAATAAATGCCTTCAAATCAATTTCATCAGCAAGCAAATTATATTCTAAAACGCCCATAAAGTTCATTAAAAAAAAAAGATGTGATTCTATGCTTTGATATTTTGACGTTTGTTGGTCACCAAACGAAACGAAATCGACACAATCAATTTTTTTAGTTTCCATACTTCCATAAAAATGATCAGTAGCAAGAGTTACATAGTTCGATTATCACTCCAAACAAATATGAAAGAAGATTGGTTTGTCTGCTCTATGGAAAACAGCATGATATAAAAACAAATTATCCTGAATGGAAACGGATACTATCTTTCAAAGTTTTCAAAAGTTTCAAAAGGATAAACAAGCAGGTTCCAAGAATAGAGTGAAACTGAAATGAAAACGAGTTTCCAATTTGATTGAATTTGTTTTCAGTGTTCTACATTTCACTCGCTTTTATAATTTCAAAATCACTTTAGGTGAAATTGAAAATAGCTGTCATCTGTCACTTCTCAGCTGGCAAATACAAAACTGTTTTGTTTGTGAAGTTTTTTGACTGTTTTTAAATTTGTATGTTTAAATTTTGATAAAAGTAGTTCTATTGAATATTGTAATGAGTGCTTTAATGCTTGCAGTAGTATAACAAGGTACCAAGCGTGAGTATACAGAAAAATTTACAGAATGATTTGGATAGTAAAATTTGTCCAAGTTGAATTCAACTTAATTGACCAATGAAGAGACATAAAAATTTAAACTTAATTATTTAAAAAAAAATTTAATATTTTCTGAGTCATAGAATGCATCCGGGACTCAAATAAAGCTATTCTATATTCTACGCTATTGTACATACATATAATAGAAAAGCATATTTTTAATTTTTCATATTTTTTTCACACAACTAGATCTACTTGAATTTAAATCGAAATGTACGAAATTCGGATCAATTTTACTTCGAATAAAATGAAATCAATATCGGTAATAATGAATTGTAGAACAACAAATTTTATTATGTATCGATTTCAATTCCATTTCGAGTGTAGACTCGAAATGTAGAAATGTAGACTTTTTCTCGAACAAAACGAAATACGAGACTTCGGCTGAAAACTTTAGATTTTTTAAAATTGATGGAACACGATTTCATGGAGATTTTAATGAAATCGCAATAAAAACTCGGTATTTCAACGAAATCTCAATGAAAACTGGCTGCACTTATTTGAAATCTCGACATTTTTTTGCTGAAATCTCAGATTTTTGATAAGAATATACCTAGCATTAGGAAAACCACATTAATCATTTGATATGAGATTCAGATCCATTTAATAGGTCGAAAAACTAAATTTTTAAGCTGCAATATTCTGCAAATAGAAAAATATAGAAATTGCTTCTCTTCTATATGCAATCTTCATTAAATATACATTATCTGCTTATGTCAAATAAATTCAGTGCATTGATTCCAATGTCAACGGAAGCGCCACCGTTTGACTTTGACCAAAAATATCTTTTGTCAAACAAATTAATACTTTACGAACGCAGCCATCGAAATAGGTAGGCATTATAATTTTTGAAGTATCAATCTTAGCAACATCTAAGAACTAAACCACCAAAATTCAATTCGATACTCGAATAGACGTCAAAAACACAAAAACCCAACCGCTGAAGGATTTTATTTGTATCTACTCTTATTTACGGTATTTAAGTATATTTTTTGTTGAACGTTGTATTTTGTATTCGTGTAAAATCCTACTGTACTGTTAACAGCTTTCCCAAAAAAAGGTGGAAACACTAAGTAGGTAACTCGTAACTGGGCAGACATGATGTGTCATTCTAAAGTCTTGCCTGAGATTTTTTTATATTCAACTTAGTATCTACGGGTTTGCTACTATGTGTGGTTTTGCCCACACTCTCCAAATACCTATAGGCTTTACTCAACAAAATTGTAGATAGATATTTAATTTTGGTTTACACATTCCCCGGGCAAAATAACTTCCGGCGATCGCCGATTGGGCGCACTGATCAAAAACGCGAGACGAATAGGTAATAATATCTACCCATAACAAGTAAATCATCTTGATATTGTTTGGTACTTTAGGTTTTCTACACAATTTTCTAGAAAAAATTATAGGGTGGTAGCAAGGTAGACATCTGCTTACACCATAAACTTAAATCTAAATCCAGTCTTTATTTATTCTACTTATGCAATAATCTTCTATTCATAGGCTGATTGTAGGTTTATCTTTAAAACAATTTAAGGGAGACAAAAAAAGGTATTCAAGGTAGGTAACACAAGTTGAACATTCAAAACATAATCTTAGCAGTATATCAACCAGCAGGAATATTTATTTGGAAGTATACCATCCATACAAAAATATTAGAATTTGAGTCTCTTCGATCCATACCTACATATATACGTGCCAGCATGTTTATTAAAACCTTTACCAAATCTACTCATTTCTATGTTTCGATATCTCATAGCTTCCCCTTTGAGTACAATCAACTAGTAACACTCAAATCTCACTACTCCTGATTTCTATGTTTTCTCCTCATTATTTTATCCCTCCAAACGAACACTCAATTCTACCTTTTCCAGAAGAAGCCAACAACTACTCAAACTGTACTAAATGTGTCTCGACTAAAAGTGAGAACACTCAATCACGTGCGATGTTTTGAAAAACTTCTTTTCTACGCTAGATGGCGTGTCTATTATTTCAAACTAAACTGAAAGTAAGTGGAACGGTAGATGTCACCATGAGAAAGATTTTTAAAATAAATTAAAAACAATTTATTATTTTTATCATAAACAAATATCGTGAAGAAAGAATGACTAATAAATGAAAGTACTTCAAAAGGAATATCATCACTTTTTGCATTGAATATCTTTCTCGTGGTTGCAAGTTCAATGAACTCATTCACAAGCATGGTAGGTAGGTATGTGCGAGTATTCATTCTTATGGAGTTGATTATAAGCAAAGGTATTCTCTCCACTTTTCTACGCGACCACCATCAGCAGCACATTGTCCAAGGGTAACTGACCTACTCTTGTACAAAAGGATTTCTAAGAACAAAATTCGCAATCCTTAATCCTCCCCTGGGCAAACGTACACAATGGCAATATGGACATGGCAGAGACATGGCACGACACATGGGATATGCGCCGACCGTATTTGTCCCTCCACCCTCCTCATCCTCCCAATAATATCTTCACGTGGCATGTGGGGTAACTTTGTATTTGTATTCTGGAGGTATTTCTCTGCTTCGTGGTATCTGAATACTTAGCACTTCCGTTTGTCGTTCAAGTCAACGGATGAGAATAGGCAATTGCCCTCTCGACATATAGTATCCATGATCCACAGCCACTTCGGCTATATGGCCCTGGCTATGGTGCAATTGTTGCGAACAAAGACGATTTGGACACAATAAAAGGGTTGAAAGCAACACACACAAAAAAATCCAATTTCCTAGGCACTACTCGTATTTTATGTAGATAGATACCTATTACTGTATCAGAATTTAAAGTAAGTATATTGGGCATGAGTGTGTGATGAGGGGTGGTTTGTTATTTCTATTCCTACGAGCTACGATCGACGACAGAGACAGACGTGGCGGCTCACCTGTCCGATTAAATTCTAGAAAAACAAACAACCTATGACTGCTTTCTGATGCCAGATGAAATAAAACAGGAAGGTGCAACCTATACCTTCTGGGGGATTAATTATCTAGGTTTCTTTCCCAAGGCATATGCTGTACAAGTTGCTATAGATATATACCTTCACCTAAGCACTTATAGTTAAAGTGTTTCTTTTTCTGGTTTTGGCGTGATAGGAGTAAGGTAAGTGTGTAGGAAGGTGTACATAGAAAGGTACTCAACTGTGAAGAAATTATAATTTATTTGACAGGCAACTATCCCATTTGAATATTTACCTAAACGTTTCTTACGCCTTATGAAACGATTGAGACTGGTTAAGCTTAAGTACCTATACCTAGAAGAGTATACTGTTATGGAAGGCAAACTACCTTTAAATGAGCCGTTTTAAAAGGGTTTTCCAGTTGGGTTAGCAATTAATTAAGTTCTTATAATTCTATAAGCATATCACCGTAAAAGTTATAATAATTAAATCAAACAAGTTTAATCTTTTGTGCTGAATAATATATATAATATGATACTTATCTCTTTTTTTTTTAAGGTTGTCTTTTTTAATTATTTAGACCTTATAATATGAGAATTTTAGACTTTTCCGCATACGAGTAACGAAATATTAGAAGACTGATTTTTTAAATTTTGAAAGTGGGATATTTTTGATAATATAATAAGCGGCGGTTTAAAAAGGATTTGGATTTTGACGGTCCTTAAAATGATTGAGCACAGCGCGACAGTTAACGAAATTTAGATAGGATTGTAGAGGAGATACCAATGCATAGATACTTATTAATTTTGAAGTTCTGAATATCAAAATAGGAGTGAAAAATAGAGCCATGTAAATCATTTGACATTCGAGTAGTGCGGCTAAGAAAAGAATCTCAGTATACGTGCGAAATTGGGGAGCAGGGGCAAACTGATGTGCTTTATTCTAAAGTAGAACTATTTATAAAAATAGCGATATGATAATACGAGATAAGGCATTGTGGTAGTGTTCATGTAAAATGTAAAACAAATAGATAATAGTTTCCGTTTTACTTCTATCACCTATTTTTAAGCTCTATTTTGAATAGATACTATTATACTATAATACTATAAGTGTTACAGGACGACCTATCCAGATGTGAGAGTTATATGCGGAATCGAAGTGCCACATACATTTTTATCGGCATGTGGTTGGGCTTGGCCTCAAAGATAGCAGGCAGCATTGATTCTTTGAAGGATTAAATTCCATCGTGGAGAAATCAACCACAATGAAAAATGCTGTCAAAATCAGAATTTATTGATCTTATCATTAGTCAATTTTATGGATATTAGAAAAAGAGTCGGCGACAAAACGGAACCCTGAGTGTCGCCAGCATTTATGTTATGATACTCAGGCTTTCAGGCTTGATAAAATCCAAGACGATCTGTATTGAACAGTTCTAAAGGTAATTTCTGGGAGCTTAGAGCTTGATGCCATGAAGGCTCTTAGAGAGCCTAAACCTAGTGATTTACAATTCTCAATCATTTCTGTGTGCGTTATTTGCATAAATGGAGAGGATCTAAAATTTTCTCCCAATTCTGAACGGCTATAATGAGCATCTTTTTTCATGACAAGCGATACTCTTGGAGGATTTGTCAATTTTTCGCAACGATGTAAAAATTGGTTCCACAGTTCTGTACGAGGTGCATATAATATCAGATCACCAAGGAAGAAGACCTTTTTGAAGAAATCAATAGGGATCAGAGGATTTGTGTATAGATATTAAAAAAATCGATCCATGAAGCGAACATGGAACTACCATTTTACACTGAAGCTTAAGTTTTGATGAGCATGTAGTCTTTGGGTACGTACTAAGCCTACAAAATTTTCGATTTATCGCATGTCAGTTCCGGCGCTACTGGCATGAATAGTTGAAGATTAAAATTAATTCTGGTAAAAGATGGTTGAAGCTTGTTGAAGCGAAAAATAAGAAACTTGTGCAACTATGACGTACTACTGTAAGAGATTTCGTAGGTATACCCTTAGTTGAAAGTGGATTTGTACAGCAGACCACCATAACACCACGATTAACTTTAATTTCCAGTCGTCAAAAATCTATTGAAACTAAAGTGTGAAACTATGAAAATCGGTGTTTTACAATCGAAATCGATCACTATGGAAATCACACTTTCCTTGATGTCACACTTCGATTTTGATAAAATTTTGACACCCTTCTATCAGAAATATATTAACTCACCATTGTTGAATTAACTCGGGATCTATATTAACCGAGAAACATGTTTTTACAGTTATCACGGGCTTAACCCCAATAAAACTCAATGTAATACAATGTTCCAACCAAAACGAAATACGAGATTTCGGATGAAAACTTTTGATATTTTAAAATGAGGCAACAGGATTTCATGAAGATTTTAACGAAATCTCAATGAAAACTCTGGATTTCAAGAAATCTTATTGATTACTTGACTTCAGCACAAAAGTCATCTATTCTCACAATATGTCTCCAAATGCACTGTCCGCATCAACGAAATCAAATAAAATCTAGATGCGCTTTTTTTATTTTTTTTCAGACGAAAAAACTGTCATTCGCTGAGACAAATCAAAACCGCCATTAGTGCTCTATGGTGACAGCTGATACATAATACATTATAGGTGATCATTTTCGAAAACGTCAAATCAACGACAATTTGATCCTCAAGGGATCGTCAATTTTTGACGTAGATATTGCTATCGTAAAATAATGTAATTGTCCATGTTGTAAAAAATCTATTTGATCAACGGCAATCAATTTTCTTGCAAAATCATTTGACGGGGAGCATGTCTTAATATCGAAGGATAAAAATCTCGAATGACAAAAATCTAGAATACAATTGCTTGTAATCTAGAATGCAAAAATCTCGAATGCACATAAATCTCGAATGAACAAAAATCTCGAAAGACAATATCACGAAAAAAATCTCGAAAAAAAATATAAATTCGAGATTTTTTTTTACCTATTTTAAGAGTTTACACTTAAATGAAACACATTACATATGTATTTAGTTTATTCAACAATTTATTCCCTTTTTTGGGAATAAATATTAATATATAATAATTAATATATTAATTCTAGATTTTTGCATTCGAGATTTTTTTTTCGAGATTTTTGTGTTTCGAGATTATTCATTCTAGATTTTTTTTTTCGAGATTTTTTCAATTCTAGATTTTTGTTTTCGAGATTTTTACTTTCGAAATTTTTGCTTTCTGGATTATTATTTTCGAGATATCGTGGTAGACCCCATTTGACGTTAATGAACACGCTCTCTGGCTTATCATTGTCGTCCACTCGATTTTTTCACCGAAGAGTTTCGCCGTAAATAATGTTATCGAACATATGACCTGAGTAAGCTGCGTTATCGAAAATAATGCTTTTCTATACCACAATCTTTCGTCTTCTTGATAGTACTATAAGTTTTATATACAAAGCTTATAGTACTCTCATGAAGAAGAACAATTGGGGCCACATCTTAACCAAAGCGATAGTACTTGTTAGATTTGTCTCTGTTAATCCCCCTTTCCTACTCTCCACTGTAAAACCGTGCGCTGATTTCAGCGCCGACACCAGAATATCGTTGGTACCACAAAATCACGCTCCATGATAATACTATCTGCCTAAACTCATATCAAGCTGAACGCATTCACTTATTCCACAATTGCTTTGTTTGCTTTGTTTGTGATAAGTTAAACTTTCTGGCTTACTTTCACTAAAAATGAAAAATTAAATATCATTTGCAATTTAAAAGTTAAGTAGATACAAAGTTTATCTACTTATTATAATTTTAAATCTTAGCTAAAGCCTTGTACGCAGATCGGGAAAAATTTTGTCTCCCTTAATTTTTTTTTTTCTTGGGACAAATTTTGTCTTGGATATTTTTCCGAGAAGTACGCACTTCGCGCATCGCGCGGAAAATTCATACTTTTGTGCATTGCTGTACAAAATGTCTCCACTAAATTTTGCTAGGAAAAAGAATGATACAATACAAGCATTATTTTGCGGGACAAATATTGACAGCCGAAAGTGATTTTTGTCAATACTGGTTTTATGTAAAAGGTGCTGATGCTTGTCTTGAGAACACCAAGAGGAGATTCCAAAAAGGTATGAACGACTTTTGTAAGACAACCCGTTCCAGAGATACACTACAAAACACATTAAATTAGATTTTATCTCTCCAAATTCAAAATTTGCGTGAGATTTGGAAACATTTTGTAGAGATTAAAATTGTAGAGATAAAATTTGTCTTGTCTCGATCTGAGTATACTAGGCTTAAGATAAAATTCTAAAAAAATTGGTGGAAACATTAACCAATTTTTATAGCTTAAAGCAAAGTGAAGTTTTTAAAAATTTTATTTTTCAGTACTCAGAAAAAAAGTAAATCCAAAATGTAGGTACGAAAACAAACGATATATGTATATCTACATTCCTTTCTCTCATTTCAACTCTTACCCAACTCAACCTCCACATATGTTCCATATAATATGTATAAACACTGATTCAACTTGACAATGACGAATACTTTACCAACACATCCCTTACCTTATTCTTCGGTAAATTGGTTGTTTTATTATTTTTATTTTGTTTTTCTCAAATACTCTTTTCCTCAAGTAGGCGATGAGCCTAAATTTATAAATAAATAAATCTAATTTGTTTCTTTACTCATTTCAACTTGTATTTCATTTCCAAAAAATTACGTATCTATATCTACCTATTTACAGATTTCTAATTTATTTCCTCTCCGTGTTAGCTGATATTGACATGGATGTAAAAGCTACGGGTATTAACATTCAAATTAAAATTGAAAGTAGAAAATTTTATTACTGCGCTAGCTATAAATTGCCAATAAAAAACGCCTGATATAATTAGTTAATAAAAATACATAAAATTGAAATTTGTCTTATAAATAAGATTTCAAATATAATTCACTTAATAAACATAATTCATGATTGATTTGCGTTTATTAATAAGAGAGTGCAAATTTAGATCTGACTGTCTAACACACCCAACGACCACATTAAACACCTAGGCTTTGAATAGCCTTTCGAAATAAAAATAAAGGTTAGATTTAGGTACAGTGAACTCCACTTAACTACACTCCGCTCAACTGAAAAAATTGGTTATCACTAACAATAAATTTATCACAGCACATTTTTGAGCCAGTGAAACTACTTCGCACAACTGCACTCTGCTTAGTCGAAAGCTCCGTATATTTGAAACAAATATTTTCAACTCAAATACACATTTTAAACTAAGTCAACTTCACTTAAGTGAAACTGCCATTGAACGCTGCCATAAAATTTTGAATCGAACACACCTTTTCAATACGAAATGTCAAAATGTCACAGTTTTTTCGTATCTTTCTCTCATTTCTTGTCATTCTCTTCCGGTGCCGATTGTTTTCTTATTTTGGTAAGTCCTTAAAAAATGTCTACAGAAAACGTATGGTTGACGCAATATTTTGAAAAAAAAAATAAACTAATTTTATAATAAAAGACATTTAGCTCAAGCAAAAAATATTCCTATGTTTATAAATATGTATACCTATTTATTTTGAAAAATAAAAATACCAACAATTTGATCATTTGATTTTCAGTCTATATGTCAAACTTGCTTGGGTTGTCCGAAGTTCTATTAACTGAGAAGAGAACTCGTCTTCACTGAAACAAAAGTTCTGCCATTTTGGGTGTTCCAGTTAAGCGGAGTTGATTGTACAAAGTGGTAGAATTACTTTTCCGTCATGCTGGTGTTCTGAAAGTGTTTTATTCTTGCAAATCACTTTCACTATCTGAAACTTAAGTATTGTGCTTTTCAAATTGAAATCTCGCAATCTTAATCTGAATCAAAGAAATTATGTTAATTGTAATTTCAATTAAAGACAAGCGCATTTAAATGATATTAAATTAATTTAGTCCCACACTATAGCTACCGCCATGCCGGCCGCCGCCGCCGCCGAACCGCACCGCTGCGCTGGTGCTGGGTATTGCCTGATAAAAGTTGTCAATTCCATTAAAATTCGCTCAACGCCCTCCAATGGAACATTAACCATGCCCAAGAGTGCATTGCGAATTACCAAGTTATAGACAGAGAGTGTAATAATTAACCCGCCTGCAAACCAGTCCAAAACTATTTAAGCCATTTGACATAACAAAAAAAAAAAAGCAGCAGTTTCCAGCAACTTGTAAGCCGTCATCCTTTCCAGTGGCACTTTTATCAATTCACCATGCCACGGGTAGAAAAGACAACCCACTCTTGGTGCACCCTACGTCCAAGGTACCTTTGTTGTTCAGCTCAAGTTGGTTGGTGGTATAAAGTAGGTATCCCTCCGCTCCTCTTAAAACTGCCGTCCTGGTTCATAAATTAACAAAACCAACTAATTAAAACGGCATTCCAACTATTAATTTTCGTTCCGACATTATACCTAAATGAATATTTATCATTATTTTTATTTAACTTTTATTTTTTAAAGAAAAATGTATTTTATTTAATTTCTTGGATTTAATTGAAAAGGGGCCTGAGGGGGAGGCGGGGTGCACTACTGATGCCGTGTATAGGTACTTCCACTTCCCGCAAGCGCAAATGTGTTAAATACCTACCATGGTTAGGTCTTATAGTTAGAGTTGTTGTCTCGGACCTTGCTGGTTTGCCTTTGTTTGGGAAGTTGGCTGATATCTTTTTTACTGGTTAGGTATGAACATGGAACAAGTACAGTGTGTTAAGTGTCGGCAGCTATCAATCCTCGGGGGACATAAATTATTTATAATCCGCTTTGGGTTTTTGTTATATAAATTTGATGAATATTTATTTCAGCCATCTGAGTGACTGCAGGAATTCGGAACACGAAACAAAAAAGCTTAATTTAATGAAAACAATAACAAGACCAGATTTTTTTTTTGTAATGTGGCCAGTGGCCAGTCGCAGCTCACAGGCAGACAGTTCTACGAGTACGTATAGCTTGATGGCCAAAAGATAAGTTAATGAAGGTTTCATGAAGTTGGTGGCATGTTTGGACTAATATACGCGGGTGACTGGTTTAAATTGAATTCACACAAAATGGTCGACACGTCTTAATAATATGAATAGGGATATATATTATTTCTGTTTTTTTTTTTACTTCCCAATATACTGACTGACAACACATGCACATGCACACATGAAAACACGGTTTAGTCTTGCTTTAACGGGTACGAATATGTGCATTTTTACTTGCGATATAGGTACTATAGGGCAAGTTCTGCATTTGGAAAAAAAATCGAACTCGAGATTTTGATCAAAGTTGACATTACGATGATAGCGAAGACGAATAAAGTGGGTCCGGAAATTCCGTCTGTCTGTCTGTCTGTCTGTCTGTCTGTCTGTCTGTCTGTCTGTCTGTATGTCTGTACCTCGATCTAGAGCCTAAGCCACTGGACCTATTTTCTTCAAACTCGGTAGTTATGGGTCTTCGGTGATTCCCTAGAGGGGAAATTGAAATTTTTTTTTTAGCTCTAAAACTAACGGTACCCCCCATACACCCGTAATGCAAAATCTTATTTATCTCGAAAACGGCTCTAACGATTTTGATAAAAAAAATTAGGTGTGATATTATGGACATGGATTACATTTTGGTGAAAAAAAAATTTGGGGCAAAATGTTATTAACGGTACCTGTCATAGAACCTTTTTTTTGATTTTCGACTTTCTCATTAACGGCTCTAACGATTTTAACCAAAAATTTTCAGCAGGAGCCCCACTAAGTTTAAAATAATATTGTATATAAAAATATTCGAAAAAATTAATTGTTGGGTTTTTTTGAAAAAAATTTTTTTTTGAAAAATCAATATCTTCAAAACCTATGAACGATTATTTTTTGAAATTATTTCCTAAAATCCATATTATTAAATACTTAAAATTCGCATCCCAAATTTTTATTTTTGAAAAATTTTAAAGAAATTTCTTATATAAAAAATGTATTTATTTAATAATAAAACGATTTTTTAAAGTTTGTTTGCATAAATTCATACTTTTCTAGAAATCAGACGGCAATTTCATTTTAAATTCATGTTTTGTATTTATAAAATGTATCTTAAATTCCAAAGTACTTTTACATAAGAGCAAGTTCGTGCGATCCAGTCGTGCATTTTATTTAGTATCAAACAAACACGCATGCAGTGAACTGGTCTCATACGAGCTGCCTATCCCCATCCACAATCCAAATTCCAACCAAGTAAAAGAAAGAACTCCACACAGAAAGGACGAAAGGAAGTGTACCTACCTACCTTTAAAAATGGCTGCTTAAGTTGTTTGTAGGTTTTTTTTTGTGAGAAAGAGAGATATTCTTACCTTTTCATACGTACCTACTCGTATGTGTTTTTCTATAGATTGTAGCAAATTTTTCAAGGATATTTTAAGTGGTCTTGATGTGTGGATGTAGGAAGGAAAGTGAATTTTGTAGGAAGGACATTGCTTGGGTCCCAGAAAATTAATAAAGGTTCCAGGTACACAAAGAATACAGGTATGAAATTGCATTTTGAACTGTAAATACCGGTACGTTGGTATAGAAAGATTAATTAAAGGAAAAAGGAGGTACCATTGGGAATATTACCTAACAGTTGGTAAGACTTGATGGACTTTAAGGGAAGATACCTACCTGCTGGCATCAAGTGTCTTTATTTTATACGAATGATCACTGTAAGGCGTTGTCCTTCGAAGGTGTGTTTTGACTGGACTGGGCGAGAAAAATATTAACAGCTATTAGGAATAAGAACATTTAGCCTGAATGAATTCCATGTAGACAGGTTTATATGCAATGCCTTAAAAATCGTATCTATGCAAGAATATACATAGGTATACAGGGTGCGGCAACATAAATTCTTTTTTTTTTTAACGGAACTAATTCACATTGTGGGGATTAAGGAGGGCAGGAATTGTCTAATACCTACAGGCGTGGTTCTACGATCTTGTTTCCTTTAAGGATAGTCATCTTCATGCGTTGAAACAGTGAGGAGCGTGAGTTTGCCGTCAATTAGGTACTATCTACCTACCTACATTGTTCTGTAAAAAGGAATTAATGTTTCAGAACTCTGTACTACTAACCTATTCCTACTTTGTGCCTAGTATAAAATTGGGTACAATACTTTTCCTGCAAGCTTTCTTTAAATAAAATTTATAAATTTAGAAAGACAATTTCTTTTAAAACCAAACAAACAGTTCTTTACCGAAATAATGAAAATGAATTAATTTATGTAGTTTTAGTTAAACTTGAAAAAAGTCAATATATGTAGGTAAACACCTATTTTAGAATTTTATCAATTTTACGTATCCTTAACCATAAGTAAAGCAAAATTGCTTTAATAAAAAAAATAACACATCAAAATCCGATAACTATAGCCCTTCAGATAAGACAAATGTACTCGCAGCTTAATTTGCTGCCGGTTCTATGTTGGTAGATGGCAACATTGCCCCTCCTGTACATGAAAAAGTAAATCATTCAATGGGCCAGCTTTATTACTGCGATCGTACAGTTATATAAGAGCCTTTCGAGATCTTGATACAAAAAAATCGCTGGTATACCCCCCATTGCGTTAGCTTTTCCATTGCTCCTTCTGTTCTGGAATCTTACATGTATGATGAAAAACAGCATTTGTCCAGCCTGTTCCTGAGAAACGTGACGCTCCCCCCTCCTTCTACCGACTTAACTGCATCACTAACATCCTTTCTTTTCCTGATCAAACATCATTTTAGAAATATCTCGAAGATCGAAAGCTCTTTACTGACCGGCAATACGGCTTTTCCAGCAATCGTTCCATTAGTGATCTGATAGCATATCTCACCGAAGAGTGGAACAGATTCTTACATTGTTTTGGAAAAAAAATAAGATTGTTGTGCTTGATATTTCTAAGGGATTTGATGGAGTCTTGACACCAGGCTCTCCTATCGAAAATGCGTGCGTTTGGCATCATTGAATCTTTTTCATCGAAGAAACACGAAAACTACCAGTACTTGGTATGTGTGTCAACGACGATCTTCGTTTGAACTACTACATTCTCAAGACCGCCAAAAATGCTGCTAAATGTTTAGGAAACTGGTTCACTCTTTATGATCTGTGCTACCCAAACTTTTCTTCATTTACTGGTTGGAATTCAGAATAGAGCCTTTAGACTGTTAGGAAACAGAACCATCACTTGATCACCGTCGGAATCTTTCATGTCTTGCCTTCACTCAAAGTAGCCAGTTGCATTTCTCGGGGGAATTAAGCCCCGTGATACCCGTTTCAGTTTCAGTTTATTAAAGCCTAATAAGAATAGTACATTAAGAAATGGTTCTTTCATAGTACATCATCGGCTCGACAACCGGGTTCCGGTCCTGGCCTCTTTCAACAAGTCTCTCCACCTATCCCGGTCTCTAGCCGACGCCATCCAGTTGCGCACCCCAAGGCTTCGGGCGTCCTGGTCTACGCTATCTCTCCAGCGCAAGCATGGTCTACCACGCTGTTGTCTACCATAGAATGTACCACAAAGAACTTTCCGAGCAGGTTCCTCTTCGCTCATGCGAGCTAGGTGCCCTGCCCACCGGAGTCTACCGAGCTTAATTTTTGTCACGATATCTGCTTCTAGGTAGATTGCGTACAATTCATGATTGTACCGTCTCCGGAATCGTCCTTCCTCACATATGGGGCCAACAATTCTCCTTAGGACTTTTCTCTCGAACGCAGCTAAGAGGTCGGAGTGCCTTTTGCTAAGAACCCAAGTCTCGGATCCATATGTGAGTACTGGCAGGACCATGGTCCTGTACAGCAGGATAGTAGTACATAGTACACAAATTTTAAATGTTAACATAATTATATGAACAAAAAAATAATAAAAGGAAAAAGTATTTAATTTTAGATGATTAAGTGAGTTAATATAAAAATAATAATTATAAATTGAAAGTTTGAATTCATAAAATTAGAAAAAAAATTATTAGATAGATAGATAGATATAATTCCATATATATAGTGTTCTGCATCGTTATAAGCTACCTGTAGCTTATGACGAGATAACGAGCCAAGATTACTATAGATAACATCTGCATATGTTATTATTGGTAAAATTAGAGTTATGACTAGCCGTTTACGAGTTTCAACAGGAGTTAAACTTGCAGAGTTTTCTTAGGCAACCATATATTTTTCCAATAACAGAATTTATATGATTGCTAACAATACAGTTTTTCATTAGGTCGAACACCCAGGCTGGTAACTGAATCAACTATACTCTGTCCAACAAAAATTGTCAGTACACGGAAGATAGGACGTTTGTCTCTCATTCTGGTTGCATTGCCATGCATCAGTGTGTCGCCTTTTAAAGCTCTCACAGGGATTCCGTAGTTTACATTATAAATCGCCGCAAATGAGAGTAAGAAACGCGTAGGGCTACCGTCTGCCGATTCAAAACGACTGAAAACAATATTCAATTTAAATTTTCCCACAACACCAAGCGGTAAGATAATAGGCGCGTATTTTTTTAAGTTGAAAAGCAATACGACAACACTCAAGATACTCATCTTCTTAAAATGTGTTCTCAAAAGCTTCAAATCCCAAAAGCTAATTAATGAAAACCACTGAAAAAGCTCCTTGCTTGCAATTGAGAATGATAATGGTAGCTCTGTTTTGATGTAGATAAAGAGCGCACGCGCACGATCGTATTGAGTGAAACTTGACACTCTTGACAGTATCTCATCAGCAGTGGGATACGACAACGACGGTCGTGTTGGGGTGTACAACTTTTTGCAAAGAACAACAATTCCTTAAGAAAAGTCAGTGGCTTGCTCTTTTTTTAGGGGCATTTTTTATAACGCATTGTAGTGAGGGTGCATCAGGCGCCACTGCTTTAGAAAAAGCTCTCCTATAAGACCTGTACTGACAATTTTTGTTGGACAGAGTATAGAGAAAGTTATTTGTGATTGAATAGCCATAAATCTTCTAAAATGTTTTTATCAAAACGCTTGTGGGAAATTGCAATGACTTGTGATTTGTTTGCATTTAAGAGCAGGCCGTTTCTAACTGACCATTAAAGTATTCTTTTCAGGTCGTCATTCAAGAGGGATGATAGGTCAGGAAGAGATGGCGAAAGGTCGTGCAATATGAAGTTGAACGTCATCCGCATACATAATGAACTGAAGCAAATTGACATTCAGCTGGAAGATCATTAATAAAAACGCAAAATAGAATCGGACCTAAAATTGAACCCTGAGGTACTCCTTGAAAGAGAAATTTTTGCGACGATGATTTTTCCTTAATAACGACTCTTCGAGACCTTTTATGCAAATAACTCTCTATCAACTCTATCTCAAGAGGGAAGATAGCTCAGGGACAGATGCGAAAGGTCGTGCAATATGAAGTTGAACGTCATCCGCATACATATGAACTGAAGCAAATTGACATTCAGCTGGAAGATCATTAATAAAAACGCAAAATACGAGTAGAATCGGACCTAAAATTGAACCCTGAGGTACTCCTTGAAAGAGAAATTTTTGCGACGATGATTTTTCTTTAATAACGACTCTTTGAGACCTTTTATGCAAATAACTCTCTATCAACTCTATCTCTATCTCTGTCAACTGCATTATTTTCGAAGTTGAAGAAATTCTTGAGTTTCCCACAAAGAATCTTGTGGTTAACTTTATCAAATGCTTTTGAAAAGTCAAGTATGCAAAGAAGTGATAAATTACCTTTGTCATAGTTTTGTCGAATTTTTTCAAAAACATTTAACATGGCGGTAGAGCAACTGTGCATAGGTCTAAAGCCTGATTGCTTACAAAATAGTAAATTGTTATTTTCTACATATATATGTTTTCATTTGTTTAGCTAAAACTCCTTCAAACACTTTAGGTAAACACGGAAGAATGCTTATAGGTCTATAGTCACCTGCTGAACTAGGGTTGGACTTTTTGGGGACGGGTATTACCTTTGCAATCTTAAAATAGTTAGGGAAAATTGATAAATTTTGTGTATCTATTGTTGGATATAAAATGTTCATTAAGTTCATCAGGGTCAAGATTTGAATCGTCAATGCTCCTCTTCCCAACACCAATTTCACGAATATTGCCCCAAAGCACTTTGGCAGGCAGAAAAGTACTAAGTTTAGATCTGAAGTAATAGCTTTTGGCATTTCGTAGGGTACCTGTGGCAATATTTCTAGCTACATTATAGGCAAACCAGCTTCTACCACTAGGGCTGTGCTTCCATTTGCTGTAATGATTATTTCTACTTTTGATCGCACCTAGGGCATCAGTAGTATACCATGGGCAATCTTTGTTACGAACAGAAACTGTTTTTGTGGGGACACAATAATGATCAAATAATTTCGATATTAATGACTGAAAGTATTTAAGTTTCTCATTTGGATTTAATATCAATCGACAAACATCCCAAGGAACCGCACTAGCTGCTATATGAAGCTCATTAATATTAATAGAATTAAAATCTTTGAAATTGAAAGTACTTGAAACATTTTGACGAGAAATATCTAGGAGAGTTCATCATTTCACTCTCATCAAATACAAATATTCATTTCTCTACTGACCCTAATTTCCCCATCGCTCGTGCTGAGTTTTTTGTTCAAAATTATACAGGTCTCAATAAACCCTCGATTTTTTTTTTGAAATTAGAGGTCATTACGACTCATAGAGAGCCTAAATCTAATGACTAATAACTCTCAATTATTCCTGTGTGCGTTACTTCGTTTTACCCAGGAATGGAGGGGACCTCCAATCATCTGCCAATTCCGAAAGGCTTATGAGCAGTATTTTTCATGACAAGCGATTTTCTTGGAAGATTATTCAATTCCTCGCAAGAGGTAATACACACCTGAAAAAAAACTTTCTTGCCTCGGATGAGAATCGAACAATCGATGCAAGACAAAAAACGACTGGATCGCACGTACTTGCTTTTAGGTAAAAATACAATGGAATTTAAAAATTGTAAATTGCTTATAAATATAAAAGCATTGATTTAATTAAAATGCATAAAATTGTCGATTACCCATTTTCAAAATATTAAATTTTCTAAAAAAATACCCATTTTTTTTTTAGATCAAAAAAAAAAATTTTGAAAAATTTTTATAAGCAATATTTTTTTTCAAATTCAAAGAAGTTTTGATATATAATTTTTAATTATTTTTTAGCTGTTTATGTCCTTGATCTTATTCTCCTTTACTTCAAGATTTTCAAATTTTTAAAACATATTTTAAAGAAGCTTCGAAGAGTTTTCCCTGCCACGCTTTTCCTGTCTCGCGAAAGCACTGGGTCAGTTTTTTGGAGTCCCTAGTACGCCCATCGCCATTATAGAGCTCCTGAAAAATTTGAAATGGATAAAAAGATAGTGACTCTCCAGTAGCAATTCGTAATTTTTTTCTAGGAATTGCTTCAGTGTGAAAATTTGAACCGGTACGCAAGTCATGTGATTAAAAACTTCTTCCAATCAGCGTTCAAAATGTTCTCGCGTTCCAGGTTCACAATGTCAAATCGTAAAAGATGCCGTTCCGGGTGAAGTTGCCATTTAAGGGTAATCATTATACACGGCTTCTTGTGTCTAAGTCTTAGGTAGTACGGAAGTTATCCATTAGTCACCAATAATTCTATTGCATTGCAAGTGATATGAACTATTTGGTGACTTTTCTCCAGGACAGGAGTGTAGAGTAGACTCCTTATAATTTTCTATTGTATGCGTATCACGTTTTTCGTTCGAAAAACTAACACTATTCACAATCAAAAAATGTTCATGACAATTTTTATTTTGAGAGCTTAAGATTGTTGGAAAAGCTAAGAAATAAATTGACAACTATTTAAGTGAGGTATATACACATATGTACATAACAGACCTGGTGTTAAATTTTAAAGCCTTAGATTTATCCACAACAAGAAGCTTTCTTTGCCTGAACGACGAAGACGCGACGTACATTTCTTGAAAATAATTTCGATAAAAAAGTTCATTGTCAACTTCATTTAGGAAACTTCCTGCAAAATAAATTCTACCCTCCTCCTTCCTTGCATTGCCAATCACGCAACAATGAGTTTATATTTTCGCGCATCTTCCCACCAAACTTTCTTCCGAATTCATCAATTACGGCAAAATTCTGCATTTGACAGTTCATATCCCTGATCCTTCAATTTTCCTTAGGTTCGCGCTTATTTTTTGAATTTATTTTTTAACGAGAATAATAACAAAAAACCGAGTAGTCGTAAGACGCGACGTAGATGATGACGACAACGAAGACCAAGACGACGACGACGAAGTCGATATTCAAGGAACAAAATAAGAAAAAGAAAAGCAAGGAGTACAACCTTATAGTATACGTAAAAGGAATAATAATTCATTCTGCACCCTCTGGAAGCTCCGTGTCCTGTCTTTTATTCTTTTATCCAAAAAAAAAACTGATGAAAATAGACGAATTTTGTTGGTCCTTCTTCCCGAAAACAACCCCAGTCCGTACCCACCTTGATGCTTTGTTTGTTCTTGAAAATCTACTCTGGAAAACTTCTGCATATTTTTCCGTTCCACCCATCAGGAAAGGTAAGATGGAGCTAAAATTTAATCATGCATTCCACTTGGACCAAAGTATACCAAAACAAAAAAAAATAAGGACACACACAGACTACTTATTTACTTTCACACAAAGAGTATAGGAGAGATGATGGATTACCATGAGAAGTGGATATTCTTCTTCGCTGAATCCTTAAAGCTTTTTCAGAAAGGACTCCACTGCCTGGTGTTTGTTTGAAGTCGATGTGCTTCCAAAAATCCCAAATCCGTTTTTCTTCTTTTTTTGTTATGTTCCTTTGTTTAGTTTTCGGGCCAAACAACAAACGGTCTTCGAAGTAAACCCCATTTCTATAGATTGCTTTTCTGTCAAGTCTCCCGCAGTCACTTTGGGATGCTTCCTTTCCAAGTCGTGCATATAGGGCTTGTTGTTATGTACGATGTACCTACTTGTATTTTTTTGGCGCAGCTCATTCACTATGTGAGATGGAATTTGGAGGGTTTGTTGAGTAAGGATGCTTAAGAAAAAAACATAGTCAGTCTTTTTGGATAAAAATAAAAACTTAAGCTGATAGGCATAACATGTCGATTCACATACACTTTTTCGTGTCTCAAGGCATGCATTAAAAAGTTCGGGATGTTAAATATTTGTCATGCAAGTGAATTTTGCAATAAGAGGCATATGGGATTTTGCGCTGTGGATTACAAATGTGTGGGTTTTTCAAATTATTGGGATATTTGTATTTTGCAAATGCAGATTTAAGTTTGGGATTTTGGATATGTGATTTTGGGTTGTGCAATATAAATTTGAGGATTTTTTCAGAATTGGGGATTTTGGGGTTGAATGTTTCAGTTTTGAGAATTTTGGATTTGACATTTTTATGCTGGCAAATAATTTTTCGAAGGTTAGGAATTTGTACTAGGAAAAATATATAAGGGACATTTTTTAAGTGGAAAAACTTATAGGTATATTTTGCTGTTGGGGATTTAAGTTTTGTTTATTTTGGATTTGGTGCTGGGAAATATGAATGTGTGCACATTTCGAAGTTTTGGGATTTTAGATTTGTGTATTTTCATTTTGGAATTAAAGATTTTAGTTTTGGGAATTTTTTCGTAGGAATATATATCTGTGAAAGTTTTAAAGTCGAGGGATTTTGAATTTGGGTAGTTTGCAGTCAAGATGAAGGGATATCGGCTAAGATATCACATTTTAAGGCGTTCGTTTGGAGGACAAGATTAAATGACGAAATCTTCGAGATGTACGGTGACATGAAACTATTCAAGCAAATACGAGTTCATCGGATCAGATGTTCTAGGTCATGTAGAACGAATGTACAACCATTTTTCGGCTCGTAAGGTCTCCAAATAAAACCCGGAGGGACTACGCAGTAAAGAAAGAATTCAAATGAGATTGCGCGAGAAAGTAAGGAGTTCAACCAACCAGGAGTGCACAACTGGAAGCAGTTAGCCAAGGACCGGGCTTACTGGAGAAAATTGTTGGTTAATGTCATATTAGGTAAGTTTGTTATTTGGGACTTTAGTTTTTGGAATTTTATGGTGGTGAATATAAATGTACGGATTTTTCAAGGAGTTGGGGTTTTGATATTTGTAAGTAGGGGATTTAACATTTGGGGATTCTGGATTTGATGATTTTGTGTTGGTTAATATAAATGTGAGGAATTTTCTAGCTGGTGGGATTTTGGACTTAGGTATTTAACTGCTGAGGAAAACTTTTCCTATTTTGGTTTTGTATTCTTTAGTTTTGGGGCTTTGTACTGTAGAATGAAAATGGATGACTCCGTCGGATAGGGATTTCATATTTTAGTGTTCGGATAGTAAATTTTACAGATTTTGGATTTGTTAATTTTAGACTGAGCAGTATCAAATGTATGGATACTGCAGGGATTTGGATTCGGCAACTTCGTTTCCTCACTTAGACGTTGAATAATCCTTAAAACTTAATTGTATGTACTATTGAGATAGTAGAAATCTCGGCGATTAACCAGCACAAGTGTAATTTTTTTTTTTAAACAAATACCTACCAACCTGTCCTTATTTCAGTGACTCGTCCATTCCTTCATGCCACTTAAGACACGCGATAAAATTGATTTGAAAAACAAAACCAGATAGCAATTATATTTTAAACACAACTTTTCCATTAACCAAATTTCCTCCGAAAACAACAACATGAAATTCCAAGCTGAATGCCACAAGTATTCCAGGTCCAAGACCAATTCCGAGCCTAATAGATACTTTCAAGTTTAAATTACAATCCTACGAATACCTTCAATCATCATAGGAAAAGAATCCCCTCCAAGTAAGTACATCTGCGCGTCATCATCACATCGAAGGAAGAAAACAGAGAATCCTATGCTCATTATCTGGCAAAGCATGGATTATTGTTGTGGCCAGAAACATGCGTCCCATTAAGGCGACAGACACATGCACGACACTCTTGCTGCTGCTGATATCGATACCACCACTTCAGGCTCACTACAGCTAGCACCTGTCATCTGTCCAGATTCGTTTTTTTCATCTTTCATATTTTGAGTTTTATCACCTTTTCACCATAGATAGGTACATCCAGGCACGACACAGACTCGAACTCACATATAATTGGTTCCTATTTTATCCACCATACCACGTCTGTCACTAACCGATCCGACGAAGCCCGAGCTTGCACGTAGTCACAATTAACTTGTAAAACTGTAACGTGTATCCATGAACCAGGAGCTCCGATTAAGTGGTGTTCTCCGCAGGCAGCCAGGGACGAATGGACACACACATATTCCATAATCACCATCTTTTCACCGTTCAAAGGTGAAGATGATAAAATAATATGCCTCCTGGTCATCCAGCATTCACAGCATTCAGAGAATGAATCCTCGACACCGGCATCAGACATCAGACACCCGGTTTATCCGTCCACCATAGCCCAGCATTCGGTATATCCAATGTCCGTGTGCTGCCACATTCCGGAAGCGGCGACAAGGTAGATGCAGCGATCATGGAACAAGTTCCATTGCACCTTGCAGTAGTATTCAGATTCACCAACAACGGAACGTTGTCAGAGATGACTGAAATTTATTTAGTGTCATCATAGATGCACAGATGCGTCCACAGCAAGATACCTAGAGTGCACACACTCCACGTCCAGTCGTCCACATCCACATGCCAGGCTAGACGTTGGCAAATAGATTGCCCATTACAATCGGCTGTCTCGAGTGCGCCCGATGTCCGATGCAACATGAAATATTCCTTTTTAATTTGATCCCGGTTTTGAAGATGTGCATCGCAGTTTGCCATGGAGGAGGTGGCTGGGGTGTATTTTTCATGTTGCATCTTGGAGACGATGTTGTTTTCTTCCTGATCCATCCGGGCGACCGACGACGACGACGGCGCGCCACCACCGCCATCTTGGCTCGATTGTCCAACAACTACGAAGTCTTGGAGAATTCTTTGTAATTGGAAATTGTTTAGTTTTCACCGAAATCACTGGGCTTTCGGCTTTTGGGTGGATTTCAGTTAGAAGAAAGATCGACATCTGCATTAGGAAACCATCTTCATTGTTTATGACTTTTGGAGAAATTGATGGAGTCAAAGCTAGCTTTCGCATGCGCTAAGTTTAAGCTGTGATGGTGCAATGGAAATTGACAAACGGGTCTTCGTGTATCGCATTCGGGTTCTCCGAATAATGAATTGCCTTATGGGTTAAGGGTGTATGCGGATGATTAGTCTGTGGAATGCTGACAACTACATAATTGAATTTAGTCTTTTCTGAGGGGGCTAAGAAGCGATTAAGCAAAGGCCTTGCGCGTGGGCTTATAAACTAATGGGGTTGCAAGGTGGAGATGCCTGTAATTGATGAGCTGGCGCTGTCAAATATATTATTCAAATGTTTTGGGTCTTGGTAAAATGGAAAGACGAATTGAGTTGAATACGAGGAAGAACTCTCTCTGACATAGGAAAAATTGCATCATGGTTTTCAGACACCGATATGCTTACGAAAATAAAAAAAGGTTTGGTTGATATTTGACATCTGTTAAATGATCTCTTCAAATTATAATTGGGGTCTTGGAGGTCTCATATAGTCAAGGCTGCATTGAAACTAATATGAATTTCCTCTACTGCAAATTGGTGTCAGGTAACGGTGATTATAGAATACTTGGGAATCGTTTGTTGAATTAATCCTTTGTTGTGTTTTGTTTAAGAATCAATGGACTGAATAAAACTTAAATAAGTGGCGCACCTTCACTCACCAATAAAATTATATAAAATCCTTGGAAACTGTGTTTCAAAAGATTTGTGCTTTAAACATCATCATAAGAAAGTTTTTCGAGCTACTAATACATCGTGGATAATTAGGAAACTTTATTGACTAATAACTACCAAACAACTTGCTTCGACCATCATGGTAACAACTTGGTTACAGGGAAAGCTTTTTAAAGCCTTCTATAGATGGTCCTGATGTGCAAAAATAGCAAATTGGCACTCAGAACTGAAATAGGTCTTTATATACAGAATAGAGTGCTAAATATAGTTTTTTTGGGGAGTTTTACAGTCCTTGGGTAAGGGAGCAAAAATTGTTATACAATAAATTTCCCATAAACATATTCCTGAAATTCAGTTCAAGGGAAAAGACACCTTTTCAGGGTGTAATCCAGCAATCTGGTCGCCTGAAGGGCAAAGGGATCTTGAGTTAGACTCGATAGTTTTTGAAAACTTTTGAATGATGATGGCCGAATAATAACCAATCTCGAGCTTTTGAACGCAACATTGTCAAAAATACAAGGAAGTATAAAATCACGACATTTTCGAATTTTTTTTGGTCTTAGTTTTCTATTATAATAACGTAAAATATTTTCAACATGAACATACAGCGGTTTTTGTAAATCCAATATTTTTAAAAATATAGCCTTTCCAAATTTATTACTTCTTTTCAGACTCAAACATTTTTAGCAATATTTTTTCGGTTTATGTGCGATTCGAATCTATTTCTTTGGGAAAATTTCCTCTTCAATATTCTAATAAATGCTGAAGAGTATTTTTATATTTCTTAATAATAGCCCTACTTTGTGTGTTACATTTTCGATGTCTAATCTTCACGTTATGACTATTAACCCTTTCTACGGTTATCCGTAGGGTTAGGAAAACCGTATATGTTTCGAATATGTGAGTTATCTTAATTCTGGTCTCAGTAAACCACTTACTCATACTCTTTGCTCAAATTCGGGATGATAGGAAATGACAGCAAAACGGGACAACAAAGATTAACTTTAGGCTCCTTCCAGGTAGATTAGTTTTTTAAGTTCGAAATTATTTATAGTGTTCACAATTAAACATTGCTTTTTCCGTCAGCTCTTAGCAGAGTGCTTTCTAGTTTTAAAATATATTGATACTGTAGGTCCTTCTAAATTCTAGCGAATCACATTAAAAATATTAATACTGTTATTCATTTAAAAGACTTCTTTTTGTAGATAATTTATTCAGTGCAGTTCTCAGACAATTGCAAAATACTCATATAGGTAACTGTGTTTTTCATCCAGTGTTGGTACTACTTCATCAACTGCTAGTGCGTCTCTTCCTAAGATTGATATTCGTATCTGTTTGAGGACAAGGCTTATTCCAATAATATTGTCTTAAGTTGTATAGAGTGGACTCTGTATTTCTATCTGGATTTCATATCAAGAGTATTGTTGTCTTGAAAATAATTTTCCATAAATATCTATAGGGTCCAGTAGATACCTGGTTCCTATCAGCCAGAGACCTGCTCTTAGAACTTAGAGTATTTTGAAAAGCAACCATTTCTAGGTCTTCCTGATTTCTTGGTGTGTGACGAATGGTGGTGTGTGAAACAGTTCACTAATTCATATATGTTGTGTGACAGATGGTCCACACAGGATTAATAACATGAACTTTCAAATCCATGCTTAAGCCAGGTACGCAGTTCAAGCTAAACTAAATTTTATCTCTACAATCCTTGTCTCCAAAATTGTTTGCTAAAATCTAAGATAAGATAAATTTCGAAGTTGGGGAGATAAATTAAAATGTCAATCTGAGTCATAACATCTAATTTATTTATTCAATTTCCGTCATCGACATTGTTAATACATTTTTCATAAAAATTCTGAAAATGGAATGGACGAGAAACAAATCGATGAATTAATAATAATTGTGTGTGCTTCTTCTTCTTTTCCGAAGTGAATACTTCTTTATGGCAATTTTTGTTTTTGTGGTTCAATTCATCGGACAAACTATCTTCGATGTATTCTACTCTATGTCATCCATTTTAAAATTTGCAAAAAAACTGAAAAACGTTTCAATTCGCTTCGTAGATATATTGCAAAGCTTCCCAAATGTCAGAGTTTATCTGTGAAAGAATGTGCTCAACATTATTTCACGCGCTAAAATAAGCGTGAGAACTGCGTACTTAGCTGAAATTTGTATGTATGATAAATTTGAGCGTGATCTGCGTACTAGGCTTTATGTTTGAAAATGGAGCTCATCTAAGCTAAAGTGCGGGATGCCAGCATTTAGACCTTGACCGAATCCACCACGGAGAAGAGGTCTGAAGAGATGGGCAGATGGTTGTGGCAGAATGGACGAGCAAAGTCTGCGATTGTAAAGGCATTTTTTGATTTTAATTGGTAGAGATGGGTGAGCTTTTAGCAAAATAAAAAAAAAGAAGAAATTCGAAAAATTATTCCGAAGAACTCGATTTAAAAAAAAATTAAAACTTAGTGTCATAATTAAATTGTATTTGAAGGAAAATTTTTGGTCAGAAGAATACTGTTGGAGCTAGTGCCAGTTGGGGCAGAAAATGATTTCAAGGCTATCTATTATATTTTGTAATTGTTTTCTGGTTTTGCACGATTTTGTTTGTTCGAAACTCATTTTTTTCTTTCACTCTCCCGACACTGCAAAACCGCGACTGTTTTCTTCTCCATTTTCTTTTCTGCAGTTTCCGAGTAGCTCAGGCGCGGATCCAGGATTTCGTTCAGGGGGGGGGGGGCAATTTTCCTGATATTTTGCTTAAGTTAAAAAAAATGGTCCATCGAATACTTACACTTTTTTAATGATTCTCTGCATTTCTGTCTTAAAATATTAAAAAGGTATAAACACAATTGAATATAAAAATAACAAATTATTTAATTGAACTAAGGAAAGCATGTGCAGGTACATAATATAGTTCGTATGTAAATAACTATTAAATAGTAAATCAAACATCTTCGTTTACATATTACTTTAGACTCTTTCAATAATACTCTATATGCATGTCTTAAAGTATTAAATAGGAACTCGTACGTATTAAAAAAATAAATAAATTAATTAATTTAAATGAAGGAATTATTATATTGTACATGATATACATAGTTCTTAAATACTTAATTCTAATCTTTTTGTGTGGCCGGTTTTTGAAAACCTAGTAATAACTTTCTCAACATCGATCGGGATTTGCCTGTGGATGTGCATGAGTGCAAGACCGCGGAGGCGGTGTTCAGCCATTATTGATCTTAAATATGAATTTGTGTCAAAATTGGCTCGGTAGATTTGGCGTCCACCATGACGTGGGAATCTTCAACTCAACATTCAATTGATCACCTAAATTTTTTACTTTCTGCCAGATATTTTTGAAATTAGTATCTATGTTCTCCCGGCAACTTGAAATAACGAAAATTGTGTCTTTCACCAGCATAGCGCTGCTGGTAAGGTCAAGAGATTTCGTTTGTAGCAATTTTCTCAAAGACTGTGTTAAAGACAACACATCACTTAAACACAATATTGAGAGAATAAACTGGGTATTGCATAAGCTTGTTACATACGAGGAAGGCGTGACCCAAGTACAGCCAGCAAAGTACTTGGGTCACGCCACTGCGAAATCGTTTCCAATGTCTCCACAATCTTGGCTAGGTCTAAGGAAAACTGGAGCACACCTTCATACCGGTCTACCCACCTAGTCTCACAAAGTGATGTGAGTGCACACCCCAAGGTGCTCATGAGGACAGTTTTTCGCTTTGGGTGCGATTTGAAGAACATTATTACCTCTTTCATGATTGTCACAGCGCCAGCGTCTCGAATGGCAAGTACTTTCGAACTACGAGAAGTAGAGTTGTTAAGCTTGTGACTGTAGCATGGAGTCTTCACAGCATTTTTCGCTTCCTTTTGAATCGCCGTCACAGCACCTCGAACTTCTGAAAGCATTACAGCGCAGCCATCTGTCCCTATTCCCACACATGATTCAAAAGGAAGTTTGAGCTTCGTTTTTAGCTGGAACAAGATAATTTGCACTATAGCTTTGCCAGTTTTCCTCATCGGACTCGTATTCTTCGTCAGTTCTGGAACAAGTCAGTTCCTCAAATACATCTACGAAAGTTACAAAATCCTCACGAATATGACCTTCATGAATGTCTCGTAAGATTACACTCAGCTGGGAAAGGTGAGATACATCCGTTGTCTCATTGAAAAGTATGGAATAGTAACGTGAGGCCCGAACTTTACTCAAAATTTGATCGAAAATCTCATTCCCACAGCATAAAATAAGTGAGTTCTGTGTTGTTTTGCTTATGTATGTAGCATTAGAAGAGGCTGACTGCAAATGTTGTTCTAATTTTTTGTCTCCAGCAGATACTTGAAACCTTAAAAGTTCCCTAAAATTTCCTTCGATCACGGTCACGTCAGATTGGTTTGAATCAACTGTGTTTCTAATTATAGCTCCATCATCTCTATGACCACGAAATGCAAAATTTTGTCGTCCAAGGAAGATGATGGTTTCTGCTATGGGACGAAGGCGTTCCCTGTTTTCTTCTACCTTTTTAAGACGCTGTTGGTTTACACGGTTGACTATTTCCAGGTTTGGGTTATTATAAGTGTGAAGAAACTTAGTTCCGTCCTCAACAGCTCGCTCGTGGTAAATGTTATTAGCATGATTTTCCAAGTTTTCCTTTTGTCCAGAAATATCTTTGAAGTTTATTAAGGGTTTTTTCACAAGGCTTTGTAAAGGCACGGTTTTTTGATCACCTTCAACACTTCCAGTGACGAAGAAAGGGCAGTATTTACAAAACAAACCCTGTTTTGACGGTGAAATGACAAGCCAAGAATATTTGCTGAGATATTTATGGTTAAAATACCTTTTGATCACCTTACCTTTGAGCAAGTGCGAAGAAAATGGATTGAAAAAAATTAACTTTATAATAATTGTGAAACGAATAAATGCCAGATTTGCCCAGGTGGGGGCAATTGCACCCATTGCCCTCCCCCTGTATCCGCGCCTGGAGTAGCTTTCTGGTTCTTATACCTAACCTAAAAAGGTTTACCAATTTTTTGTTTTAAATAGATTCTTAATAGATTTTTTCCAATTTTTAATTCCAACCAAATCGTTCTTTCAGCTTCTTTGGAAAATAATCTTTAAAATGTTCAGCTTTTCTTAAAAGGTAATGGTAAGTACCATAAGTACATCCTAGCGCCCACTTCTAGTACAAGACTGCCCTGTACTTACATTTCCAATTGATAATATTTCAATTTCTGATTTTTTTAAATTAATAAAATATCTACCTTTAATCATTGGATTCAAACCTGAGCTACAGGGTGGCAACGGTAAATTCCCATCAGGTTGCAGGTAATCGAACGCGCCCATCTCAATTGTTAATTGTAGGCATTGACAGCATGGAATTGTGATTTTCTTAACGTTCGATAAAAAGCAAACAGTTTTTTTTTCGCCGCCAACAATTTATATTATTATTATTATTAATATAAGACTTTATTGAAAAATAATACAATTAAGAATTAATAAATAAATTACAGAGCACTAGTTACCAGGTGCTTTGGCTCAATAAAAGACAATTTGTATTAGATACATACAGTTGACAGAACGGGTTTAAATTTTCTATTTTGTTATGTTGTGATGCATCGAAAATATTACCGATATTTTTTCTAGATCAGCTTCTAACAGATTTCATAATAAGGAATTTAAACAACCAAAAACTGTAGATTGTATAGGGCTTCGAAAATACAATAAGGACAAACCACTAGCATTAGTTACCAGAAACTATTTCCGGTTCTTCTTACAGAACAATGATCGAAAACTTTTTGGGGAAAATAGCGGAACGTCATGCTTATTGGTGGTTCCAACAAGATGCAGTGACTTCGCAAAAGGCAAGGTTTACTATGGACCTGTTGCGTGAAATTTTTGAACAACGTTTGATTTCAGAATGTTTAGATTTCCCTTGGCCACATCGTTCAATAGATTTAACTGCTCCCGACTTTATTTTATGGGATATTTTATGGACAAAGTGTACTTAGATGTTAATAAGCCAGAGACTAGACAGCTGAAGCAGAAAATTTGACACAAAATAAGGAGGCTACAACCAGAAACTAAAAAGTGACAGTTTCTGTTTCGCGAAAAATGTTGGCCATTTGTCTATTAAACATATACATACGTTATTAACATTAGAATGTATATATGTGTTATTAGGGGGAAGTTATAGCTCATCAGAAAAGTCCATCAGAAAAAATTTTTTCTTCCAAATTTGACCATATTACAACTCGGTTTTGAGTAAAATTTGAATGCAATTAGACGAATACTTGCTTGGACTAATTTTTACAAAAAGAATTACAACATTTTGTTGCTAAATTTACTCAGAAAATGGATTTAAATATTTTTTCTGATGGAATTTAATTTTTCTGAACAGCTGATTGCCAAAACTCAAAATATATTCCATTTCGTTTTTCTTTTGTGTTCCGAATGCATCAGAAAAATTTTTTCTGATGAGAAAATTTTTTTCTGATGATATGACAGGAAAAAAATGTTTGTTTCATTTAAGATTTCTTATTTTTGGCACGAGTCATAATATAATAGTTTTTTCTCAACTTAACAGACCAAACAAAACAATTTCTTTAAACACAGGATGTCAAAGTGACATTAAATTTTCTGACGTAAAATTATTGGTAGCTATAACCGGCCATCAGAAAAATGTTTCAGATTTCGATTTCTTCCAACTTTTCTGATGGACTTTTCTGATGAGCTATAACTCGCCTCTTAGTCTCCAGGAGCAGAATCGTACCGGATTTTTGTAGAAGAAATTCAACAGCTTGGAGATAAAAAAAAATTTAATTTGGTAGTGCAAATGCTCGAAGAGAATCAGAACGTAGTGACGTAGTGCGTGTTACCAGGAATGGAGGTGACCTACAATTTTTTTCCGATTCCAAACGACTAATGAGCAGCACTTTCTATGTCAAGAGAAACTCTCAGAAGATTTGTTAATTCCTCGCCATAGGCAGTACACCCCTGAAAAACTTTTTTGCAGTGACTGAGGATCGAACTCAAGATTTTCTGCATGACAGCCAATGTTCTAAATAGTATGCCAAGTGGTGCTATAGCAGCTTGGAGATGTTTCGTAGAAAACAGCTTTGCGAAGTTATAAGGACACCAAAGTGTTTTTATTCCTTTACGTTTCAAGTTCTTCTTTGTGTCAGGTCCTTTTATCATTTCTTGCAAATCCCTTTCGAAAAATCATAATTTTTAGTTTCCCAGTGTTCAGTTATAAATTCTACAAAAAATAATAATATTGAAGTTTATTTAGTATGTTCCTTCCTATTAAAAAACAAAAAAGGCCAACATAATTTTTAATTCTTCTTCAGTCGTCTCTTTTTATATTTACTGCATTCCGTTTCTACCAATTGAAAACGTAAAATCGAACAGGGAATCTAATAATTTATTCTTAAAACTGTTTTAAGTTAGAAAAACTCTAAAAAAAATTTAAAATCAAAGGGCATGTTAGAGCCCCGATAAGTTCGCAGCACTACAACCTTCTTTCTTTATTTAGGAAACTATTTTGTCTTCACAGACGGTCCTGCGCAATTTAATATAATCAATAACTATTTTTTCACTGCAAAATTGGTAAAAATCGAAAAATTTTTGAAAATTTTTTGGTTTTTTCGACTTTTGTAGATTTTTGAAAATCCTAAGATACCGCATTCAATGATCAAGATTGAAAACTTGGAGATCATGCAATGGGCTAACGCCACTAACAACTTAATGAAAACTCCGAACTAATGGCTATATGAATACTCTTTAAATGTTATATTTTAAAATAGTGTAAGGTCTTAAGGAGAATTGGGACCATTGAGTAGCAACTTTTTTTTTAATGTTTAAAATTTATTATGCGAAGGAAAAATTCATTTGGGTAAAGAATTCCACATTCGTGAAGTGTGGTTTATAACGAACCTCTATACTCAACGTTCCGTGCAATGTTATGATCAAACTGCTACGTCCAAACTGATGACAATTCCTGCCTAAGTGAATATTACATATTATCTACATATGAATAGCTGGTTATTTCGATAGAGCACTGTAGTATATCATCATCATCATCGGCTCGACAACCGGGTTCCGGTCCTGGCCTCTTTCAACAAGTCTCTCCACCTATCCCGGTCTCTAGCCGACGCCGCACTGTAGTATAGCACTTGGATAATGGTTAGTGCGTATCATTCCGGAGATATGGGTTCGATTCCCAGCCGCTGCCGGCTAAAAACAAAAATGTTTTCTAGGGTTCATACTTCTTGCGAGGAAGTGACAAATCCCCCAAGAGTATTCATAGTTGTGAATAGTAAAATTCTTATTTTAGCCGTTCGGCTTGGACAGATATTTGTATGCCCCTTCAATTCATACCTGAGAGTTAAAAGGCCCTGCTGTACGAACTGTTGTTGCACCCACTTTTTTGATACTTGGTTCTGTTCACATATAAAAGATTCAAGCCAAATCTTATCAATTTAACATTATTGTCACAGGTTTTTTGGTAATAATTCCACATGGTACATGCCGTTTAAAGTAAGTTTTAGGTGCCTTTCCTATTTTAAAGTTCCAAGAATCTTAATAGAACCATAATGTGGAAAATTAAATTCCTTCCCAACCAAGAGTTTCCTATACATGTCTTTAAACTTCCATTTAGGTATACACTTTTTTTAGCAGACTCTCCAAGGATACATTTTTACAAAAGGTCTCTCTCATTAAATCGAGATCATTACATGCTTCTGCCGTTGTATGGATGCTAGCAGATTCTTTTTTTCACATCCCATTCTCTGCATACCTACCGCTAATGCATTTTAATCAACTTTCCCTATTGCACAATGCAGACACCAACTCCTGCCCCAATTGAAAAAAAAGAATAAATACAAAGAAAAAAAAAACAATTCGGAAGCAAAGTGCAAAGTATTTTAAAAGCACACACACTTCAAACCGCAAACAATTTTACTGACTGAATTTTAAAACCACTCCATCTTCCTACGTTTTTCTGCACTACAGAAAGAGCCAAAGTGAAATTATTCCTCCTCTTCATTAATCCCATTTAAGAACAAAAAAAAAACACCCAGAACCACACCAACGGAAAAAATATAGAAAGAAAGAAAAAAAAACTACAAGAACCCATCGAACCAAAGTCATTTCGTTCCCAAAAGCCCTGAACACCAACCCAAAAACAAAAAACAAATTTTAAGAGAAAAAAAAACTGAAACAGAACAAAAATCCCAAATCAACAGACCGGCCCACAGGCCCTATGCAACTGCAATTATAATCATCATCATCATCAACATCGTAGAGTGGATCCCTGTAATTAAACTTAAAACCTGGAACGACGAAACTTTGCCCGTTCGTTCAGTCCCGGCTCGGTTACTGCCACTATGCCTTCACCATCCGTCTGTCCCTCTGCCGTGGCTATTATGGGTGCACCACTGAACTTTTTTTGATGTCGTTCAGTCTTGCAGTAACTGTTTGTAAACGGAAATGCACCAGACTTCCGCCTACATTAAGGACTCTTGCCCCATTCTGCTTTAGCTGATGGAGTCTCAGTCTGAGTGAGTGGGCTCTCTACTCTGCCGCAAATGAGTTTTGGGAATGATTTTTTCGAAATGCATCGCACCACAAGGGCTGTTCTATAGGAAGGTTTATGCAAAAGGAAGTCCATATGGGACTACTCCTTTTTTTGCAGGTATATAATTCACCCCATCTTCTTGCTTTTTATCATTTTTCCTGTTTATTTCACTTTTCTGCTCAAATTAAAATGTGAAACATGAAGTTGAGGGAATGATGGAGTGTGGTTTAATTTTTTCCTACACTTATTTTTTTTTTTTTGTTTTGTTTTTGAAATGGGGTGAGGTGGCAACCACGAACACTTGAAAATGTTTTCCCTCATTTCGCGTCATATTTTCGTGAATAATTCATAAAAAAATGCAACGCAAAGCCACAGGCAAACCTTGAGTACTGTTGTTCCCAACATGCACCCCACCCCATCCTATCCCATCCCATCCACCCAGTCCGGGTATCACTGGCTGCATTGAAGAGCGCTGCTGCGGAGTACGCGGAATGTAGTGCGAATATAGGATTTTTTTCTATCAAACTATACACGGTCGGAGGACGTCTACGGCTAGCATTAACCGCAGCGAGTGTTGGCTGAAGGGGTAGCCTTGCACCGAGGCCTAATACGAGTGTGCAATATCCGAACACATCGCGCCCGCGAATACCCGAGCCCTGATGCAGCAGCATAAAGACGAAGTGGCGTAAAAAAATCCGCGCTCGATACTTGCAGCTCCTCGCGGATGATAAGTGCTGCTGTTTGGTTTGCTGGTTCGGCAGCTACGTGTACTCGTCTGTGTATAATGACACTTGTTCATCTTCGTTGCCCGTCCTACCAATTCCCAGACGACACGACCGACGCCGACGAAGCTCTGAAAATTCAATGGCATTTCGCTGAGCGAGTCGCTGCATACTTCAGGGATGTGTAAGAGTATGATGGGAGTGCAATGGTGCGGGCGACTCACGGAGCCCTATTCGCTCGAAATGCACGCGGCAGCCGCCCTAGGAAACACAATGAGTAATTTGGTGGAAAAATAAAATTGCACTGCGGATGCCATTGTTTTAAGTACTTCGCGCGTGTTCCCGCGTTCCCATATGCAAATGTGATTGCATTCAAATTTGGTTGGCTGAGGCTGTTCCGTTTGGTATTATATGGCCGCTTGTACCGCGCGCCGCTGTTGCTACCGTGCTGTTCTGCTCATCGGACAAAAACAAAGGACCGCCACAGCCGCCGCCGCTGCTGCCTGCCGTATGAGGTATGAGTTTTGTGCAAAATTTATATAAAAATACCATTCCATACCCAAGCGAGCTTTTGTTCGGCCCGAAGAAGAGAAAGCGCCAGCGGTGCGGTAGAAATTGCTGTAATGATGGCAAATTATAGCTGAATATTAAAGTCTGGCACAAAAGCATCAAGTTGATGGAGTCAGTCATGACGGAGAGTGGCAGGCTCATTTTGTGGTTCGTTTGCAATAAAGGTATGTAATGTACCTCTGCCTACCTTCATAAGAGCCAAATTAATTCACTCTACCACAGCACTGTTTATATAGCTCAATTATAAACCTATGCCGTCGCTTAACCGGGAATACAACAATTTTCGGGAATATTATTTGTATATGTATAGTTGGAGACCTTTGATTTTCAATTTATTGGATTATTCGAAGTAAGGGTAAGGGAAGAAGTTTAAATGCGGATGGATAGCAGAAAGACGTTTTATTTGAACTCATTAGAAGATGCAGTACTTACATATAAAGAGGGATGGTTGAAGGCATTTGAATCACCAAATGGTAAAAATGCTGATGAGAAAAAAGATGTGATATCTAAGTCTAGAAGTTGATACAAACTATTTTTGTCCCCATTGGAAATGTTGGGTAATCTTCTACAAGCTTTTGATGACTGTGGTCTTACTAGAAAGTTAGGTTCATGCTATGAAAATGAAGTCCACAAATAAATAAAATAAATAAATTTGGTGGTGCAACAGCTCGAAGTGAACCAGAACCTAGTGAATAACAACTCTCAACCATTTCTGTGTGCGTGTTACCAGGAACGGAGGAAAGTCCACAAACTTCAAAATACTCGTATAAACTTCGAAGAGACAAAGAGTGGGTTAGAACTTAGAACTTCGATTTCCACTGCTCTGCCTACTTATTCACGACCTGTTGAAGATAGTACCTTCCAGGTTAACACCACTCTTGCGCACTATCTGCTCCAGGACTAGGTTGACGAAATCACATGATAGCACATCTTCTTGTCTGAACCTTGTACATGTCTGGAATAGCTCGGACGAGCTGCTACCCATTTGCACGTTGCACCGCGTATTTTGTAACGTCATGCGGCAAAGCTGGATCAGTTTTTTCGGGATCCCGAGTTCCGACATCGCCAATAGAAGCTCTTGGCGACTTATGCTATTATATACGGCTTTGAAGTCGATGAAAAGATAGTGGGTCTCGACTTGAAATTCGTTGGTCTTTTCCACGATTTGCCTCAATTTGAAGATTTGGTCTATCGTTGATCTGCCTGGATTGAAGCTACACTGGTACGTGCCGATCATAGTGTTGCAGAAAGATTTTAGGCGCTCAAATAGTACGGTGGATAGGGTCTTGTGGGTAACTTTAAGTAGGGATGTGCCTCTGTAGTTTTGCAGGACATAGCATCGCCTATTTTGTAGATTGGGCATATGGAGTTATTTGACCAGTCGTCGGGCATACTTTCCTCCTCCCAAACTTGGTTGATGAGCTGATGCATGCACCCTATCAGGACATCTGCTCCATACTTGAAGTCACCATGTGCTTCGGTGACTAGGTTCCCTTCGCTGTTTCGAAGAGCTTGCGTGTGGGTCCTATAACCTGATGCCAGTTGCTTGGCTGTTTTGTAGAACCGACGGGTGTTAGTGGCGGTCCTAGACTCCTCGAAATACTTGAGCTGAGAAGCTGCGAATGCTCTTTTCTTTCTGCGCAAGGTTTTTTCTCTTTCCTTCTCTTTTCACGGTACTCCGCTTTTGCTGCTCTTGTTCTCCGTTGCAGCATTTGCATTCATGCATTTTCTCCTGCTTCAATACCGCGCATTCATTATCATACCACGGGTTCTTTTTCCTAGGTTGTTGATAGCTTATGGTGGTTTCGGCTACCCCCTTAATGATGTCGCGATACTGGTTTCACTGGCTGTTGACGCTTGTGGCTGGGGATTCGTCAGAGAGTTTCCCGGTCAATTGCTCACTGGTAGGCATGCAATATTGAATTTCTTCCTTTGGGCGGTCCTCGCTTTCTTTTCGTTTGACAGTCGGGCTCTGAACTTTGTCACAACAAGAAAGTGATCAGAGTCCACGTTTGCGCCCGGGAAAGTTCGCACGTCCAAGATGTTCGACGCGTGCCTTGCGCCAATTAACACGTGGTCGATTTGGTTGGCGGTTCGACCATCTGGAGATCGCCAGGTTGCTGTGTGTATTCTTCGCCTGGGAAACCTATAGTGCTACTTATCACCGTATTCCGAGCTGCACCAAAGTCAATTAGTCGGAAGCCGTTATCTGTTGTCGTTTCGTGGAGGCTGTGCTTTCCAACTAATCCGCCAAAGATATTTTCCTTCCCGCCCTTAGCATTGAATTCTCCGAGCACGACTTTGACATCGTACTCTGGACAGCGCCGTAGGCTCCATCAGCTTCATCGGTAGAGGCGTGTGTACATATTAGGCTAATGTTTTGAAAAGTAGCTTTGATGCGGATCACAGCCAAGCGATCGCTAATCGGCTTAAAATCTATGACTTTCGATCTGAGTCGATTTCCCACGCCCAATCCACATCCTAACATGTGCAATCCTTGATGACAGCTGTAATAAGTGTCGCAATCTTTTCTTTTCGGTTTCCTGATCCTATCCATCGTATCTCCTGGATCGCGGTAATGTCTGCCTTGTACTGCGAGAGGACAGATTCAAGTTCTTGAGTAGCACCTGGCGTGTAGAGTGTCCTTACATTCCAGGTGCATACTCGTAAATCGTAGTCCATATTCGTTCCCGGTCTGGTTGCCATTTGAGGGGGATTATCCGAGGCTTCTCGCGTCTCTCTCATTACAATTGGTATTTTTTACTGTGGCCAGGTCGTTAGCCTGGCGCTCGCACTCACAAGTTTAGCAAGTCATGACTTCAAGCCAAGACCAGTATCCGGCGATTACCAACATGGAGGTAATATAAGCACTTGATGTGTAGGAAAAGATACAGCTCGAAGCCTCCAGTTCCAACCACCAAATTTTAGCATGTCCAACAATTGAAGCAAAAAATATTACAATATCCCAAAGGTATAGTAAAAATATGTGGTCATTTGTAAAAATTCTTCAATGTTTCTCCTTCTGTCAGCTCACAAAAAAAAAAAACGAATTTTCCTACAGCATAGATTGCTGTTAATTCCAGAAAGTATCCTGTACTTGAGTGCGTACACCCTTTTATGGAATAAATCTTGTTTCGCAATCCTATACAGTTGCAAGAGTACTGAAGGATCTCGTTGTACACAAATCTGCTGGCCCAAATCCTTCCATTGTTCTGAAGAAGTCTTCTTCAAAGCTAGTGTGAACTAACATTTGTTCAGCACGCCCGCCGCCGCACAGTGCGGCGACTAGTGGAAAAAAATAAAAAAAAAAAAATGTGCCAAAAATGTGAAGCAAGTATGCCAAATTCAAGGTAATAAGTCTAAATGAATGAATCGACAGTTTATTTATGATAAAGTTCAATTTTCTGTTGTCAGAGATCGTCAGAAGATCAGCAAAATAACAAATAGTGATTTGTAGGATTTGTACTTACCGGTTGAAAGAGCGTTTACTGAAGAAAAGAAAAGAACATACGAAATTTTTTTCGCTATCCTCACAATCAGGAGAGAAAATATAATTATTCTAACTGCATATTTTTTTTTTACATGTAACTTTAATTTTTTTTTGAGAGTCCAATTCAAAGCTTCTTTTTTCGTGTTAAGCACTGACTTTGACAAGTCCTATATTTTGTGTGGTGCCATATGGGAAAAAAGTGTTTTTATTTAAAGAAAGAAAACAATCATATCTTTTAAAAAAAGTAAGTTTTTTTTGCAACAACTTGCACTTTTTCTTGCAACAAGTGTTTGTTTACGAGCATTTTTTATAGAATGTGTTCAAACAGAGAGCTTTTTGATGTTTGGTTTTCCATCTCAACAGCCCCAGTACCTGGTGTATTGCAGTTTATGGATATAAAATTAAATATGCAATCAAATTTAGAAACTAAAGATCAGAAAATCTTAGCAAGACACGCATCAACAACTTGCTCAGAAATAAATAAACGTTGTCACTTCCATCGCTTATACACTCGAAGACTCTGATAGTGATCTTTTTTCGTAATTTTTTATTTTTCGGTTTTTCTTTTTGTTATTACTTTTTTTGAATAATTATTTTTGTCAACAATAAAAGCATCCATTATATTTTGCAAGATATTTTATGCGATATATTCTGTGGTCGTTGTGCTTTGAAAAAATTTATATTTTCCTACTAACCTTTAAAATATTACAACTTTTGTATTTCGAATAATCATCAAATTTTTTAAATGTGTGGCTTCTAACTAATCATTTTACAATTGTAGGCGTGGCAGTGGGTGGATTTTTGTTCAAATAAATTTTTCTTATCAAACACATTAATTTTGTACATTTTTTCAATATCATACGAAAAATTTAAAAAAAAATCAATTTTATAGCAAAAGTGGGCGTGTCAGTGGGCGAAATTTGCGCTATTTTAACTCATAATTTCTTCACCGACCAGAATATTAATAATTAAAATCACCATCGTACTAGAAGTTTTCATGTAACCAATTTATGTATTACCAAAAATGGGCGTGGTAGGGGGCGTAAAAATTCCTCAAATTGAGTAAAATCCCCTATTTATTACATTTAGTAACCAATTTTTGATCACAGCTATCTTGATTTTGAAAAATAGATTTTTTTCCACTACCTGCATACAATCGACGCACTGTGCGCCGGTTTCTAAAAAAGCAAAATCTTCTTGCCCCTCAAACTATCGTCCCTTTAGTATTTAGCATTTAGTATTGATCAATCTCTTCTTCGTTGGGTTACAAATTACCTTTGAAACCGCTCAATAAAATTGTATTGGCTGGTTTTAAGTCTGAAGTCCATCAAATAAATGCTGGTATGCCACAGGGCTCCGTTTTGTCTCCGACTCTTTTTCTCATATTCATCAATGATCTTTCGCCTAGAACTTCTAATCCAATAAATTGTTTTGCTGACGAAAGTACTCTCAGCTTCTCATATTCGTTTCCAGATGCAAGTACTTGTTCTTCGGATGTGGATCTAGAACTTTTTCTACCAACGTTAGAGTCCTTAAAAATTCAGTGTCCTTGCCAACGATTGCTTATCAATGCCTCAAACTGTTTTAAATGTATTGGTTTTTTTGCCAAATACTTTCCCAGAAATCCACCTTAAGAATGATGGAGTACCTCCTAACCGCAATAATTATACCTACTATGCGAATTTTCACCCTCCAAAACCTCAATAGACTTTGATGGTAAACAGAATCATTACAAAACCGAACAAACTCTGGCGGAATTAAAACAAACAAAAAATACGAAAATAATTAGCCGGCCATAAATCAAAAGTCCATTGGTTGTTGTTAATGGCGGTTTCGGGACTTCCTCCATGCCAAAAACGTAAACCTCCGACGTTCCTCGCAAATCGCTATCGCAACAGTGGTCAACAAAACACGGATACGGATGATACATGATGATGTAACCGCGACAACGACCACGAGGAGCGCGGAATTCGACGTTGGTAGTGAGGTGGTGGATGGTGATGGCTATGGCGATGAAGCTCCAAGGATATCTGCTGATGATGGAATGATAAATCAGCGCCTAAGTGGATGTGGTGGTACAGCGGTGATTTTTCTTCGGCTTCAGCAATGTGATTGGATTTGTAATGATTAATTGTAATTATTCGCTGCCCTTAATTTCATTAACTGCTGCATGAAGCAGAGGAGGAAGCGGGTGTGGTGTTTCATTCTCACTCGCTGAACACCCATCTGGCTGCAGCTGAGTTATATTTATTGGATTGGGTGATTGAAGGCGATAAGGAGCGTTAGAAAGGACTTAATTGTTAATTAAATTAAAACGAGTCGACGATTTGTTAAAATTGAATTCTAAGGATTTTTGTTATTGTTGTTGTTTGATAAGAATTATGTGTTATGTAAATTGCGTTCAAAGTCCTCAAGTTTGAATTTATTAAAGGTGTTCACTGTCCAGGGCAGTGCGTCATTTGCATATAATGCGAAGAAAACTTAATGTCATCGACACGATAAATGGATCATTTTTTTTTGGTTTGGTTTGGGGTTTGAGGCTTGAAGTATGATGGATGTTACTTAGCATAATTGAAGAGTGGCTGCAGAATTTTTAATATTTTCATTAAAATTTCGGCATTGTTATAATAAATTAGCTGGTTCTTGGAAGGTTGTAGGTACTCCAGGGCTCAGCTTGATGTTGCAACTAAATTTGATATCACGAGTAATTCAAAATGACTTAGTTTATATTTTGTGGAACTTTGTAAACAAATAATAATAAAATGATAAATGTGAACTGATTGAGTAGTAACGATTACAGACCATAACAGTTTACGTTGTTTTATCGACAGTAATTTAGGTTTTCACGATGAGATTACGGAAAAATTGAAATATTGTTCGCCATGTGCGTATGTCAATTCGAATAACCAGATGGAAGCTTGTGTGTGTTGTGACGAAGGATGACAGACGTTTTGCCAGTTGAGTAACTTCCCCGCCAAACCGACTTTTTTCGAGCAAGTATTCGTCCTGGAAATTATGTCCCTAAATTGGATTTACACTACCTAAAATTTTATAAAGGTTTTTGTTTTATTAGTATTGGGTTCGTAATTATCAAGTGCTGCTAAGTTTACGTAGTTATAACTCAAAAATTTTGTGTTTTGTAAACGATTCATTTGGAAAGTTTTTGATACATATTTCTGCAGAGTCTTATCATCGATCTATTATAATCCCGCTTTTCCCCACTAATCCCATTTTTTAGAATACGTAGCTAAAACTTATAATTTTATGTTGGTTATTTTCCATATTCTTTAAATGCTAAAGAAACTTTGCATACACCCAACCTCGCACCTACCCCAAATCCTATAGTGTGTCCAAGCAGGGGTTGCATACCTCACTGCTTACACGTCGTAATAAGAAAGGGGATTATAAAAAACGGGATTATAAGAGACGGGATTTTAAAAAGCGGGATTAAAAAAAGCGGGATTATAAAAAACAGGATTATAAAAAACAGGATTATAAAAAACGGGGTTATAAAAACGGGATTTTAAAAAACGTGATTATAAAAAGCGGGTTATCGTACCCAACCCCTTGATGTACAATACATAATGGGGCTTGTGTTCCTCTAAAGTTTAGTTTAAAACTTATAAACGATTGATAAAATTACTACCCTGAATGAAAGTACATAATGTATGTGCGTTTCTTTTATATTATGAATCAAAGTTTGCTTTTAACATCGATTTTGAATATTTATTATTTTCAGAATAAGGATTTTAAACACAAACTACAGTTTGAGGAATATTTAGAAATTGTTCCGTTTTTTTTTTTGTAATAAAAAAATGCCAATATTAATTTAGTGTTCAAAGAATTTTTCTATCTAAGAAATTAGTGTAGGAATAAATAAAAACAAAATCTGGCAATTTTTTACTAAGCTTTAAAAAAATATCGGATTTTGCTTTTTGGTAGATTGATTCCAATAAAAGTTCTGAAAAAATCTACTTGCATAATACTTTTCTCGCATGATCGTTTTATCCAATGATAACTTCCTCGCATGATATCTTTCTCACATGATAATTTTCTGAATGATTGTTTTCTCTCATGATAGTTTTTTTTCCATGATTTTTTCCATGATTAAATTTTTCGGGCACTTAGAGATTATGATTATGATTACCTTTAAAATGTTTGAACACAGCACGAGCGTTAGGAAAGTTGGAAAGGATTGAAAAGGTGATAGTGATGCACATTGTTTGAATGTCTGGAACATTAGAATGGGGGAAAAATATTAGGCTGGATAAGACATTCCACATTTGTGTAGTGCGGTTACAGAAATAATCTCTGACTTGAATAATACGTCCGGAGTTGGGCTCAATGGTAAAATGATGGGAACTCCCTGAAGTACCAATATTATGGTTAAATTGCTTAAGAGGAGGAATACAACTGGCTATTTTACTGGAATAAAAATAACTATAAAATGAAAGAGGAAAAACATTGCAGCGGTACTCGAGAGACTTAAATATTTCTATTAATACTAGCACCTATCACATTTCAAGTTCTTTTTTGGATTCTGTCCAAGAGACTCAAGTGGTTTATTGGAGAACCTGTAAAATATGGAAGTTCGAGCTTTGAACGAATTTAGGCCTTTTAGGTTACAGCCAGATCAGAAGGAGTCGTAAATTTCATACGTTGCCGTTCTAGATCCACATCCGGAGAACAAGGCAATGCAATTGGATTGTACTGCAGTCAGCAAAAGATCATTGATGAATATCATAAAGAGATTTGGAGAGAAAATGGAACCATGTGGCACACCAGCATTTATATTATGAATTAAAGACTTAAGACCATCCAATACAACTTACATTGAGCGGTTTGAAAGGTAGTTTCTAATCCAACAAAGAAGAGATTTATCAATACCAAATGCACACATTTTCAAAACAAAAAAAAAAGAGCTTGACGCCAAACTTTATCAAATGCTTATGAAATAGCAAACACAATAATATTCCTCATCAGATCACCGGTGGCCCTATCGCTACGAAAGCCATACTGCCGGTCATTGAGAAGCTTTAGTTTTTCAAGATATTTCTTAAGTTGATTGTTAATTACCTGTTTCCATGACCTTGGAAAAAAGGGATATAGGTGTAATTGGGCTATAGTTAGAGGGGGAAGAGGATTCTCCTTTTTTAGGAACAGGCTTGACCAATGCTGTTTTCCATGCACTCGGAAAGAGATCAGTAGAGCGGGACAGTTGGAAAAGCTTACGCAATGGTTTTACCAGCTTAGGAGAACACCTCTTCAGAATTGTGTATATCGGGATATATCAGTACTCTCACAAGTGTACGAGTGCGTAAGAAGATTTGTCCCATAAAATCATTAACGCTCTCAATTACAGCAGGGATCATGATACTACGAGTATTAGACAGCAAACTGTGGTGCAAGGAATTTGGCTTTTTCTTGTGAGCTGATATAAGGAGTCTCATTGAAAACGAGTGAAGGAACCGAAGACGAAAAACATAGTAGTATGTCGTATGTGTTTTACAAATGACCAAAAATTTTTACTACATTTGGCACCTTCTAGTATTTTTTGCCGTAATTTTTGGTCATGAAAGAATTTGGTTCATTGAATATTACCATTACAGGTCTTTCTAGCTTGTTTAAACTTATGCCGATTTGCCTCAGTAGGGTTGGCTTTATAATATCGGGAATATCGCTATCGAGAAAGCATAGCGACCAGTTCCAGTTTGTGAAGAAATCGTTGAGACCGTCCCAGTTGGCTTTCTCGTATTGCCAAACGATTCTCTTAGGAATTATTTCTCTATGGGTTTTGTTGACATGAGAAATTTGCAGATATTTAAAGTGTATTTGTCAGGGTCAGAGGTAAGAAAGAAGTCTAGAGTGTTGGAGGATTGACCTCGAACTCTAGGAATTCGACTAGGTTCTTGAACGAGATGAGTCAGCTTGTTTAACTCATACAAAATCACCCCATAACTTCCTTCTGGTGTTGTCTGACCAGAAGAATTATGTACATTGAAGTCGCCTGTAATAACGATTTCGGTGTGCGGAAAATGGGAAACAATTCTTTGGATAGAGTCGGACAGCGCCAGCGCATTAAATTCGTTAGAAGTTTAGTTACTATCCAAACTTGGGCCGTGATAAGTAAAGCACGTTTATGGACTGTGAATTTAAGCCACATGGAATTAAAATTGTATTTAAACAAGTGCCATATTTTGGTTGAAGCTGATAAGCAACATCATTTCGTACATATGACGAGGCCATGGTGAGGAAATAATTGAGGCACTAAACTATAACCAGGACAGGCTGAATTCCATGTGAATTTGCACCCACCTGGGTTTCGCTAAGTGCCAAAAGTGCTGGCCTGTTTTTACAGTATGTACATAAATAATAATAATAAAAATTATAATTGTCCAATACTTAAGGAAATCCGATGAAATCACTTCGTTGCCAATTTCAGCTACATTTTACAGATGGCCTTACCCATGCTTAAATGTTCACTTTTTATTAATATTTATTTAATTACATTGTTCAATAAAGTACCCGTACGTATCTATTTTAAGTTTCTATAGAAAAAAGTCATCAAAGTTAAGTCATCAGTTAACTAGGAATACTCGCACCTATTGCCATAATCAAAAATCTCAACGTGCTAAAAGCTGTGCATTTATCATTCAAAATAGTTTCAGAAGTTATCTTTCGAAAGTTAAAACTATTCACACAAAGCAAATCCAAGAATTATTACAGTCGAACCTTCAAGGCGCCACATTCTTCATGATAACCCAGAGTCAGGACTATACAATTAATTTCTGCTCCTTGGAAAAGTAGAGGTATAGCAGGTTGGTTGGGTTGGGGATTCATTCTGCCAACAAAATCTGCCAGAGCGGTGGCAAGTAGCCTCCGGTCAAATTCTGGTATCTGTTCATCGTTTTTATTTGTGTTCGCCATGGTTATTAATCACCAGGCCCGCAATACATCCATGCGGACTCAAATTAAAAATAAATAAGCGGAAGAGCCTTGAGGAGACGCGGTGTCGTATAAAAATCTTCCTTCAAAGGGACTGCATAGAAGTTTGAACAGAGTCTAGGCGCGTCTAGAGAGAAGTTCAAATATATCTTTATCCAGCAATAAAAAGTAACTTATCGTTTGATCTCAAATTGATTGAATTGTATGAAGATTGTTTATGGGAGCACAGACCTGCTTCGTTCAAAATAAATTGCAAGCTACGCAGAGGCAGTTTCGTTGCTTTTGTTCCTGCTTCGCAAAAAACAGAACAGGAGCACCTGATTTTACTTACCTGCACTCTACAGCCCCAGAGTATCTACTCGTATTTGTTCAGTAATTTGTTGGCCATATTGTGATGTGCACATAACTCGCGAACTGGGAGCTGCGACTCTCCCGCTCTAGCCATTTGTCGACGAAAGCAATTAAAAAACCATTTAAGAGGCACATGGGCTTCTCTCGAGCTCATCATGATGCACACCCGGATGGGTGGTTGCTGTGGTGGAGTCCCCTAAATGATGTTGTGGCAATGCCATCATTGCACACAGCACGCATTAACAAAAACTAAAGTACCCATCCGGTTGTAATGAGTTCATTTTGAGCTAAAATGTACGTGTGAGTGTCAGTGTAGGTTGTGGTTGGGTGGTGCAGTTTTTTTTTTTGTTCCCCAGCAATTCCTACCATGTTGGACAAGTGCAGCCAATTGTAATGAGTAATGACATACAAACAAAAAAAAAAAAAACACAGAACGTCAGGGCGGTAGGGGCAAGGCTTCATTTCGTGTGACTATGACATTAAAACATGATTTTTAGTTTAATGCTGTCATAAGACGACGTTTGGTATTGCCTTCTTGAAGGTTACACCTGCGTGTCTAGTTAGGCTGTTGATTTAGGAGATTCTCTGCCAGATCGTGAATGTCAGATATGAATGTCAAATAGTATCCCAGAGATCTTCACAAAGGTGGACGGAAGTTATACATATTGAATTATCTGCGGTAATATCTAGCTCATGTTTACAAATGGAAATGTCAAGTTAAATTTTAATAAGCTTGTAGGTAGGTTCGAGTTGATACATGTAAATGTAGGGAATGGAATAGTCAAAGTCGTAAATGTTCTTGCGGTTGTTCAAATGAAAAGCTTAAAGTAATTCTATATAGGTTAGGTTGAAGTAACTAACAGCGTCTAAGCTGGTCTATGGTGATACCAGACGAATCTAGAGGTTTTCTGCCTATACTTGTTGAACCAATGAGGGCTCCTTATGAAGCGACAGAGATTGAAAATGTGTATAATAATGAGATCAGTAGGTTCCTTGAAGAAGAAACTTCCTAGAGAGAGCCTCCGTCTATGTGATAGAACAGGGCACGTACATAGAAGATGCGAGGAACTAATTTTTCCTTTTCCCCGTCCATAGAGCTTCTGCAAAATTCGTTTGAACTAACACCAAGTCTGGTTGAATTCTTGTCCGATTGTGACAACAATTAGGGAGCTGATGTGCAAGCTCTTTAAGGATATCAAGCACTTAGAGCATATTGGTCAGATCTGTTTTGTCATCAGACAGGTGGTTATATTATTCATTTTCGGTTTGTCTTGCATATTGTTTCAGCTTAAGTTTACATATAGCAATAGGTGTTCTTTTATTAGTCTTATCAAGTAATATTGTTATTGGTAATAGTTGTACCAATTTTGGCGAGTTTGCAAGCCTTGCATTTTCCTCATTCAAGTGCTGAGCCATCTGCATAAGAGATGAACGGCAGTTAAGGACTATTATATAGAATTAGCAGAGATCGAGTCCAGAGATTTAATAGCTTCTTGACTATCCGAAAAGGTGCTCAGATCAGTAGTTGATATCACGTTTACTTTGAGTCATTACAGGACTTCTTCAACCGCTGGAACACGCTAATACGATTAGGAAGATGGAAAGAGAGAAATAATTTTAGTTTAGTTGGTATCAAAATGGATAGAATAACTTTCCACGAAACTCATATTTTCCCAGAAAGATCTTGAAGGAATGGTGACTTGGAAGATTTTGAGAATGTTGCTGAAAATATCAAGAAGTATCAAATGGAACAGAACGTGTAGTGTGACCGAAGAGGTCGTTCGTAGTGCAACGCTTTTGCACAGGCAAGAAGATCGTTGGACTTTGCTAAGTTTGTCTTGATTCACAGCATTTTCTCGAACGGTCCTCCATACTACTGTAAAGTATATACAGTGCCTTGCATAAGTATAACCGCACCTGTAAAAATGCGTTTTGTAGAAAATTAAAATGGGAATGACACCTTACTATTTTTTTTATTGAATGGCATCACTTATCAAGTAAATTGAGAAGAAAAAAAAGTTCCGTTATTTTCTCTTTTGGTGTTTAAAAATTAAAATAAGATTTTTATGTATTGCAAATGTATAACCGCATTTTCATTTTTATTTTTTTTTATTTTAAGTATACATTAAGGGATCTTGCTACCCCTATTTTCAACCAAGTTAAAAATTCTTTTTGGCATACCGTTAATAAGGTTTTTTAATATGGATTCGTCAATAAAGTTACATTCTTCCATAATTGCTTCTCGCAGCTCAGCAAAACTGAATAATTGCCTATTATGGGCATAAATTTTGCCTGTCAAAATTCACCAAAGATTTTAAATAGGGTTACAATCTGGAGAACGTGCCGTCCACTCCATAAAATTTATGTTATTGGGTTCGAACCACTCCAAACTTTGACGACTAACGTGAATTGGGGCATTGCTTGCTGGAAGACATGCCAAGCTCGACGAAATCGTCTCAAGTAGGGTACCAAATTATCCTGAAGCACCTGGGTGTAAGCTGAACTGTTCATCTTTGTAGAGTTGAAGGCAAGTGCAACCTTACCACGGTCGCAGAAGGCCCCCCAAACCATACAACTGCCACCGCCAAAGTTTCTCTTGTAAAAAAACTTTTTTTCCTTTCTCAGATCGTGCCAATATCCGTTAAAACCAACTGGTCCATCAAGATTAAACTTTTTTTCGTCACTGAAAATAATTTAAAAAAAACATTCATTAGGTTATGCCATTAAGAACAACAAGAGTTAAGTGTAAATTAATGGAATGTTACTTATGGTTTTCCAATTCCGGTTCATATTTTGACAGCAAATTCTAACCTTTTTTGTTTGTAAATTGTTTTCAGATTTGGAGCTGGCACCATTTTGCACCGAAAAATCACTGCACTGCTTTTTAAGGCACGAAAAACCGTTGAAACCCAAACCATTAACCCCAATTCGTCACGAATTTCCGGCAAAGAATGCACCGAATCGGATGCAGCATTGATTAAACGCCTCTTATCTTGACGTGCTTGCTTCTGCGGACGCCCGGGTTTTATTTTTGTCCCATAAAATTCTGGATCTTGTAAGAAATTTCGGACGACACGATCGGATCTTGAAATATTCCTACCAAAAGCCCTTAAACTTAGGCCACTTAACCGAAAAGCTTGAATTTTGCCCTTTTCCGTATCGCTTAAATGTGTACCATACGGCTATGTTGTTTTTCATTTCAAAGCACATAACTGAATGAAGCTTCAGAGAGGTTTGCATTGTGCGGTTATACTTTTGCAATACATAAAAATCTGTTTTTAATCTTTAAACACCAGAAGAGAAAATAACAGAACTTTTTTTCTTCTCAATTTACTTGATTAGTGATGCCATTCAATAAAAAAAAATAGGAAGGTGTCATTCCTAATATACAAGGACATAGGGATCGAAAACGCAGTTTCACATAAGCTTAAAGATTGCTACTTTCCCAAACAAAAACTACTGGTCAGCGCTACAAAATATTGTCGCTTACTAGATTAGATTTTAGATTAGATTTGATTTATTGGTTCATACTTTTAAGAGATTTAATACAATAATTAGAATACATAAAATCGTTTGAGCATGGCATTTGCCGTCTGCCAGATTGACAATCCAATTTAAACTCTAAATGTGTTTCAAAAAATTACAGTTTTAATCTAATAGTTAATAGTTTTAATTAAGGATTAAGTTAACAATTTAAAATTATTTATTATTATTTTTTTTTTATACATACTATAAGATCTAAATTCAAAAATCACCATTTTTAATTCTGTTCCTATATCTAAGCGCAATTTTAAGGAATCCATATAATTTTTCTACATTCATTTGATTTAATAAGAGAATACAATAATCTTCAGTTAAAGTATCATTCCCAAATATGTTCCTTCTTATTTCACGTAAAACCGGACACATTCCCAAGAAATGAATGATATCTTCACGTTCACCTCGGTTGCATAAATCGCATAAAATTGGCAAATCACATCTATGTGGTATATAATTGAGTTGCAGCAACTCACCTCGTAAACGGAACATCATTGAAATTGTGTTTATATCATTTTCATCTTTGAAGTAGTTGTTATCGTTGAGTGTGTAATCCAGGCGATTATATATAGTTCGGTGAAGAGATCTAGTTGCTTCTTCCTCATGTTTTTTCCTATATCTAAGGTCTACTTTTTCTATTAGGTCGTACAATAGTGGTCTCGCTGTACTTGGATCATTTAAATTTATATTAAATACCAAACCACACTCTTCAGCTAAACATTCCCATTCTTTATAAAAGCCTCTTTTGTTTCGCACCACTTGGATGGCAACCGCCTTAGGAAGCCGGTGTTCTGGCAATTGCATGACACGAAGGACATAGTCAACTTGTAGTTTGAGAGTCTTAATTATCAATGGAGATAATCCAGTCTCGATCATAAGCATATAGTTAGGTGAGTTGGGAGGGAGATGAAATGCTCTTTTGAGGTAGAATCTTAAAAGTTTCTCAACTGACTCATATTCTGAACCTCCCCACACCTGTGCAGCATAAAAGAGGATTGATTCCGCTACAGATTCAAAGACACGATATTTACTACTGTGCCTTATGAATTTGTTGGTAAAGCAATTTTTCCAAGTCGTGTTTAATGCAGTTTTTGCCTTAGATAATCTATCTTTTAAATGTTTATCCATTTTCATATTTTGGCAGAACAGAACACCAAGATATTTGTACTCTTTTACTACTTCCACTGCATTCCCTTCATAAAACCATTTCACGTTTGCGCTAGATCTACCTCCTCCCTTTCTAATTACCATAACTTTGGACTTTTCCGGATTAACCACAAGATTCCACAGCTTACAAAATTCTTGGAGCTTATTTATCATTAACTGTAGCGTTTCAGGTGAGTTTGCCATCATAACTACATCATCTGCAAAAAGAAGGGCTTTAATTGGCATTCCCGCAAATTCTATGCCACCAGGTAGACAATAGACCAAGTCGTCAATAAAAAGTGCAAATAGATCAGGGCTAAGTGGACAGCCTTGTCTAACCCCTGTTTTGGTTGCAAACCACTCCGATTTATTAGTACCATTCCAGACTGACGATTTCGTGTCTCGATAGATATTTTGAATTAGTTGACCAAATTTTAAAGACATTCCAATCCCATACAGCTTATACAATAGGGCATGCCGGTCGACCGAATCGAATGCTGCTCTAAAATCTACGAATAGGACGTACAACTTTTTACATCTAGCAAGGTATGAATCTGCAATATTTTTGAAAACAAAAATGTGATCAATAGTAGAGTAACCCGATCTGAAGCCCGCTTGAAATTCACTTAAAAGATTTTTTGATGAAATCCACATTTTTAGCCGATTCTGAAGTATTGTGGTGAAAATTTTGTAGGAGGCATTTAGGAAGGAAATACCTCTATAGTTCTCAGGGTTCATTGTACAACCTTTTTTGTAAATTGGGAACACTAAAGCTTCCTTAAACTGGTCAGGTATTACACCATTTTCTATCACGTTATTCATTAGGCCGGTCAGCGTTTGAATAAAATTGTACGAACCGTACTTGTAAAATTCAACAGGAATCCTATCCGATCCAGCTGCTTTGCCATCCTTGAGACCAATGACGATTTGAGAAACCTCTTGAATAGTGATCGGAGAATCTAAAATAGGATCGTGAAAGCCAGGCGGGGCGTAGTGGTACTTAGATATCTCGTTTGATATTGGGTTCAAGAGATGCTGAAAATGGTTCTGCAAAACTTGAGGGCTTAGGCTGATGTCAACTATATATTTGGTACCATTTAAATTGCGAGCTAAGGTCCAAAATTCAGAAGAGTTCATAACTAGACTTAGTTTACGGGCCTCAGATTCAAAAAACTGTTTCTTTTTTTCTTTACATAAGGCTTTAAACCTCTGATTGGCTTTTAAATAAGATTCCTTAGCAAACCTGGTACTGTTTTTTCGGAAAAAATTTAGCCAGGCATAGGACACATCTCTTGCTTTTTTACAGCTTTCATCAAACCAGCGCTCTTTGAATGATATGCGTTTTTTCTTCAAATTGCTGTGTGGATAAGCTAGCTTAATTATTCTCTCCAGATCGTTGAAATTCGTAACTTCACTATTCCGCAGGGCCTCATCTAACTTCACTTTGTAAGCGTGTTCTTTTCTACTATGCCAAACTATTTTCGGGAGAAGATCCATATTCATATTTACGACATTAGCTACATTTGAATGGTTGAAGGATACAACAATTGGCATGTGGTCAGAAAATGGCTCGTTTAGTACCTCGAAATCGATGACAAGATTATTCCAATCGCGTCCTATGAAACAATAGTCAATGACTGAAGAACCTTGACCGCCAACAAACGTTAATTCACCATTTTGATCACTCCGGCTAGTTCCATTTAGCAGTTTCAAACCAAAAGAGTTGCAGAGTTCAAGGAGCTTATAACCATTGGTGTTTTTCACATTGTCCTTTGATTTTCTCTTGGTTCCAGCTAGATTGTTAACAGCACCTTCTTCATCACCCACTCTTGCATTGAAATCGCCTATTAGAAGTAAATTAGAGCTATCACCTCCACATGTCATAAATTCTTGTAGGTTCTCGAAATTAATATCCCAATTACTGCAGTTCAAGTAGATTGGTAGAAGACGTAAAACTTTCTTATCTATTTTCATGGTTATATGGAACAAGGAATGGAAAGATTCGATTTTGCAGTCATGAATGTTAAGATCTTTCTTAAAACCGAAGATATGCCCTCCACTAGCTCTTCCTCTTGAGTGTAATCTGGTGGCTGGTATTGACCTTAATTCATAGTTGGTAAATTTTTGTTCGTACATATCAATATTTAAATCGGTGATAAATGTTTCGTATAGGAAAATAATATCAAATATACATATAAAATTAAAAAAGTTAGTGAAAATAGATTTATTACTTAATCCTGAGACATTATATGATAATATTTTTAATTCTTTTTTATCTAAACAACTATTATTTCGTATACTCTTAGCAATAGATTGGGGGCAGACGGCATTACAATTAAATATTTTGTCGAGGCGGTGGTGGTGGTATAACGTAACGTATCGTGTTGATATTATTCACCACTGTATTTTGGCTACACCCAGGAACGCTATTCATCGTACTGTCATCAATCAGCTGCTGCAACAATGACAATCCACATTCGCCGTCACATTTTAAATCCAAATTGCTGTCAAACTAAAACTTTTTTCCATTCACGAATAAAAAATTACCACGAATTTCTGTTTTTAGCAACTTGTTTTTGTTATTAATATCGGATTTCAGCTCTTGCAATCGCCTCCTTCTTGCTCTAGATACGGCTGGGTAGTCGCGACGTATGGAAACTCCAGTGCCTTTTATTTTAGAGTTTGCAGATAAAATGCGCCCAACATCCTCTCTTTTTGATAGCTTCATAATTAAATTGGTTCTTAGGTTGTTGTTTGAACGTAGTGTACGCACTGATGAGATAGTGCTTGTATCTGTTGTTTGCAGCAGATCCATACACAGACTTTTAGCTTGATCAGTAGCATTTTCACCTTCTACCGTCGGCATTTGAATAATAATATTTTTTTCCTTAGATTTCATCTCCAAGAATTCTACTTGACGTTCCAATGCATTGCATCGGTTTTCAACTGCCTTCAACTGTGCCTGTAGTTCTTGGTTGTTTTCTTGCAGCGTGTGAAGCCTAGCACTTAAACCCTCTATATCTGCTTTCTTAGCCAGATCCTTCAGTTTATCATCCAATATAGGAGTCATGGCTTTTTGAATGATAAACTCAAGATCAATAGCAGACATATTTCCTACAGCATTCTTGCTACGATCCTCCGGAGACACCTCAACTAGTTTACGTTTACTTTGTTGTTCCATATAGCTGTCATTGACTTTTACCGGTGTTCTTTGCATATTATTGGCAAATTGTTTTAAGGGTTTAAATAAATAGGCAGACTCACCGAGTGTTTTTTTACTTTTTTTAAGGTGGTTGAAAATCCAAATGTCTATTTTAACGCGGTTAAGGTGGAATTTGTTTAATTATTTATTATTTTAATGAAGAAAAAACTTTTAAAGTAAGGAGCTCAAAATAAACACAACTTTCACTTGAAAAACCAGGGTTGCCAATCACTTACTTGTCGCTTACTATAGAATTGGCCAGTCTTAAAACTAAAGCGTGATGAAAAAACTATGCTGTGAAACAACTCTAAGTTTGCAAAAGTTCCAACTTTCTTCATCTCAAAACTGCAAAGAATCTTAATATTTATTTTTAAAAATATCTGGAATCATTTTCGAAAAAATGAGCTTTGCGAATGACACTAGGTAAATTTACTTTTAAATAAAAACAAATTTTTTACGTTTTTTAGACAGTGTTAAAAAATTGCTTGTTTTAAAGTTAAACAAAATAAGCATGCGATTTCCAAATATTGGGTGTATGAAAAATATTTTTTTTATTTCAATTATCAAAACTTGTAAGCAAACAAATTGTTTGATAGCAGGTACCAAGCAGATATGTTTTCGACAAAACACTGAATTATGCACTCCTTTTCCTCAGTGGGGATTGTAAAGTAATATTTTTATCCAGAGAAGACTGGTCGAATAACTATATTATGAGAAGCGTTCAAACATCATGTTTACAGATGACCTATCACTATCAAGTTTGACAAAAATATTTAGTTCGATTATTTTACGAATGCATAAATGTTTAAGAATGTTTAAAATGTACCTCTCAAAAAGACACTTAAATTTGTCTCTACCAACGATGAGCTGTTTTCGAAATATTGTATATATGGGTGATTCTACAAACGATCGAATTTTCGGTGGCCCAAGAAGTATTTTAAAATCCGTTCAATTATTTAATCTGATTTTTACTTGCGACTTATAGGTACTATAAGGCAAGTTATGCATTCGTAAAAAAATCGAACTCGAGATTTTGATCAAAGTTGACATTACGATGATAGCGAAGACGAAAAAAGTGGGTCTGGCAATTCTGTCTGTCTGTCTGTCTGTTCGATTACAGCTAAACGGCTTGGCCGATTTTCTTCAAACTTGGTTGATATGGGTTTTGATTTTTTACCCCGGATGGTTTTTGATTTGATTTTTTATGACCAAAAATAACGGTACCTGCCATACGATTTTTTTCCGAAATTTTATAAATATTTTTTTTTCTCAAAAACTGTCCCTACGATTTTCTTAAAAAAAATTCAAAAAATTTAATTTAGTTAAACCTAGGTAATGGTCGAAAAAAATTTTCAAAAAAATGAGTAGTTTTGATACCCCCCTTGGGACCATTTTCATTTTCCAAAACAAATTTTTTTGATTTATTAAAAAACTTTCAAAATTTTTTTTTTGAAAACTCAATATTTCGAAAACATCATGCTCGATTTTTTCAAAACTTGATAAATAAAAGTTTGGAAAAATAATCTACAATAAATGAGTAAAATAAATTCATTTTACCTAAAAATAACGGTACCCTCCATACAAATGTTAAAAAATGGTTTTCGAAAATCGTATTTTTCTTGAAAACGGTTCCAAGAATTTTGCTTAAATTTTTTTCTTTCTATTATTTCTTAATATCTGTAATTTAATTAAAACATTTTTTGAAAACAAGATATTACTGACTGTACCTACCATAGAACGATTTTTTAAAATTTCGAATTTCTCATTATTAGCACAACGGATTTTAATAAAATTTCGTAGAGGGAAGATTCTAAAAAGTTTAAAAAACATTGCATTTCAAAACTTTAAGAAAAATATTTTTTTGAATTTTGAAAAAAAAATCAGTTTTTTGTTTTTTGAAAATTCAATGTCTCGAAAATGGCTCAATACTTTTTTTTTGTAAATTTAATTTTTATTCATACAATAATAAAAACTTCGAATTGGCGTACCAACATTTTTTCTTAAAATTTTTTTAAAATTTTCTTATATAAAACCTTATTTTTTAAGAAACCACTACAAAGACTTATAATTTTTATTCTTGCATCACATGGCATCCTATTCTTACCTTTAACTACTAAAGAAGTTTTTTTTAGTCATTTAAAAATGAATTTTATGCTTATGAACAGTTTCTCTAATAACATTCATTTTTGAAATTCTTAGTCTTTTACATAGGAGCAAGTTCGTGGACCCAGTCGTGCATTTTATTTTTTTATAAAATTAAATCTTGTTGATATTTACCTGGCCTAACAATATTATTAGGTTGACCTTATTTTATCTTGCTCAAAAAATTCTTCAAAGTGTCTGATTCTCAGTCCCCTGACGTGTCCCCAGTGCGTTTTCGCAAAAAAAAATATTACCGTTCCCTTATTTTAGGTCTCATACTTAGATGAATTGCACCAAAGTTACGGAAAATAACACATCTTTGCTACGAAATAGATAAATATTTTTTAGTAATTTATTTTATTACAAAAAAAACTTAATTAAACTTTGTCCCCCGCTTTTTGTATCAGTCCCCTGGCATATTGAAACGGTCGAAAAAATCAATAACTAGAATATCGATCGAATTTCCAGCACTGGCAATTTGAAGTACACAATCTCCTTACAATAAAATTGTGGTGCAAATCGATTCTGTTTCTTATGTTAGTATTGTGAAAAAGACATTTGTGCAAGAAGTCGTGGATTGTCCATTTAGATTATCAGTGCTCTGGTGAGGTTTTACAAAACAAATTTGTATGTAGAAGGCATATTTCTTAGAAGTATAGTATAGGAGGTTTAATAAAACTGTAATATTATATATATATTTTTATTTTTTAAAGTAAAACCTTAATACCTTTTTTGCGCAAAAACCATGAAAAACCTCAGTCCCCTGGCCTCAGTCCCCTGGTTAATAAATGAGCAAATGATATTTTATTCAGAAACCTGAGAAATTTTTAGTTATATTGAACTTCGAACTTCATTGCGAAATATTTTTAAAATTTTTAAAAAAAATATATAATTTATTTTAAATTGATTCTTGGAAAAAAAATTATTTAATTATAATCCTACTATCCTACTAATATTATAAATGTGAATGTTACGATGTATGGATGTTTGTTACTCAATAACGCTTAAACAACTGAATGGATCTTGATAAAATTTAACACACAAAAAAATTATAGTCTGGATTACCGTATAGGCTACTTTTTTTTTATTATCAGGGGAGGGGCATTGGGTGGTCGAAACACCCCAAAATTATTTATCCCTACATCTATCTTCGTATTGCACTGAAATGTAGTACATATACATAAGTAGTTGCATTGAAATGCCATACTTTGGTGGTGCGGGCCCAGAGGAGAGGCATTGTTTGATTAATTTACCTAAGCAGTAACGATAAAAACACTCAAAAAAGTTTAAAACAAAAAAAATTAAACAAAAATAAAATTCTTCGAATTAAAAACAAAAAAAAATTGACAAATATTTGTCTGTCTATTTTAAGGTAAGTTAAACTTTATGTGCCTACAGGTTTAACTACATACATTGTTATAGGATAGTTACATACGTATGTGATTTGCTCATTGTTTGTTAGTTTTTTCAAAATATCCTTTGCTTGGCTCCATTACCTTTAAAAAAAGGACTTGATTGGATTTATTGGCTTGCTGTTTTGTTTTAATCCAGGTACATGCATACGTTAAATAAAAATAATTCGTACGCTTTCAACTCCTCATGTTGAACAGGAGATCAGTTGACAGTTCTTGGCTAAGCTTAACGTGTTTATTATTTCAGTGGTAAGTCGTCTTTTTCAAATAGAGCTGTTCAACGATGACACACAGAAGCAAAATAAACACCCAAAAACAACATTCCGTGCTTCACACAAGATTTCCATTTACACAAGATTTCCAATGCAAGAAAAACTGAGCGAATCTACAGAAACTTTTAGACACATGATTTATTTTGAAAAACTTCAGTTGAAAAAAAAAATTTGCTTGCGGGAGTTCCCGCACGGGTACGCTAGTATATTATCAGGTCTATCATGGTAACAGATCGGGGAATTCTACGATCGGGGAAAAGTTACGATCGGGGAATATATTGTGTTCATGGTAACAGAATCGTAGAAGAAATATTGATGCATACCAACGCAGGTTGTTGACATTTACGTAGGTATATCTATCAAAACTTTAAATCCAAAATAAGCAGACGGTCGAATTGTATTTGTTTTTTATTTTTTTTTTGCTAAAAGAGTAAAACATAATTTCTGTATGAATAACAATAATAACAACAATTTATTTTAAATAAAAATGTTTATTTACTCATCTTTTTACACTTTTATCATTTTTGCTAATTTAATTTTGCTTCTTTAGGCTTCGGGAAACTTTTCACTTATGATTTCTTGGCGGGCAAATCGGAAAGAAAAAAATCGTCGTGCAACGCATAAGAACGCGACTCGTTGCTTATTATTTTGACAGCTTATCGTCATTCATCGCTTAAATTCTAAAACACCAACGCACATCATTTTTTTTTCGTAATTCTCCCCGATTTGTGAATCGGAACGTTTACCATGATACAAATTTCGTACATTTCGTACAAATCGGGCAGATTTTTTCCCCGATCTGTTACCATGATAGACCTGTATATTCTCTTAATAAAATGCTAAATAATATTTATTTACCCTGAATTTTTATGTCTATGAAGAATATTTAAATTTAATTTCTATATTTCAATGTGTACCCAAGAGAAAATAAGAAAAAAAAATTAAAGATTTATTCAGTTCCCTTAAAAAAAACTCAGTACCCTGAACATCCTTTTTCAAAAAATGTCCTTGAAATCGCCATTTTTTATTTTTTTAACTGGCCGATTTCAACAACGCAAAGGGACGTTCTAATGATCATCTAGAACAACTCTTACGACTTTTGGAATAAAAAAATGTCGTGCCGAAATTTGTATCATTTTATTCCATTGTTTGTAGAATCACTCATATTTCAAATTTTCACATATTTTTCAAACAAAAAAAAATCGAATAATTTTGTGAAGCAAATGCTAGATCATTGTTGAAAAATGTCCAAAAATGGTTATTAATGGTACCACACCATTTTTGTTTTGTTTTTGATTTTCTCAAAAAGGTACAACTGATTTTGAAGATTTCTTCTTCTCAAAAGCTTAATAACTTTTTAAGGTATTCAATTTTTGTTCTTTAATTTTGAAAAAAAAATCTGAACATTGTTCATTTCGAAAACCACATGCTCGATTTTTTGGAAACTTCACAATTTACATTTTTTTTAAACTATCTATAAGCTGAAGAAACTTAATTTGTATGTTATCCTAATACAACAAATGTTAAAAAGTGAATTTCGAAAATCATATTTTTCTCGAAAACGGCTCCTTTTGATATAATTTTTTTTGTTCCGCTAAGTTTCTATACTACAAAAAAATTAAATAAAAAGTAATATACGGTACATAATAGAAGAATTTTATAAACATATTTTGAAATTTTGTATAAAAAGTTTAAAAGACATTGGATTTCGAATTAAAATCTATTTTAGTTTTTAAACATTCGATATCTTAAAATAGCTCAGTATTTTTTTTTTAAATAAAATTTTTAATTTCTGCAATAATAAGAACTTATAGTTGGCTTACAAATTTGTTTTTTTTTTTTTTCAAAAAATTGTAAAAAATTTAATTGTGGCTTTAATGATTTACATATAATTTTTGTCCCTTCATATTTTCACAAATGATTCATATTTTCGCTCAATGATTTTCCAAAAAAAATTATGTTTGTTATACTTTGTGCTATTTGCGATTTTCTAAGGCACACTACGCAAGTGAAAAGGTGTTACTTAGTTTATTGAACGTTAAACTGAAAATTCTATTTTTGGCCGAAAATCTCATCGACATTAAGGCCAAGAGGGATCAATTCAAGATAGAAAAAAAAACTATATAGTGTTTTAAACACATTGGTCTTTAAAAATTAAAGAACAAGAAGGAAATGGAAGAGGATAACTCAAAGCGCACTGTTCTTTTGTCTGTAACTATTCTGAAATACCGGAAGACCTCGGTGAAAAGATCTCTTTTGCTTGTAAGCAGGTACCATTTAAAAATATGAATTTATGCAAGAACAAAAAAATATGTAAGTCGTTTCTTAAAAAAATTAGTTTTTATTTTTTTTTTTTTTTTTATAATCTACACGCGCTCAAGGGATTATAACTACCCTTTAAATGTTTCAACACAGCGCGGGCGTGAAGTTAAGGAAGAGAAAGAAGGATAGGAAAGATGTGTAGCACGATGTTCTGAGACTGAATGTGGTTGTCTCAGATTTGTTTATCTCCAGGGATGGCGGCTGAACTAGTGCGGAGAATGCTGTGTCTTATTTTTATGTCCCTTATAATTCACATTATTTTATTCGTTTTTCATATATGATGGACATACTAGTATTACTAAATCACATGTTGTTAGTGTTATGCCTGAACAACATGCAATGAGCAAACCAGCAACCCATTGATGACAACTTTATAAGGTTTTAATGGAATTAAGGCGACATAAACGACAGCAGGGATCGAACCTGTGATTATGAGGTTGACAGGCGAGCATACATCCATCGCGCCACGGCCACCCCCAATTTATATACAAAACTTTTAAGACATTTTTAAGAAAATATTTTGGAACATCAACTTATAATTTTATTTACGGCTCGAATAAAAATTAAATTAAACAAAAAAATTACTGACCCGTTTTTGAGATATCGAATTTTCAAAAAAAAAAAAAAATTCGAAAAATGGTTCCGTGGTGGGTACAGACAGTAATATCTTAATTTATTTTTTTTTATTGAATTAAAGACCGTAAAAATTAATCGAAACAAGAAAATATTTTTCAAAATTCTAGAAGCCGTTTTCGAGGAAAACCATTTTTCAAAAACCATTTTTTAACATTTGTATAGTTGGTATCGTTATTTTTAGATAAAATAATTTTTTTTCTGATATCTTGTAGATTGTGATAAGAAACTTTTTATTGTCAAGTTTTAAGAATATGGAGCATGGGGTTTGAAACATTGACTTTTGAAGAAAAAAATTGAATTTTTTGTTTGAAATCTAAGAAAAATAAATTAATTGAAAATTCTAATACACTTTACTTTCGAGGAGCTTAAGCATAAACAAAATAATCAAGATTTATTGTACCGTTTTTGAAAAAATCAAAAACAAAAAAATTGTCTTAGGGGGCGTACAGTTAATTTCCATTTTTCGGAATTTTTTTCAAGCATATAACCTAGCTTTAACTAAATAAAATTTTTTGAATTTAAAAAAATCTGTGGAACTGTGGAAATATTAAAAAGTGCTATAGTGGAACAGACAAACAGACAGAATTGCGAGACCCACTTTGTTCGTATTCTTTATCATCGTTAAAATCAAAAATCAAAATCTCGAGTTCATTTAATTGTATCGCAAGTAAAAATATCAAACATCTTGAAGTCGTTTTGAAGAATAACCAGGGTTTCAAAAACGATTTAGTAAAATTTGTACCTATGTAATTTCTTGAATATTTCAAAAACATATCCATTTTATTATAATTTTAATTCACAATCCTATTCAACTCTTTAGGAGATCAAAATCAGGCTTACCGCTTTTGATAAAATAGAAACCTATTTTTTTTTGGAAATTTTGTTACTGTGTAAATGAGCGCAGCAATCCATCCTTTCCTTCTTTTATGTGGTTGGGGCTGAAAAATTCTGTCGAGGTTGAAGGAAAACATATAACCATTGGTCCCTTTGGTATGTACTTTTTCGACCGCAGATTGACCAGCGTATTTAATGTCGACTGGAAAAGGAAGTTTCCAAAATTAACGAGTTTTCTTGTCATGAAGACGGTGGCTCTTATATGCACGAAAAAATTCCATTGAATGAACTGAAGACGTATAACAACACAACGTAAATTAAATTTATAGTTCCTTAATTCTAAAGTTTTAGGTATCGAGTGAAAAGTGAATACATTTCGTGATTTTTAAAATATGCTTAAATCTGTCATCGTAGAATAAGTGATTTTAAAATGCTCCTGGAATCATCTATGAATGTTCATTGTAACCAAGAGAATCTTTAGAATGCTTAGTTAAGGCTTTGACTTTCTGAATTTGTTTTGTTCATTTGGGGTTTTCTCGTGGAATTGAGTATAAGAGCAGTCTGAACTCCACTATTGAGATTCGGCAAGTTTTTCACACCGCTGAATTCGTGAATATTAGATTGTGATTCAACAATGGCGGTTTCCAGGAAGCCGAAGTCCTGTGACCGATCGTCACGAAATCGAATGAATATTGGTATCAAAAACATATAATGATACATTTTCCAATAGTTTATCTAAACACATTTTATAGTGACTCCTTTCGCTAAAATGACGTCAACTTAACGAAAAAGAGAACAAATACATTGGCAAAAGAACACGATGATGTAACGGTTTGAGTAGATATGCTAAAAGGTTAAATCCACGATTTTGCAAATTTAAATTGAAGTTAGCATTTCTACCAATTAATTAAAGATAAAATTATCGAGTACCTATTTTATCTTTTTAGTATCGTAAGGACTTCACATGACACTTTGACATTTTCGACTACCAAAAAGGTGTGCTTGTGTAGTTGCTTTCACGAACTGTCATTCTATAATTTACTAACAAAAATAGTCCATGCCGAAGCAAGTTGAAAAGAGTTTAAAATCAAGCAAAACTAAGTTAGAATTCTTGAAAGCATTTGGTTAAGTTGTTGCGATACATGTACATTTTATTAAAATTGAGACTTAAATATTTATGATTTCTTTAGGCAAACGGGCTTTGAAATTCAAAAAAGGTCCGTATTGAGTTTGTGTGGAGATTTCTTATAATCTCTTCAAAATCCACACCACAACTGTTGGATCCTTTATGAAAAATGCTAAGTATTATTCTACTCCCTTAACTTTTTATTTCCCTCCCAAGATGATCGTCTGCATCTGGCAAAGTAATCTGTACAGAATTTAATTTCTTCCTTAAAATTAACATAACAATAATCACCCATCGACATTTAACCTTTTCTTTATGCAAATCATTTATAGAAATCAGAATGTTGAATAAAATCGCTGATGGGAATTTTCACTGATAACCCGGAACTAAACATAAATTCCGGTGCTTCCTTGAATCTTGTCAAGAAAACACCGGTAGCTCGCAGGAGAAAAGGGTTTTTGTCACAAAATGCATATAAACTCATAATCACCCTTGAACGCTGAACGCACCTGATTTGCATAGAGACAATCATAATTCAAAGGGTCCATAAAAATATCCTCATTTCCATAATAGACCATGTCTGTACCTACAGTGACTGTGGGAATTTTTTCTTCGCTTCGTCCTTGTACCCCTTTATTTAATCAATGCACATGCAAAAACATATACATACATCGAGAGCCATATGGGATGAGTAAAATGTTAAAATTATGCAAATCTCCTCAAGAAGATGATGCGCTCAATGAATCACAGATTGGACCTTGGAAATATTTTTCCGAGACTCTCTCTCTCTCTCTCTCTCTGTCGGGGTATCCTTTTTTTTGTATGGGAAATTCGATACGCCTCAGCGATTTACCTTTTCATTCCGCAACCAAGTGTCGCACATCCCTTTGTGTCTGGCACTGTTTAACCAAGTCAATTGTTTTCAGCAAGCATCACCTTTACCTTATTATCCTGGCAATGATAAATTGTAAATTATTGTCAGTCAATCAATGCAGTTTTTGTGCAAATTTTTATTATGTGAATCCTTTTGTGTCAATGATTCTTTTATTTGCCAACTCATGGTTTTTGTTGTTCGGCAAAAATGTTAATGGGTGTTTGTTTTGATTATATTAACACAAAAGGTTTCTTTGTGAATTGGGGTACCGGCAATTGAGAGGGTATTCAAGGATTTGAGGGGGAATTCTTTCTTTTTAGATATAAATTGCAATTCGATTGTGTTGCAAACTGAAATGTGAAACTTAATGCCGGCAATATTTGAAATGTTGACGGAGTTTAGTCTTTTTAGTTAATGTTCTTAAGTTTTATTTTTCTGCAATTGGTTTTGCTTGAAACAAATAAACTTGAAGAACATATCGGATCCTGAAAGGACGAAGGATGGTGTAGTTCACTAAAATTAGTTTTTTATATCTACAAAAATAGTGTGTCATTTTTATTTCCTATATTTAAATAGGTACTAATGGGTGATTTTTTTGCTATTTTCTTTTTGGCAACAATGGTTTTGACAGCTCACGGACGTTTCGTGTTTTATGTCACTGTAAAACATCTTCAGTTTGGTCTATAATTTAACCATGAATCGTCTTACAAATGAGCAACGCTTGCAAATTATTGAATTTTATTATCAAAATGTTAAGAAAGTTCATAGCGAGCTTCTTCCATTTTATGGTCAGTTAAATCGACCTACTGAGGCGGCTATTTGGGCTATTGTGACTAAATTTCGCACCAAATTTACATTGTTGGACATTAAATCATCAACACGTTTACGTATAAAGTGCGAACTTAGGAAAATATCGCAGCTTTATAGGCCAGTGTTAGTGATGACCGTGAATTATCGATTCGGCGCCGTTTGCAGCAATTGGGCCTCAGTTACTCCACTACGTGGAAAATTTTGCCAAAGGATTTAGGTGTGAAACCTCTCAAAATACAGCTGGTGGAAGAATTGAAGCCTACCATAACACCGAATTTTTGGTGAATGGGCTATCGAAAAGTTGGACGAAGATCCACTTTTTTATCGAAAAATTTTGTTCAGCGACGAAGCTCATTTCTGGTTGAATGGATACGTGAAAAAGCAAAACTGCCGTATTTGGAGTGAAGAGAAGCCAGAAGCATTGCAAGAGCTACCAATGCATACAGAAAAAGTCACTGTTTGGTGCGGATTATGGGCTGGCGGAACCGTTGCGCTACCGTGCGATGGAAACAAACTTTTTTTTTTGCGAAAACTGGAAGAGGTTGACTAGCATGACATATGGTTTCAACAAGACGGTGCCACATGCCACATATTTCACGTTTGGGGCCGGTCAATTGGCCTCTAGACCCATGTGTCATGTCTATAGCGACAAGCCCGCTTCGATTGACGCACTGGAAGCTAACATTGAAGCATTTATTTGCATTTTTCTGTATTTTATGTTTTTTTTTTTAAATTTCCGATAGCTCTCAAAAATACACTTGTTATTTATGGAAAGTTATACACTCGCTAGAAAAATAAAAAGGTCTCTAAATTTTGTTAAACGTCTGAATCAATTTTTCTTAAACTGGTTAAATAGCATTTTTCTAATTATTACCCAATATTTTTACTTGCGACTTATAGGTACTATAAGGCAAGTTATGCATTCGGAAAAAAAATCGAACTCGAGATTTTGATCAAAGTTGACATTACGATGATAGCGAAGACTAAAAAAGTGGGTCTCGCAATTCTGTCTGTCTGTCTGTCTGTCTGTCTGTCTGTCTGTCTGTCTGTCTGTCTGTCTGTCTGTCGGTTCCACTACAGCCTAAACGGCTCGGCCGATTTTCTTCAAACTTGGTAGATATGGGTTTTAATTTTTTACCCCCGGACGTTTTTTTTTGTTTTTTTTTAAGACCAAAAATAACGGTACCTGCCATACGATTTTTTTTCGAAATTTTATAAATATTTTTTTTTCTCAAAAACTGTCCCACAGAATTTTTTAAAAAAAATTTGAAAATTTTCATTTGGTTAAAACTAGCTAATGGTTGAAAAAAATTTTACAAAAAATTGTTATTTTTGGTAGACCCCCTGGGTCCATTTTTTTTGTTTTTGATTTTCTCGAAAACGGTACAGCCGATTTAAATAATTTTTTTTATGGCAAATCTCCTCCAAAGTTTGAATATTATTGCATATTCAAATTTTCAATTTTTATTTTTTTGGATTTTAAAAAAAAAAATCAAAATTTTTTTTTGGAAACTCAATATTTCGAAAACCCCATGCTCGATTTTTTTCAAACTTGACAAAAAAAAGTTTTTTAACGTAATCTACAAGATTTGAGAAAAAAAATTTTGTTTTATCTAAAACTAACGGTACCTTCCATACGAATTTTAAAAAATGGTTTTCGAAAATCGTATTTTTCTCGAAAACGGTTCCGAGAATTTCGCTAAAATTTTTTTTCTTTTGATTAATCTTTACGATCTATAATTTAATAAAAAAAATTTTTAAATCTAGATATTACTGACTGTACCTACCATAGAACGATTTTTTCGAATTTTGAATTTCTCATTATCGACATAACGGATTTTAATGAAATTTTTTATAAAAAAGCTCCAAAAAAGTTTAAAAAACATTGCATTTAAAAACTTAAGAAAAAATATTTTTTCAATTTTTAGAAAAAAAAAGTCGTTTTTTTTTTTGAAAAATTCGATATCTCAAGAACGGCTTATTATTTTTTTTTGGAAATTAGACTTTTATTCGTACAATAATAAAAGCTTAAGGTTGGCGTACCAAAATTTTTTCTTCAAAATGTTTTAAAAATTTTGTACATAAAAGCTTATTTTTTTAAGGAACCACTACAACGACTTATAATTTTTGTTCTTGAATAAATTCATATTTGCAAAGCATTCTGTTTTTATCTCTTACTACTAAAAGAATTTAAAAAATTAATTTTATCCTTATGAACAGTTTTCTCTAATAACATTCGTTTTTAAAATTCCTAGTCTATTACATAGGAGCAAGTTCGTGCGACCCAGTCGTGCATTTTATTTTCTTTTAAGACCAAAAATATCGCTACACGTCAGGCAAATCAGGGGCCAAATTACAGCTTTAGTGACCGAGTGAGTGAGTTCCATCAATGATCGAATGAAAATGTCAAATTAGGGTAATCGATTGCTCGATGACGTAAGCGGTAATACCAAACTCACATAATTCAGTCACGTATTACTCGAAAACTGATGCGGTAATTTGGCCCCAGTTTCGAAATTTAAGATAAATATTTGTCTCAAAAACTCTTCAATTGATTGGTTTAAAAAAGAAATTTCTAAATAAAAATTCAAAAAATTGTCCATTTTAAAAAAAAAAATGGTACTATTGCTTTTGATAAATTTTGGATGATAGTTTGTTTGTTCCTGTGGAGATATCCACTTTCTAAATGCATTTATATAGAGTTATTGAGTTCATTGGAAATAAATATTTAGTTTATAAATTATGTATATATCTGGCAATGACTGACGAGAACGAACGTGAACAAAGACCGTACACGATATTGGGTTTTCATGAGTAAGTTTACTCCATCATCTTGTCTGTTCTTGATATAGCTTAGTTATTCACTTTTCCACTGACAATTAATCTGACTAGACGTGCATACGTATAACAAGCCGATCATTACAATTTCAATTTTCCAAAATTTTATTACTTGGTTAGGTATAACATTTTTTTTTGAAATCTCGTTTTTTTTAACGGGGCCCATTTCATCGATTTTTTGACACTTTTGTCAAGTGTTTTTGAACATTGCCTCTTAAGAAATCATATTCATATTGAAGTATTGAAAAGGTTCCCAGGAAGCCCATCAGAGATGCGTGATATCTGTGGCGGTTTTGTGATTATTGAGAAAGAAGCGAAGAAGATCAGGCTAACGATCAATGATCACAAGATCAAGTGTATGGTGTCAAAAAAGACGATGCGGCATCTTGAATAGAACGTTACTATAGTTGACTTGGCTCCGCTATGAGCTTTTAGAACGAAACCAACAGCGTTGAGATGAGACGAAAAATAACTCTTACGAATCGCTGTTACTTTGAGCTAAGAAGGCAGTTGAGTAACAAAATCTTCACTCGAGCAAGTATAGTTTATCTTTATAGAACACTTATCATCCCGGTTCTGTTGTATGGTGGAGAGAACTCTGTTAAAGGTGGATGATAAAAATGCCAGTTTTAAGAAGAAAGTTCTTCGTGGAGTTTCTACATAGACGGGAGCGAACTCACTCGGAATAAAAAGTATTTAACTTTTTTTTTTTTTTGCAACGCATTTTACCAACCACCCGGTAGTTCAGGTTATTCATGTGTAAATCAAAGATCTGGTAAATCTAGATGAGGTTGCTGCCATTAATTTTTATATCATTAGGGGAAGTCGTCTTGCGTACTTAATTGCTTCATAATTGAGGAACTAGTGAACCAAAGGACTTATCCACAAAATTTTCTTACGTACAAAACTGATTATATTGATTTATTTTTGTTTGAAAATTTAATTTTTTACTTGCGACAAATACATTGGGTGCAAGTTATGCATTTAAAAAAAAAAACGAACTCGAGATTTTGATCAGACTTGAAATTACGGTCATAGAGGAGCTGGAAAATTGGGTCTCGAAATTCTATCTCTCTGTCTCTTGTATACTAAAGCCTAAGCAGTTCAATAGATTTTCTTTACTCATGTTTTTTCAATTAATTTTTTAAGAACAAAAATAACGGTAGGAAAATATGTCATATCTCGCAAAAAAGTGACATTTAAACTTAAATGTTATATTCTTTCCAAAGTTAAATCAATAACGCTAACATTTTTTTGCTTTAGAAGTTTAAAAAGTTTTAAAAAGTATTTAAAATATTTAATTTTCAAAAACTCTTCAAATTCCAAAGATCAAAATTGTCCGGGTAAAATGGCATACTACCATACTGGTATGCCATTTTACCTTGCAAGTAAACCAACTAGGCAAGTAAACCAAAAACTATTTTCAATTTGATTTAAACTTTATTTAAAACAAATCATAGTTCAAATTCAAATAAACATAAACAATACCTACTCAAAAAAAAAATCAGCAATTCATTTAAAACAACTTTACTTAAAGTATAAAATGACACACTATGCCATTTTAGGCGGGTGCTTAGTAGGTCGTTTTGCCCATTTAGGGTTTTGTTTTATTTAAGTTTTAATTCCGAAAAAAATCGAAATAGTTATAGGCTAACTAATTTCAGTAAATTAATAAGAAATACTTAACACTTACATCCATTTTCTGTCTTCACCAAAATTTAATGTTTTTTATAATTTTTTTTGTCAACAAACTTCTTACAACATTTTATTGGTTCTACTTTTGTAGATGGCTAGTGACAGTTTGACCTTTAAAATTTCAAACAATAGCTTGAAGTTGCTAATATTTCTTATATGTTGATGATGCTATATAAACTAAAGAATTGTGTTACCAAAACCTTCTAATTCTGTTCGATTCTACAATTTCTAGCAAGGGGGCCATTTTAACTTGGTGGGCCATTTAAGGCCATCTTCACCTACCTACTATAAATTTTTTTCGAAATTTAAGAAAATATTTTTTTATCTAAAACTGTTCTACAGAATTTTCAAAAAATATTCCAACAATTTCATTTAGACAAAAAAAATTGTCACACAAAATGATGAATATTAATTGTACCTCCCATAGAACAATTTTTTGGTTTTCGATTGTCTCAAAAACTGTTGATAAATTTCTTTACTATAAGGCTTCTAAGAGTTTGAATGGTATTTTGTTTTAAAATTTATCAAAAAATATTTGTTTTGGAATTTTAAACAAAATTTCAAAATTTTTTTTTTCAAACACAATGGCGCAAAATTTTAAACAACCCATTATTAAGGTATAAGTATGATACTACTTAACAATTTGCTAACTTTAATCACTCTTTATTTTGAACATTTTGTAACTAATATCGTACTTAAAGAATTTTCTTAATAAATTGCTTCTGAACACACCTAAAACAATGACATTTCGTGCAAAAAAGTAAGAAAACGAACCTTTTTTGATGTTTGCAAATGTCAAAGAGTCATATATGAAGCTAGAACGATACCAACAAAATTAAAATAGGTATTCGATGATTTTAACTTTAGTAAAAGGGTAGAGAAAGTATAATGCTAAATTCGATTAAAATTAGCAAATTCGTTGTTTTAATCTAGTATCATACTAAAACAGCTTTAGCAGCGTACTAATTCAATTAAAATTTTGCGAAAACCACATGCTCGATTTTTTCAATTTAATAATTAACGGTTTGTTAGCACTTTCTAAAATATATAGAAAATATTTTTAATTTTATTTAAAAACAAACAAATGTTAAGAAATGGTTTCGCTTTAATTCTACGATATACCTATATCGGATTTTAATGAAAGTTTTTTAACAGAAGCTTATAAGAAAAAAATAAATAAACATTGCCTAATAAAATTAAATCGGGTGCGTTTAATGATTTGCACAACTGGCAACCCATACAAAATGTTGCCTCCCAGTAGCACTGCAGTGGGGTGGATTCAGCTACCTGTGCGGTGTTTATCGAATTCAATGGATTTTAAAAATATTTTATTTGGGAAACCATTGATACGGAACCCAAGATGAAAACCAAAAATGTTTGCAAGGAAAATGCGAACAGAAATATAACTTAAATTGACTTACGGGCAACTGTAAGCGGTTGTCTGTTAGCTATTGAACTAATTTATAGTACCCTGTCTCCACAAACTAGAATATTAAATCGGAATTTAATACCGAAAATAAAACTAATATCGGAACTGACAATTACTAAAAAAACTTAAAAAACAAAATTAACAAATTCCAGACTCATCTTATCTTCTTTTCCTCGCAGCCTCTTTTCCTGTATAGTCTTGATTTTCTACCCAGTTTCCTCAATTTTTCCTCTACACCTCGAGTCATCTTTTTTCGCAAAAAAATTCTTTCCTCTCAATTTTTTTCTAGAAGCTATCCATGACTTACTGCTATCGAAAGTGAACTTATTTTAGCTAGTAACTAATCCCTGTCTCGGCCATTCCAGTCACTCAGACATTCATAAGACGAGCCAATTGTGTTTGTGATCTTCCATTTACGGGAAGACATGATTCAGGATTCCTCCCGACTTGATCACTTCTTCAGCTCATCTGCTGGCATTTTAAAATGAGACCACTTGTCTTCATTGTAGCTGATTTTAGAACACCTTAACTTTCTGAATCTTTCGAAACCCTGTTTTTGTTGCTTTCCAAAAGTATTTAAGGGCACAAGTCTGCTTTATGGAAACAATTTTTTTCTCTGAACTTTAAAAGTTTTTTGTAGCCGTCATTGAAAGGAAGGCTTAAAATAGATTTAAAAATAACGTATAGATAGATAAAATTTGTATCATGAAAATGAAAAAAATCGCCCAAGTTCTGGTCCCAAGATCTAACAAAAATTCTAGATAGTTAATCAAAATAAAAATTGAAGAACAAACAATTGAAAGAGTGTGTGTCGCCTTCTTGGGCTGAGTTTATAATTTAAGCAAAATTGAAATTGAACAACAACACTAAGTACATATTCTCCTTACCATAAAATTAAATATCAAAAATAACCTTTTAGTCTTTTGCACTTTCCCTCTTTACTTCAAATTTATTTTTTTTTGTTGAAACTATCCTCTACGTAAAAATCTTTATAATCCTAAAAAATACTGAAACAAAAATCAACTGGAAAAATCTTAGTTATTTTGTTTTCAACAAAAGAAATCGTTTGCTATAAAAAAATATTTAAAAACAAATCATCTTTCGCGCTCAACAACCCAAATGAAAATTTCCACTCTACCCTTATTCTCGTACATTCGACGTATAACATAGCCCGTTTTTGGTATGGGGCGTGCAACAAACAACAATCAAAGCCAAAAATGGGAAAAGTTTAACGTTGAAACAAGACCTAAAAAGCCCACAAAAAATATTTAATTTTAATCAACGAATGAATATATGTAATCCCCTTTCCCTCCAAAATGGAAGACACGAACAAAAAAAAAGAAAGCATCCATCGAGGAATTTGCAGAAGCAAATCCAACCCTTAAATCGTAATAAGCTCCTTTTTGTTCTTTAAAAAAAAAGTATAAACACAGATCGAAGGAAAAGTTTTATACTTGTGGCTAAAACTTTATCCAAGCCACAGCTTCCCGACGACCGATGACTCCCGAGGCCACGAGCAAGACAAAAAGCAAAGGATACGGCCGGCGGCGGCGGAAGAGGTTCATTTTATAACTATTACTGTTGGTGAAGTAAAAGTTTTGTCTAAGAAAACTTTCAAAGAATTCGCTTGTTCTTTGCGAAGTTTGTAAATAAAAAAATATAACTTCTCATTCTTTTCGCGGGGAACTGCACCAGATCCTGACAACCAAAAGAGCTAAAGCAGATAAATATCACCTTTAGAGCATCATTGTCCATTTAAACAAAATACAACTCGAAAAGTATAACAAAAGCCAAGCGCATTAAAATGTACGAATGTCCTTAACCTTTTAGAAAGGAAGAAAAAATAGAGAAAGAAAAAGAAAGCAACTCCTCTGCTTGAGAAGCAGACTGAGAGTAAGTCCTTCAATTGGGTCCTTGCTCTTGAGATAACTTTCATTTTTGTCCTGCGGCTGGTCATTAATTCATTGCCTCAAGGATTCATTAAAATATTTAAGTCCAAAGGAGTGAGTGGGTGGTTGGTTGGTAGGAGGAATATGGCTGCATCAATTGGCATGGCCTTTCGCTTTCCTCCTTATGCCGGGCATATTATTTATTAGAAGGAGAATTTTAGTGCACACTCCGACTGCGACGAAGGAAGGCAAGGAAAAATAAAGACGAAAGAGAGCAGAGAACTTGGAAAAAGTGTAAATTTTAGAGAAAGTTAATTACGAAAGACGATGAAGCTTATACAAGGACGTAGCACGTAGACGATGTGCCGTCGTCGTCGTCATCGTCCTTCTTGTTGAATGTACATAGAAAGCAAAAGTTTAATACAAGCAGAAGAAGGATAATGAATTAAGTACATAGCAATTCTCAAGGAGGATAGTTTTAAGAGTTCCTTTCTGATGCTCGTTTTCTCGATTCCTATGTATATATACCCGTAGTGAGATGGCGACGACGACGATACGGATACGAACGTCCTTGCTCCAAAAAGTCCTTCCCAGAAATTATAAGTCTGGGGTATAAAAGTTTAACTTTGCTCTTAGAAGTCAGCAAACAAAAAGAAACACGATGCGGGTGGGAGATTAAAATTTTAAGGTTAAGTTCATGAAACCTTAATTTCCAAATCGGGGTCAATGTTAAAATGTAAATGAGTTTTTATGTCGTCGTTTGTTCTACACATTATATATTATAATTTTCAGGGTTTTCTCTCTGTCTTTATAGTCCCCATGATGATGACGATGATAATGAAGACGAAAATTAGATGGAATGAGCTTGAGTATTCAAAATGAACGGCAGAGTCCTTCGCACTTCCCGAATGGCAAAGAGGACAGGTTGGGAAAAGTTAATGAAAACCGTCGAAAGTCGGAAGAGCGAGCGTCTATTCTGCTTTGCTCTAAGTCTTGTTTGTTTCAGGGTTAATGGGCTATTTTATTATTATTATTTTTTTTATTTTCCTTAGGGATAAGGTCTTGTGAAATTAGGTGGAGAAAAGGATCTTTTACACCCAGACAAGGACAATGACGGCTAATTAGGAACTGTGTTTTTTTTGTTTTGTTTTGGTTTTATTGTACTTGTTGGAAAATTGGTGTCAAGGTCAGGTTTAAGTGGACTTGAGTTGTGCCGGCACAAATTTGAATTTAATTCATGAGTTTAAACAGTTTAAGTTAGTTAATTTTATTAAAGAGGAGCAATTTTTAATGAAGTGAAAGAAAGTTTTTCAGATTTTTGAGTGTGATTTAGTTTAAGGGATGTCTGTTCACATGTAAGGTAACTTTATTTGGGATTTCGATTGGTTAAATGTTTTTTAGAAATTCTACTTTTATCCTTATTGCTTCCTTTAATATTTTTTTATACTTAAGCACTGACACTTTTTAATTTTGTTATGTGAATCAAAAAAAATTGACAGTTAAGAAAAATACTATAAAATAGCATTAAAGTAATACTCCCAGTCATTTGTGAAAAAAATTTTGAAAATTAAAAGAGGATTAAAATTAAGGTATGGGGTTTAAATTTTATTTTAATTTATTTTACTATTAATTTTGTTTGCGAAAAGTTATGTCGCGAAGAAAATTTTTTTAGCTAATTTTTATTACAATTGATCTTAAATCTTTCTTAAGGCTTGACAAAAATGTATATAAATTAGGCTACTTATCAAATAACTTACATACATCTAACCATTGTATATAAACTCAATGATATATATACAATGATCTAACTTACTGTCCCTATGCGGTAACGCGATTCTGTTTATTTGTCTGTATGTATACAATATGTATGGATGTACCTAGTCCTATGGCCTAAGCCGCTGATTCTGAGAATATTTTCTTTAAACTTGCTATCCTTCGTCTTCGGTTTTTCCCTAGAGGAAAACTTGAAATTTATCTTGGTACAAAAGGGGGGGGGGATACTTTGTTTTTTTTTAAGTATGTCTTTAAATGTATATCTATTATTCAATAAATACTTACTTAAAATATACTCACTAGTTTTTACTTGCGAAAATTTCCCCCCACAGTTTTTTTTTATTTGTTTAAGACCAAAAATAACAGTACCTGTCTAAAGCTAGGTAATGGTTAAAAACAATTCCATTCCATTAGTACCACTTTTTGTTTTTGATTTTCTCAAATACGGTACAGCCGATTTTTATTACTTTTTTTTGTATACTAAAGCTTTCAAAAGTTTGGATAGTATTGTGTATTCAATATTTTAAAGGAAGTTTTTTTGGACTTTAAAACAAATTAAAATTTTTTTTTTACCAATTTTCTATTTCGAAAACTTCATGCTCGATTTTCTTTTATACTTGGCCATTAAATTTTTTTAAATACAATCTGTAAGATGTGAGAAACAATTTTATTTCATCTAAAAATAACTGCACCCAACATACAAATGTTGAAAAGTGGTTTTCGAAAATCGTATTTTTCTCGAAAACAGCCCCTTGAATTTTGATCATTTTTTTTTCTTTCAATGATATGATATTACTAACTGTACCTCACTGTTTGGAACCATATTTTTGTTTTCGAATTTTCAATTTATTTCTTTCGGAATAACGGGTTTTAACACATTTTTTTTATAGAGATGCTTCTAAAAAGTTTGAAGAACATTGCATTTCAATACTTAAGACATTTTTGCTTGCGACTTATAGGTACTAAAAGGCAAGTTATGCATTCGGAAAAAAAATCGAACTCGAGATTTTGATCAAAGTTGACATTACGATGATAGCGAAGACTAAAAAAGTGGGTCTCGCAATTCTGTCTGTCTGTCTGTCCGTTCGATTGCAGCTAAACGGTTCGGCCGATTTTCTTCAAACTTGGTAGATGTGGGTTTTAATTTTTTCCCCCCGGATGTTTTTTGATTTGAATTTTTAAGACCAAAAATAACGGTACCTGCCATACGAATTTTTTTCTTAATTTTATAAACATTTTTTTTTCTCAAAAACTGTTCGACAGATTTTAAAAATAAAAACACAAAAAAATTTCATTTAATTAAAGCTAGGTATTTGTTGAAAAAAATTTTCAGAAAAATGGTTATTGAGGGTACCCCCCATGGAACCATTTTTTTTGTTTTTGATTTTCTCAAAAACGGTACAGCCGATTTTGATCATTTTTTTTTTGCTAAGGTTCCCCAAAACCTAAATAGAATTGTGTACTCAAATTTTCAAAAATTTTTTTTGGATTTTAAAAAAAAACTTCAAAATTTTTTTTCAAAACTCAATATTTCGAAGACCCTTTGCTAGATTTTTTTTAACTTACCTAAAAATAAAGGTACCTACCTACCATACAAATGATAAAATATTAAAAAAAAATGGTTTTCAAAAATCGTATTTTTCTAGAAAACGGCGCCTAGAACTTTGATAAAAATTTTTTTATTTCAATTAATTTTAACGATCTTTAATTTAATTAAAAAAATTTTGAAATTAAGATATTACAGCATGTACCTACCATAGAACCATTTTTTGGTATTTTGAACTTCTCATTATCCACATAACGGATCTTAATGAAAATTTTTATAGAAAAGCTTCTAAAAAGTCTAAAACACATTGCATTTCAAAACTTTAAAATAAATATTTTTTGAATTTTTGAAAAAAAAAATCTATTTTTTCTTTTTTTTTGAAAATTCGATATCTCAGAAACGGCTCAATATTTTTTTTTTGTAAATTTTATTTTTATTCGAACAATAATAAAAACTTTAAATTGGCGTACCAAAATTTTTTCTTAAAAAGCTTTTAAAAAGTTTGTACATAAAAGCTTTTTTTTTAAGAAACCACTACAACGACTTATAATTTTTGTTCTTGCATAAATTCATATTTGGATAGCATTCTGTTTTTGTCTCTTACTACTAAAAGAATTAAAAAAATAATTTGATCCTTATGAACAGTTTTCTCTAATAACATTCGATTTTAAAATTTCTAGTCTGTTACATAAGAGCAAGTTCGTGCGACCCAGTCGTGCATTTTATTTCTTTTGAATTTTTGGAAAAATGAATATATTTTTTTCTCAAAATCTGGTCAATATTTTTGTTTTAATTTTATTCGTACCGTAATGAAAATTAAAAGTTGGAATTCCAAAATTTGTTCTTAAAAATGTATATAAAAGCTAATTTTTTGTAACCTCTACAACGATTTATAATTTGTTCTTGCATATACTATTATTTGCTTAAGAAATGACGGCTTTTAACATTTGTATGATAGCTTACCATAAAAGAATAAATTTTTCTAGATAAAGGAATAATTTTGTCTACAAAATCTCTTAGATGTTTTAAAAAATCGCAAGTGCCATTTTGAAAAAATTTTATTTTATGGGTGAAACCAATACTAAACATTTTTGGATTTTTTTTATCTTAAATCCTTAAAGCTAACGTGTACATAAGGTTGTTTGAAAAAAAAATTATGTTTTGGAGAATCAAAATTTGTTAACTTTAAAATTAATTCTTAAATTTAAATTTAAAAACTCCTAGTTAAGGGGAAGTTTGTATGTTATTTTATAATTCACGCTCGCTCAAGGGTATGTTAAGAGACCATTATAATGTTAAAAACAAACAGCACGGGCGATGGTTAAATTAGGAGGAGGAGGGGGAGAAAGAGGTGTCGATGAACATTGGTTTTGAATGTTTGGTCTTCGATGACATTTTAATTCTACAATCTTATCTAAAGTAGATGGTGGGTAGTTATTAATTAAGGATATGCCTAGAGATGGAAGTCATTCACTCTGCCCTCGACTTTAATTGCTTTTTTTTCAAGTTTCCCTCTAACCTCTTTACAATGTGCGTTTATTTCCTTCAGATTCAATAATAAAATCTCATCTACTCGTAAATTAGGCAGTTTCAGAATAAATACGGTTTTCTAATCGTCTTGGACCGATAATAGGTGATAATCACCCAAACGATCCAAGATGATCCTTTTTTAACGATTGAGAATAATAATGGCTGAAAAAAATAAAACTTAAAATTAAAAAAATAAAATGCACAACTGGATCGCACATACTTGCTCTAATGTAAAAGAACTTTGTAATATAAAAATTATGCATAAATAAATATAAAACATAGGTTTAATAAGATAAAAATGTTCAAATAAAATTGCCGTCAGATTTCTAGAAAAGTATGAATTTATGTAAACAAAGTTTAAAAAGTCATTTTATTATTAAATATATTTTTTATATACCAAATTTCGTTAAAATTGTTCAAGTAAAAAAATTGGAATGCCAGTTTTAAGTATTTGTTATTATAGATTTTAGGAAATAATTAAAAAAAAAAATAATGGCTCACAGGTTGTGAAGATATTGATTTTTCAAAAACAACTTTGGTGTTTTTTTAAAACCCAAAAAGTATTTACTCGAATATTTGTATACACAATATTATTTAATATCCAAATGAGCACTTGTACAAACATTTTTGTCAAAATCGCTAACACCGTTAATGAGAAAGTCGAAAATAAAAAAAAAGTTCTATGACAGGTTCTGTTAATAACATTTTTTCCCAAAATTTCTGTTTAAAAAAATTTAGTCCATGCCAATAATATCACACTTGATTTTTGTTTTTATCAAAATCCTTAAAGCCGTTTTCGAAATAAACACAATTTTAATTAACGGCTGTATGACAAAAACCGTTAGTCTTAGAGCTAAAATAAACTTTCAATTTACCTTTAGGGAACTAGCGAAGACCCTTAAGTACCGAGTTTTAAGAAAATAGCTCCTGTCGTTTAGGCTACAGGAAGAGGTACAGACATACATAATTTGTGTAAGAAAATTTGATTAGTATTTAATAATCATATAATAAAACGGCAAACATGTTTTTTGTGGTACACTTTTCTCCAAAAGTATTTAACCGATTTCGATAAATTTTATATGGTTGGAAAGCCACAGTTAGGGAGATGTGCAGAATAAACTTGAGACACGCATTTACACACTGTGGGTCATTTTTATTTTTGCACTGTCGAACACTTTGCATATTACATAAAATAAAATTTAATTTAATAAATTTGCTTGAAAACACTGCCAATAATATAAATAATAAATAATAAATAAATTGGCACTCGAATTTCGAGAGCTGGGTCGGCTAGTATAAATTTAAGGACATCGATTCAAAATTTAATTGTGTACCTATTTTCAAAATATAGAATTTTCAAAAAAAAATTGGATTATTTTTTTTCAAACTTGAAAACAATTTTTTCAAAAAATTTTATAAATCCAAAAAACGGTTCTAAGACAAATATCGTTAGAAACATTTTTTGACCAAAATCTAGCTCATATCCATGAAAAAACGCTTAATTTTTTTTATGAAAAACGTTAAAGCTGTGTTTTTGAGATAAATACGATTTTGCATAAAGGTTATTTGGTAGGAACTGTTAGTTTTTGAGCTTAAAAAAATATCAATTTCTTCTCTAGGGAAAAGGCTTAAATCTCAAACAAAGAATAGACATTCATAAACCACTTTCAGGAATACATTAACAACTAAACGACAACTCGCTGGGGTACGACGCAACTGCATTTTCAGGTACGTGGTGGCTCGAGGAGATTTTGAAACAAATTACTTAAGAAACTAAAAATTTGTTCTTTGCAATAACTGGTCTTAACATTTTTAATAAAATAAAACGTGAAAAATTTATGTAAATTTGAGTTTACTGATAAATCTACAGGTACTCGTATTTTTGTCTATGCTAGAATTCTTCTATTCAAAATCTTAAGCCCCATTTAGACTTTCGTTCTTCATTTGCTGTACGTTGTTCGTTGTTCGTTCTTCTCTCAAAAACGTACAACGAAGAAGCATTTACAATAATTCGATTTTGTTTTTCAGTTGGCAGTGGCGGCACTATTAATAGTTGAGAAAAAAGAAAAAAAGAAGATCCTGTTGGACGAGTGGTTGGTTGTTGAAAAGCAAACATTAATAGCATACAAATCTTGTTTTATTTTCTAAACTAGCGTAATAATATCGTGCTTTTTTGCATGTTCTTCTGATTATTATATCTAAAGTACCTATTATTATTCGTGCTAGAAAAATAAAACCCATAGACAAAATATTTTATTTATTTACCTATAGTTACCCTAATTTATAATGAAGCCTTCTGATGCTACATGCACTAATAAAAACAACTTCAAAAATCTCTCTTCAAGTTACACGGCACTGCAAAATAATTTTTATTTAATCAGTTTTCGCATTTAAACACACGTTGTCCGGGTAACAACGAACACCGAAATTTCCGAGCTACTTTGAATTTGTACTTTCTTCATTCGTTGTTCGTTTTTATCATTTACATTCTCGTTGTTCCGCGAACGAGCAAAAACGAACAACGTACACAGAGCACAAAACCGAAAGTGTAAATGCAGCTTTAAACAAAGTTAAAATCGGTCAGGAACTGATTAGCAACCATATTTCGGTCAAATATGAATATAGCATGTAAAGGTGTGTCCAAACCAAAGAAACATTTTTTAAACATTTCAGAAATATTTAAGAAACATTTCAGAAACATTTAAAAAACATTTCAGAAACAGAGAAACATTTCTGAAATGTTTTCTTTGGTCTGGACGCTCGGATCCACTCTTGACGAAAATTTTAAAAATAGAATCAGAAAAGCCAATGATATATCTGAAATTTGCGAACATATAAATTGTGATAAAGATGAAGTAGAAAAAAAAATTAATGCGCTTAAAGTACAACACAGGCGAGAAAAAAATTTACAGACAATGGGAATGGAAACAATGAAACATTTCAGAAATGTTTCTCAAAGCGTCCACACCAAAAAAACAAATCAAAAACATTTCTGAAATGTTTCTGAAATATTTTTTAAAAAAATGGGAAACATTTCAGAAACGTTTTTTAAACAATGTTTCCTGAAATGTTTCTTTGGTGTGGACACACCTGACTCGTCAATTTTTTAAAACTATTTCTGTGAATATTAAATAAATGATTGTGAATGTATATCTACCTACATTATTTGACATTTCAATGTTCTGGAATTGAGTTCACTTAGTTTGTATGTATAGCTTTCGTTAAAATTTATTAAATCTTGATAAGTAAAAACTTAGAATTTGCAATTGACTGAAATATCATTAAGAAATAATATTTTTGGCAGCTAAAATATCGAATTTAGTAATAAAGCTATTCACAGTAGATCCTCCATTATGATTTATCATTTTTGATGGTAAATGTCAAATATCATATTGATATAACTGATATTCATAATAGGGGCCAGTTAAAAATCGTTGAGTGCTCGAAGTCGAATGGTTGTGAAGAATGTATTAGACTAGCACTAGACCATTAAAAAAGATCCATCAACTTTGTTTAATTTGTAGCAGGTAGTCTTATATTGCTTTGTTGATAATTTTGTTGAAAGATTTGTAACTTTGCTGCAAATTTTACTTTCATATAAGGTTATCGTAAATATCGCTTTAAAAACACAAATAAGTAAGGCCCATAAAAATCAGTTAAAAAAAAGGACTTGAGACTTCTTATCTTATGAACCATCAGCGAAAGTTTTCGTTTTTATTTTATTATAGAAGGTGTGACATTCAAAATATTTAGAACACGAACTAAATACTTTTAAATTCTGCAATTTTGTATGAAAATATGATTTTCTTATATCCTAATGCCTTTTCGTCATCTCACTAGAATTTGTGCTTTGTTAACTAAAATGTAAAATGTCCTGTGAAAAATCAAAAATCGAATCGAAAACAACATGCCCATAAAATTCTAGTCATGGGATGATTTTTTGTTTCGCTACAAAAAAAACACCATCACTTGAAATTCTATTGACATCTATAACCCCAAGGAATACGTGGACAAAATGTTAAATTTCACAAGAAAAAAAAATAAATTCCTACAAAAAATCAATAGCAAGCCAGTCGAGCTCATCACCCTCCTGGTCCATCTCATCTGCTATTCATACCATTCATGGGACACTATGTATGTAAGTACGACGAAACCCACCTACCTCGTAACTCCATCCGTGGGTAAAATAATAAGATTCATTCTGAAAGTCATGGATATTCAGTGAAAATAAAAAAAACTCATGAACAACGGAGTATGTAGTAGGTAGAGTACATTTTGTAAAACACGTAAACTGCCTACGGGTAGATAAAAACTGTATCTTTCAATTCACTGCGAGACAATTGAGCACGAATTGCACCTCAACCAATATAATAATCCTGAGTGGTGGATCCAGCACCAGAAGTAGAAGAAAAAAAAAATTATCAACACACAATGGATGCCCAATTTTCCGACGACGACGAAGCATATGCAGTATAATCATCCCCTTTTTCTTGTGCCAAAAGGATATACCTATGTTGGAGGAACGCTTGACTTCACCACAAGCCAAGCTTTCTCCTTGCATGTCCTTTATAGAGAAGGAGAAAGTTCCCGTTCGTAGCGCAGCAGTGTGTTGGGTGTGATGCGGCCCAACTATCATATTTTGCCCCTTTTCAACTTGTGTACGCTGGAACTTCTCCAGGGTAAATCTTCTTCGCATACGGGATACACAACACACATCCAGGGGAGATATCCCGGACGACTCTTCTGCTTTCATTTAGTAACCGCATTTTCCTGGAGTTTATTAGTAATCGATACGATACACTTGCCTACGAGTTTCGTTTCGTTTCTTTGTGTACACATTGCTGCTTCTTAGGGGGTCCTGTCTTCTTACACATGGATTCTCCGGTTTTGTTGAGCCATTTTGGTTTGCGTGCGTGAGCTTCTCGTATATGTTTGTTTGTGTGTGGTTGTTTTAGGGCAACAGCGCATACTCCTTGCAGTCCCCACGTCTCCCGCCACCATCCTGACGAAATCTTCTTCAAGTGTAAATAGTCCCACAGGACACTGTTTTTCGCTGCCGCGAACTTAGGTACAACTTAGCTTTTGCCGCATCCTGAGGAGTGCTTGTGGTTTCTACAGAAATGCTTTTCTGCATCATATATGTATATGTATGTAGATAGTATTGCCATACTCACATGTGTGTTCGTTATCTTGCTATCTCCATGTATAGGCACATAAAAACCATGTTTGTTGAGTTAAAAATTTGCAAACTTCCTTAGAGGGTAGTTTGCAAGGGTCCTGCCGCTATGAACTTTTCATCATGTTTTCCTATTAGTAGAATTTTTCATGATGTCCTTTTTTTCAACTCAACTTGCTAAAGGAACGTAGTTTGTATTTACTCTGCCAGGATCTTCCGGGGTGGATTCAACATGTATGCTTTCAAATTCTATTGGATGGGGGTTGTTGGTCGTTAAAAGAAAGTATTTCAATTTATTCAAATGGAATAATAATCGGGATTTATTTTGCATCAGACTTTGGCAGAATATATACACTTAAGTAAATAGGATATAGGAATAAGTCATCCTTGTATGAATGTATGTAGAAGTATCTACATACATATATGCATGTGTAACCTTTTCGATGTCGATTCTGCTTGCCTTGCAATTTTCTTATGCGATAAGGTGATTCCTTTTCTATTTTGAAAGTTAAATGGAGGGCAATTTTACTTGATGGTGTGTGTGTTTACTAAATGGCAATGCTCTCTGTTTTGTATTACGAAAATGGCAGTCTGGTCTTTTATTCAGAGGAGGTCATTTAAATATTGATTTACCAAAATATTCACCTTTATTAAGCTATAGGCGATTTTTAATAAGTTTTGAGATATAAGACGACCTTTGGTGAAAGTTATAACCAGCACAGCAAATAAAAGTGCTTATGGTCACTTTTATATTCACTCTTTTTTTCTCAAAATGTCTGATCGTGACACATTCAATGACAGACGAAGTCAAATTCAGTGTCTTATGTTACATTTCACGTTTTTCTTCAATTGCATTAAGCGCCATTTAACCTTTCAAGATTGCATCAATTTAAGTTCACTTTATCTTCATTCTGATGGTGATTTTAATTGTACTAGCCGACCCAGCTCTCGAAATTCGAGTGCCAATTTATTTATTTAATTCATTATCATTCAATAAAAGACAGAGAATTCATGATTTTTTTTTTAAATTATTGAATGCAATGAGAAGTACCTACTATGTAAGTCTTCAATCTTGGTGTCCAAAGGAAAACAGTTAATGGTAAACAAACTTTCAAACCTATACACATTTTTGACACATTAACAATTTTTGTTTCGATTCTTTCACGTCATTGTCCTTCAGCTGTTGTTTTAATATTGGAATCGAACCCACGTGTCGCCGTCGGAGTGACGTCAACCTTTGAATTTTGTGTTACTCGTACATAAGTACATGTGAATTTTTTTTTTTAATTTCACTCTCATTATTTTTTCATAACGCGCCTAAAGAAATATAACATAAATTCAATTTACTTTTGTAAAACTTTTTTTGTTTGCACATCGATCGGCCAGCTGTTTATTGTCAACAAAAAATGACATAAATGGAAGTGTTCCGAAAATTAGGTAGGTTTGAGCCCATGGAACGCATTCAGCCATGTAGATTTAAATTTGTATCGTAAGTCATGTTGGTCCGCATTTTTGAAGACGCGACGTCTCACGTCTGCATTTTCTATCTTCTCTCTTGCCCTGACAAATACATTTCGAGTATTTTGTATTATATTTTTTCGCAAATATTTAAAAATTCAAATGCAGACAGAACAAAGTTTTGAAAATAATTGACTTATACAAATACGCAGAGCTTACACTTTTGCATGAATACTCCTATTATTGTAAAGCCATAACTGCAATCAACTTGAAAATTAAAAAAAAATCTGCTCTCCTTTTCCAACTCAATTTAAAATTTTATCTCCCATCTCAAAAACCAAAAAGTAAATGTTTCACTTTTTGAAAACACTAATACATTGAATAAATTGCTTCAGAAAATGACCGATAGATGTCGGCAAGCTGAAAGCAACAGATGTCGCTAGTGTATGATTGTAGTTAACGCTTAATGTTTCAAAATTTCATTATAAGAGCTGAAATAATAAACAAACACATGTCTAATATTTCTGTGGTGTTTGGTAGAAACATGATAACTCCATAAAATAATTTGCATGCTTACATTAACTTTATATCGAGCTCGAACCTAAACGGGTAAACCGATTTTGTTAAAATTTGGTACATAATTTTTCAAAGAATATTTTCAAAAGTTTTCCAAATTTGAAGAAAATCTGTCAACCTGTTTCAGAACTAGCTCAATGCAGAGTGAACGTAATAACGCAAATTATTTTATGGACTTATCATGTTTGTACCAAACACCACAGATTTATATTGATAATATTTCTTCATTTTTCTTCATTCTTCATATTTCATCATTCATGTGAACCCACCTTAATGTTTCGGGTTCTGGCTTTGGGTTTTGGGTTTTCGCTGAATGCTTTCATTTTTCATATTCTGGATTTGACATTTCTAATTATATGTCAGTCGATTTGACATTTCTAATTGTTTTTGGTTTTGTTTTCCGGGCATTTTATTGCAATTTTTATTTATTGTTTTAAACAATTTCTGTGTAGTTTATTTAAATAATTTTGGCATTCTGCACATCTGTGCAAAAAATGCTTTCGTTTAATATGTAATTTATGCCCCTTCGGTTCTTGTGGGTCAAGAAAAGTGTACCACAGAAAACATGTTCGCCATTTTATTATATGATGATGATACATTCAGTTTTGTTGTTGTTTGCATGCTTAAATTTTCTGACCGGGCTAAAGGCTAATCGCTTTTTTTTCTCGGAAACTTTATTATTTTTTCTCGGAAACTTTATTAGGTAAAAACATAATTTTTTTTAAATATTGAATACATACGTCAAGAGTACAAAAAATTTTTTAATTTTCGAATTTTGGCCGAATTAGAGAGGGCGCCAACGTCGACTCATCAAAAACTACATTGTCCCATTGCGGACAGTTAATCTCAGGATTGGCTGGACTGAAACAAAAAAAAAACAAAATGGGTTATTTAAAGGAAGGTTTCTTACGGGAAAATTTACCACAATTTGTTTAAAAAGTAAAAAACAAAAAAAAGTCAAGCTTAGAAAAAAAAAAAAATTTTGGCAATTTTTGGGTCGCGATTTTATGTGTTCATAACTTTTTGGTCAAATTGTGGTAAATTGTCTTAGAAAACATAAAAACAATCAAGTTGCAACAAGTTTTTTGAAAATCAGTTGAGTAGATCCGGAGATTAACTGTCCGCAATAGGACAATGTGTTTTTTTGGTGAATCGACGTACGCCCTCTATAATTCGGCCAAAATTCGAAAATTAAGACAAAACATTTTTTTTTTGTACTCTTGACTCATGTATTCATTATTTAAAAAAAATTATGTTAATACCTAATAACGTTTCCGAGAAAAAAAATCCCAGAAATCGTACGTTTTTTTTTGGCGTTCTAGACCATACTAGTACCTTAAGATCAATAGCAGAGTAAACTTGTAGTTTCAAAATAAGTTTCTTTAGTTTTTCAAAGGTTTTTCGACTGGTCCTTATAGCATGAACCCACATTCAAACTTAGTATTGGAAATACAAACGTTTTTAACAAACTAGACTTTGGACACAATCATTCATCAATGTCTAAAGCAACTATTAGCGTATTAAAGACAGGGATTTTGGATTTGGTAATTTTATTTCATTTTTTAAATTTGGACTTCTTCGTCACCATAATGTCAAATTTAATACTTATTTACCTAACTGGCTAACAATCAATGAAAAATGGAAGGCCTGAGACAGCTAGAGAGCTCCTGTGTAGAGTTCGGGCACAAGACATATCCTCTTAACAATTTTTCTTTTGAAGGAACCCAATATCAGTTCACCTTTTCGGCTTATTCAGCACTTGGCAGCGTAAAGCAGAACCGACAATATACCTAAGGATTTTGTAGACCTTGCTTGCTTTGAACCCATTTGTTTATCAAACAGAAGCAGCAAGGCTTTCACTAAGGTATTGGTCGTAGAATTTCTATTGACACAATGGAAGATGAATTTTTGTACTATTTCGAAGTTGTTCCTATCAATAGCGACATTTTATTCTGGTCGGTGTACAGATGTTTGTTTGATTGTTGATATTAATTTCTTGAACTTTGGGATATCGTCTTGGCGATACCATGTACACGTTTGTAATAGTTCGAGGAGCTTTTTGCACATTGTCTCGTGCACATTGTCTCGTGTAAATTCCAATTGGATCAATTTTCCAAGTTTGGCCATTGCCTTATGGAACTTCAGAAGATGAAAGCTATCAAAAGGGGCTTCGAAATTAATGAAAAGATGGTGAGCCTCGACTTGAAATTAATTGGTCTATTCAGGATTTGAAGGAATATGAAAGCCAAACTAGTTATCTCATACAGCGCATTGGATAGGATCTTACTCGTAAATGAGACGTTAATCAGGGATGCGCCCGATGGTTATTGCAGTACAAAGGATCTCTGTAGTCCAATACTGTGACATGCTTCCCTTCTCTTATATTTGGTTGACAATTTGATGCAAGCAACCAAGCGTGTTTTTAGAGTTCTGCTCTTAAATCGTCAGATGCTGCTGTCTTATGATTCTTAAGATTTGTTTATAGCTAAAACTACGTGTTCTATACTGAGTGCTAGAATTCGAAGTGGGTTGTCTTCCTGGGCTATTACTCGCTCGAAAAGATGTTCATATAGTAGCCATTCGAATTCCTCCTTGATAACATCTTTTGTTTCCTGTGAAACGGTGACACCGTACTGTTGCTGCTTTTAACAACATGTGCTTCTTATCTTTTGTATTAAACCTCCGGATGTTATTTTGAAAGCGAGACTCATCAATCTCCTTGTACTAGGAGATTGTTGTAACCCTTTTCTTCTACGCAGGATCTGCGTCTCTTTGCTCTAAAATCTTTTTCTCTCTGCTCTAGTTTTACTCTATAGCAGATTCGCTTTCAATTTTTGCAGTCGAAATCATTCATTGTCTTACCAAGGAGTAATAGTCCGAGGTGATTGGTAGCTTATGGTGCTACTTTTTTGATGAAATCCTGGCTGAAAACTTCTCACTCTAATTCTCACACTCCAAGTGTACTTAATCTTCCATAATCGAATTTATTATTTTGAGCGGTTATTAATTTCCTTCCTTCAACAGTTGAACTCTAAATTTTGACGCAACTAGAAAATATTCAAATTCAATAATTGCACGTTATGCTTACGCACGTCAAGGAAGTCCGATACATGCCTTACGTGACACACAATTGATTTGTTACACGCTTGACTGTCTAAAAGGCGCCAAAAGAGTAGTATCCTTAGGCTCTGAAACACATAGGCTTCTCATCACCATATTACGAATGATCAGTTGTCATTTGTCAAATCAGTTACTACCAACTTATCTGCGAAAATTATCAGTATCATTGAAAACCCCGATCACAATAACTTTGACATTGTACTCTGAACAGTTGACGCAGACTTCGTCCAGGAGTCCATTAAACTGTTTGATCGGTTCTTAAGCTTCATCGGTACTGACGTGTGCTAATATAAGGTTTATGTCTCGGAAATTAACTTTGATTAGGATCACATTCAGGAGATCATTTATCAACTAAAAGCCAATAGTTTGACTTCTTATTCGAGTTTCCAAGACCAAAGTTTCTAAGACCAATCCGCATCTAAATTAAATTAAAATTTGGTGGTCCAACAGCTCGTGAAGAACCAGGACCTAGTGACTAAAAATTTGAACCATTCCTGCGTGCGTGATACCAAGAAAGGGCGGACCTACGATTCTCTGGAGATTCCGAAGGTCTTAGAAGAGCTGCATTTTTGATGAAAAGAGATACTCTTGGAGGATTTATCACTACTTTCTCGGAAAAGGTAGTACGTCCATGAAAAATATTTTGCAGCGAGTAGGAATTGAACTTAAGACCCTCTGCCTTATAAAAGTGAAAATAAATTCGGTGTGCAACAGCTTGATCTAGTAAAATTCCTGTGTGCGTGTTATCGGCAAGGAGTATGAGGACTTAAACTTTCCTGCCGAATCCGGACTGTTAGGAGTAAAATGTCGAGAGTAACTTTTGGATGATTTTTGAATTACCCTCAAGAGACAGTGTCCGTGAAAAAAAACATTGTTCGTCTTTAAGGTTACAGCGGTTAGACATCGAACATACTCGTATATCTCCATCGGAATAATAAAATTATACTAACCATTGGACCACGGGGTACTATGTATCCAGGCTTGTATCGTTGATTCACTGTCCGTAATCCTTGTCAAAGACTGCAGCCTATTTATGCAGTCGATCTTGTCTGACAGAGTATTAGAGTCGGTCTTATAAGTTTTGCAAGTCAAATCCGACTGGTAGAAACCAGCACCCATTGGTTAACACTTTGAGGTAAAATAACCACAATTAATGTGCAACTATTGTTATTTAGATGCTAATCAGAGACTATCTTCTTCTTATAACACCCAACCTTACCTTTAGTTTTCTGAATTAAATTAACAAACAATTTCTCAAAAACACCTTATAAATGGTATTTATTATTTATTATTCCATTTACATTATATCTTTCGATTGGGCGCACATCGCTGACAGGTCCAGTGATTGCCACTTGAAATGCACTTAAGTTTTGTTTGGTATATACGAACTTCAAAACTCATTACATTCATATCTTAGTTTCCAAAACGAAAATAACACCAAATTGTTTAATTCATTTCCCTCTCTTCGTTACTCGGACAGATTCGCTCTTAGATGAACGATACAATGACAGTGACACGATTCCGTTGCACCCTTCTGTCAGTGAGTTATCACAATTTATTCCGACACGTTGCATGTGCAACAGCAATAAATGCTGCTACAATGTTGCAATAATACAATTTACATTACAAGTAGCTCTTTAGTTGCACATACTCGAGTGAATAAGACCTTTTTACTTTAGATATTAATTCATTAATGGTGACCGCAAATCGGCTTATAAAATATGCTTGCCTCAAGATAGCATTCGCATGCGTGAACCCAGTAACTAATAAACTATCTGCGAACCGCCAAGTCGATCTCTTTCGACGATAGGGGAGGAGAAAGCAAAATGATCCAAAAGCCTATCCGAAAAAAAAAAAACAAAATAAACCGACTCAGGTGTGTCTCGCTGCCAGTTAACGAAGTTTGATTATATGGTCCAGTTTTAGGGAGAGGAATGGTCTTGGGGGACAAACGAAAAAGTAAGGCATCTTGATGTTTTCGCGCATACTCCCTTAATTGTCTTTTGGCTGATGGTCCAGCTCCAGAGGTGGGCACACACCAATTCGATTTTATAACTCTGGCGACGCAAAAATTCAAGGAGCAATGAAGTTTCACTGTCGTCACCGCCCCGGGTGTCTCTGTTCCACAATGCATTGGAATCTGGTTGAAATTTCGGGTTCCAAAATAGCACCTGTTTCTCTGAGGCGATATTCATGGGATCAGATAAAAAAGGAATAGCGTGATGGGTTAGGCTTTTATTGAACTTGTTTAAAGGAATTTGTGGAATGGGAAAAGTATAAAAGTAGGTGTGTAGATTACTACGTAAAAAAAAGCAAATCTTATTTTTGTATATTCGTCCGAAAAGTACATAAAAGCTATGCTGAAACAGTACTCTGTTGAAAAGACAAACTTAGAGCATCACATTCTTAGAACTTAATTACATAGGTCACTATTGTATGTGTAGAGGAGTAGCGAATGTTAAAACGATGTTTCTATTTTATTTGGAGCTTTAAGGGCCATTTTCTTCACTATTGCTCAACTTGAGGCAAACTATCAAGGTGACCTACTTGATAGTTGGCTTCAACCCGAGAGTTGAAACGCAAGTTGAAATTTATTTTTCTTCGCAAATTTTTTCTCAACTCCCGAATTGAAAACTTCTAATTTGAAAAATATCCCTGGGATATTTGTTAAAATAATATACAAACTGTCATTTTCAAAATTAAGTTTGAATTTATTCGGTCAATCAAATTGAGTTTTTGTGTGATATTTGTGATGAATGATTTTTGCCTCGATCTACCTAGGGATAAAAATAAGTTGTTACCAATCGGGAACGAATGTTTTTCATGAATGTTGCCGTTTCCCCAGCGTTTGTGACAATGATGATAAAGTGACCAAATTTAACTATAATAAAATGCACGACTGGGTCGCACGAACTTGCTACTATGTAATAGACTAGGAATTTTAAATACGAATGTTATTAGAGAAAACTGTTCATAAGGATAAAATTAATTTTTTAAATTCTTTTAATAGTAAGAGAAAAAACAGAATGCTATGCAAATATGAATTTATGCAAGAACAAAAATTATAAGTCGTTGTAGTGGTTTCTTAAACAAAAAAGATTTTATATACAAAATTTTTAAAATATTTTTAAGAAAAAAATTTGGTACGAATAAAAATTAAATTTCCAAAAAAATTTTAAGCCGTTTTTAAGATATCGAATTTAAAAATAAATACTTTTTTTTTCAAAAATTCAAAAAATATTTTTTTTTTTAAGTTTTGAAATGCAATAGTACTAGCACTAGCATACCAGCCTCACGAACCGTTTGCACAAACTTGATTATAGCAGGCGGGGTGGGTCCTTTTGAACAAAACTTCTTTTCAAAAAACGCACTGTGTGGGCTACACAGCACTCACTTTGGATATAAGTTTCCAATATTTCCCAACGTTGTTCAAGCGTAAAGCGACTCAATTCATACCGCAGAGGTATGATACTGACTTTCGAGCGGAAAACAACAACAGTCAGTTGCAAAATAACCTTTGATTATAAAAATAAAACCACTAGATAGCCCACCCTGTATATGGATCTTTGAAATAAAGGAAAAAATCTGCTTATACCTCACGCACAGCGTGTCTTTTCTATTTTAACATCTACCCGCCTTATTAAAAACACTTAAGATTAGAAGAATTTTTATTCATTAAAAATTAAAAAAAAAACTCGGGTAGTATTTCCACCATTGCGTAATATTTCACAAGTACAATCTTTCATTCGATGTAGACCTGGTAGGATAGATAAACAAACCGACTAACTTCATTGCGAAAACCGATTTTTTGGATTTTTAGAGCATCCTACTTCTTATTTTGAATTTTGAGATCTGTTTTTCCTATTATGGACTTGGGTAGCTATAGTATAAAGGGTTTTTAAGAAAAATGCTAATAAATTAATTGAAGTCATATTTTCAAATTTAAGTGTTGGAATATATGGTAAATTAGATGTTCTTTTGATATAAGGGTTCTTAGCCGAAATTCAATTTTTTTTAAAGAAATCCGGAAGTTTATATTTCCAATCAAATTTTGGCAAACTAAGCCCATTTTGATATTTTTTTTAAGTCTCAAAATGAAGCTCGTATATTTGAGGCTGTCAGTACAAAGGTGGCGTAACCCATAAAATTCACTTTAGAGGTACGAGAGATTTAAGAAACAGGTTTTCTTTAAACATCTTTTTGTATTTTTCCTTTGACATTTTTGATTTATCTAAAAACGTGGAACAGTTTGAAAAAAGGCATATTTTGTAGGGCAAGCTTTTTTTTAAATCCAACTTTATTTTGGAAACAAAAGGTGGGTTACGCCACTTTTGCATTCATGGTTTTCTGTAAAAATAAACAAAAAAAAAGGGCCAAACTTATTATATTTTTTTTTTATTTCTCTCATAGTTCATAGTTTAACAACAAAAAATTATATGTACATTTTTACTTGTTTTTTAATGATTTTACTCCTCGTCTGATAAATCGTCAAATATTTCGATTTGAATATTTGTTGACGTTTTTAAATTATTATAAAAAAAAGTGATGGATTATTGGTATAAATTAAAGCAGTTCAATTAAGTCTTTCTTTTTTTTATCGTATATTTTAGGTTGTTCAAGCCGGTTGAGCTTTTTTAATATTAACGGATTGTCTCTTCTGTACATTTATCTATTCGAGTGAAACATCAATTTCATTAGAATATTTATAAAAAATTGAAAATGGTTTAAATTTTTTCGAAATGTAACCAATGAATTTTAAGCCATTCAACTTGGAATTTGAAATGGACAGTTTCCTATTTGTGATATTTTCTTCAAGAGATTTTGTGGAAAAAAATCAGATGAAGTCATTTTCACAATTTCAAATAGGTTTCTCTTTCTAGCCGAGGAAATGACGTTAAAACAATCATCTGGGATAAAGATATCTTTATAAATTTTTTTATTCTTTTCTATTATACCAAAATCTTGGTCACATGGGAAATAGGAATGGCCACTGACTAAAAATTTATGGCCGTTTTTTTCAACCATAAAATTGGGATGGGATACCAAAAATTGGCACAACAGTGAAAATTTTATATGTACTCGTATTTCTATTTTGGCCGCCACATTGGTCAGAATACATAATAATTTTGTTTAAACTGTCCTACGTTCTTAAAATAATTCATTAGACAAGATCCAATTTCTGGAAGCCACCTTGACGCTGTGGACTCATCCCAAACATGCATGTAAACTTTTTCATTACCCATATTATGTATGCCAAAGCAAAAGGTCCAATGTTGTCTTTTGTAATATACAATCCCTGTTGTTAGTGCTGGAGTTGGAAGGGTCTTCATGAGATAAAAAGTTAAAACCACAGTATAGGTAGATACTTTAGCCATTTCCGAATCTTGCCTCAGCCCCTGCCCAATTTCATTGCGGGCGTAGAGTGAGCAGTCGCAATCTAAACAGTTTCTTAGAGAAGTATGAAGGTTACGCCATTATTGCACTCAAACTATGATCAAATTATAAAACGCAATAACACCTTTTTGAGTGCCATCTAGTTTTGAGTGTAGATAGCTGCATAAAACTATTTTTGTATTAAAATAGATACGAGTATATTAAGAGACCCATTTTTATGAAAAACTCATTTTTGAAAAAAAGTGGGTTACGCCCACTATTGCACTAGTAGCCTCATTTGAAATATTACATAAAACGTAGTTGGTTTTTAACTTCATTTATAAAAAAAAATCTTAGTGCGTGCACGACTTTGTCGCACAACGTTGCTCTTATCTAAAAGACTAAGAAACTGATTTTTGAAATGACTAAAACAACACCTTTAGTAGTTGGAGCTAAAAACAGAGGAGCAAATTTTAGTTTATGGAAGTTACAAAAATTACACGTCGTTGTAGCAGTTTAAAAAAAAAAAAAATAAACTTTTATATACAAGATTTTTAAGACATTTTAAACGTAAAATTTTTATAATTGTACGAATAAAAATTCAAAAAAAAATATTTTTTATTTTTAAAAGATTCAAAAAATATTTTGTAAGTTTTGAAATGCAATGTTTTTCAAACTTTTTAGAAGATTCTGTATATAACCATTTTTCGGATTTTTTTCAACCATTACCTTGCTCCAACAAAATGAAATTTCTTGAATTTGTCGAAGAGTTTTTGGAAAAAAAAAAAAATATTTACAAAATTTCAAACAAAAAAAAATCGTACGGCAGGTACATACAATTCTAAATTTTAATGTCTACTCATTCTTTTTTTTCTCAATTCTGTCAGAGCATCAACTTTTCAAGTCCACAAGTTTTTCAGAATATAATTTAAGAAACAAAATAATTTAATAGCAATTAGCCCGTCTTCCGCTCTTTTAAACCATTTCTTTTAAAAAACAAACAATTTGCAAAATTTTAAGAGGCTTAAAAACAAAACAATATACAAATACAAAAAGGACGAACGGAAGGAAATACAAAACTTTTCTTACAGTCAATTACATTTACAATCTTGTAATTGGCGTTAAAAAGAGGGTAATCATTATTTTATGAACGCACCGACACGCATTCCCTTTTCAAACAGCCGCCGCCGCTGCTCTATCACTCTTCTCACAAGTTTGTCCATGTTGAAACAATCGTCCAAGCATGCTGTCCATTTCCTACTGTCTACTGACTCCTTTTCCGTCCTCCACCATTACGAAAGTAAAAATCTGCACATAGAAAAAATAAGTCAACTTTGGTAGACAATAAATTGACAATAAAACGAATGACAAAACAAATATTGAAGTGGAAAGTCTAAGGCAAAAAAACCACTCTAATTCTTTATTTGAGGGACAAAGTCGAAAAGGACCTTTCTTTTTGGGGTTGCGAAATTCGCAGATTTTTTTTTTTTTACAAAATTTAAGATTCAACATTCTACGGTTGGGTGGGGATGGGGTGGCTTGGTGCTTTCGCATTGGGGGTATTGAATAAAAAATAATTCTGCTCATTTTGGTGGAGTAGAGTGTCGGTGTAGAGTATGATTTTTAATTGAGCAATTTACAGGAACATCCCCTCATTAAGAGTAAGGTTCTGTTCGGGGTGAGCTAAGTGTTGATGGACAATTTAAGAAGGGAGACTACCATTCATTTTTTTTTTTGTGAGAAGTTGTTTTTCTTCTATAAATTGAGGTATTAATTTTGTTGGAGGCAAGATTAGTTGAGAATAAGAAGCTGTTTTAGACAATTACAAATGAGGGGCTGTCTGCTCGAGGAGGATTTGTGTTTAATGTTAATTGGGCAATGAGAAAGTGTTTTCTTTTGTTTTTTTTTGTTTTTGTTGCCGGGTAATCTTTTCGCTTAGAGCTGTTAGTGACAGCATATAAATGGTTTGGCATGGTCATTTGGAAATTGTTTAGCTTCATTTTTTGAGGCGAGCTAAGGCAGAAATTAAGAAAAGCAAAAAACTCGCTTTCGATTTAATAAAAATAAAAACTTCTTTGAGAAATTTATACACAATCTTATAATTTTCTAAGAAAATTATAACAACGGATTTTAACCATTCAAAAATCCGGAGAATTAATATTTATCTTGTGCATAGAAACATCCTGTCACTGCATCGCACTTATGATTTCTAGGCACAAGACTTTTACTTGGATTGACAGTGGGAACTAATGTTTTTGAATTTGTTTAGATACATATTGTACAAAATTTATGGTGTATATGGAAATTCAAAAAAGAGATTGTTATCAACTAGAAACAAATATTTAGGAAAAATTTTCAAAGAGCTATAGAATAACTTTTAAATTAAATACAATTTTATAATGGCGCCTATCGCGAATAAAATTTCCCTGGGAATTGTTCCCAAATTTCAAAACTGTCATCTCGAATAATGTCGAAAGTTTCCCTTGGAATTTATTGATATTGGGAATTAAGTTTCATAGTGACTTTGGCTCTCATTGAAAAAAGTCAGTCGCCAGATTACAATGAACAATGCAGAAGTATTGACCTTTCCAATTTTCGAAGATGGGGAAAATTCCTAGGGAAATTTTGTTCACGATAGCCCCCAATATATATTTTATTTATTTATTATAATGGTCCTTAAAATTATGTATGGAATATGATATTAGTTAAATAGGCGCCTCTTGCTGTGGCTAAAAGGAGAGCTCTTCAAGCACATTTTGCATAACAGTTTCGCAATTTTGCCTAAAAATTTCGGCAATTTCATTTCTAATGTGGCCCTTAATCATCGGGCTTGTATCTTTCAAGTCCCGCATAGGAAGAAATTAGGAGGTGTCAAATCAGGGATCGTGGAAGACTGTCAATAAAACCAATTTCTGACATTATTCGGACGAAATAAATGTCTTGTAAGATACGCATCGTAGCACAAGCTATATGTGATGTGACAACATCTTGTAAGAACCACATGTTTTGTAAGCCTAATTGATCTAAATCGGGCACAAGGAAATTTTCCAACATGTCCCAAAAGTAGTCAACAGTAACTGTTGCAGCATTACCTTCGGCATCCTCAATGAAATTTGAATCAATAATGTCGCCGCTGACCCAAATTGCGCACCATGTAGTTACTCTACGAAATTTTATTGGTATTTGGTGTATCAATCGATAGTTTTCAGTAGCCCAAAAGATGCTATTCTGTTTATTTACATAGAGAGTCAATTCGAAATGTACTACGTCGCTCATAATGATTTTTTTTTTTTCACAAAAATTGTAGTATATTATTTTCTACATGTTCTTACTGCGAAAGATTCTTCATAATAAATTGTTATTCATCACTACTCTCACAACTGTCAAAACTCCAACTGAGAAGTTGCATTCACACGAAATTGGCAACCATATAAAATCGACCTGAAATATTAAATGCACCCTATACCATGACTATTGTTATTTGAAACATTGATATTAACTATAAAAAGTGTCGGACCCATATGACTACCATGTGGTACTCGTACACCACATTCCACATCCATTAAAGCAGAAGAGATTTTTCTAAAAATAATTTGAAATTTTTTTTTGTTTTGGCACTTCCTTCAAGGTGAATTTTTGGTGTTGAATTCATGCCTTTGAGGTAAGCAACACTATTTTGAATTTACAGAAAAAAAGTTGTGCTGTAATGAAAGATATTTAACTTTAATAGGAGAACTGAAAAAATGAAAATCTATTTTCATTCCTTCCACAATATTTGCAAAAATGTGATAGATTATAACTCATTAAAAAAAAAACTTAAAATTAGTAATAAAAATATTGAAAATATTTTTAAAACCGATATTCAAATTCGAAGAAATATGGAAAAATGTGTAATTTTTAGGTTCAATGCAAGAAATCTACATACAATTTTGTAGTAGATATTCGAAACTAAATAAAATGCACGACTGGGTCGCACAAACTTGCTCCTATGTCGCATTTCTTTAAATAAATAAACGTTTAACGCTTATTTAACTTCAGTTTACTAAACGATAACGTAAAACAATACAGTCTTCTTTAATAGACTAGGAATTTAAAAATGAATGTTACTAGAGAAAACTGTTTATAAGGATAAATTTTATTTTTTAAACTCTTTTAGTAGTAAGAATGTTATGCAAATATGAATTTATATACTCGTAAGAACAAAAACTATAAGTCGTTGTAGTGGTTTCTTAAAAAAATAAGATTTTATATAAAAATTTGTAAACATTTTTTTATTATTTTTTAATTTGGTGGTGCAACAGCTCGGAGTGAACCAGGACCTAGTGACTTACAACTCTCAACCATTCCAGGGAACGGAGGGGACCTACAATTTTCTGTCGATTCCGAACGGCTAACGAGCAGCACTTTAAATGACAAGAGATACTCTTGGAGAATTTGTCAATTCCTAGCAAGAGGCAGTACACCCCTGAAAAAAACTTTCTAGCAGCGGCTGAGAATCGAACTCGAGACCTTCCGCATGACAGTCCAACGCACTAACCATTATGCCAAGGGGTACTACATTTTTTTTATTGTTCGAATAAAAATTAAATTTACAAAAAAAAATATTAAGCCGTTTTTGAAATATTGAATTTTCCAAAAAAAAAATAAATAGATTTTTTTTTTTTCAAAATTTCAAAAAAATATTTTTCTTAAAGTTTTGAAATGCAATGTATTTTGAACCTTTGGGAAGCGTCTCTGTAAAAAATTTCATTAAAATCCGTTTTGTGATTAATTAGAAATTCAAAATTCGAAAAAAATGGTTCTATGGTAGGTACAAGCCTTAATATCTTAATTTCAAATTTTTTTTTATTAAATTAAAGATCATAAAAATTAATTGAAAGAAACAAAATTTTATCAAAATTCTAGTTGCCGTTTTCGAGAAAAATACGATTTTTGAAAACCATTTTTTTACATTTGTATGGTGGGTACCTTTAGTTTTAGGTAAAATAATTATTTTTTCTCACATCTTGTAGATTATATCAAAAAACTTTTATTTATGAAGTTTAAAAAAAAACAAGCATGGGGTTTTTGAAATATTGAGTTTTGAAAAAAAAATTTTGAAGTTCTTTTAAAAAATCCAAAAGATTTATTTTTTGAAAATTTGAATTAGCAATTCTATTTAAATTTTTGGGGAGCTTTAGCAAAAACAAAATTATCAAAATCGGTCGTACCGTTTTTGAGAAAATAAAAAACGAAAAAAAATGATTCCATGGGGGGTACCCTCAATATCCATTTTTCTCACGTTTTTTTTCAACTACTACCTAGCTTTAACTAAATGAAATTTTTCTGTATTTTTATTTCTTAAATCTGTTGAACAGTTTTTGAGAAAAAAAAAATATGTATTTATAAAATTTCGAAAAAAAAATCGTTTGGCAGGTACCGTTATTTTTGGTCTTAAAAAATAAAAAGAAAAAAACGTGTGGGGGGAAAAAATAAAAATGATATCTACCAAGTTTAAAGAAAATCGGCCGAGCCGTTTAGGCTGTAGTCGAACAGACAGACAGACAGACAGACATACAGAATTGCGAGACCCACTTTTTTGGTCTTCGCTATCATCGTAATGACAACTTTGATCAAAATTTCGAGTTCGATTTTTTTTACGAATGCATAACTTGCCTTATAGTACCTATAAGTCGCAAGTAAAAACTGTAAAAAGAAAATTGAAATCGGTCGAAAAATTACCGAGTAAGAGATCTTTGACAAAACTTTCAAAAACTGTTTTTTGAAAATAAATTGAAAATTTTAATATACCATCAAAGTATGTATATGGAAATTTTTTTCAAACTTAAAACAACGGTACCCGCCATACGATTTTTTTTCGAAATTTTATAAATATTTTTTTTCCTTAAAAACTGTTCCACAGATTAAAAAAAAAAAATCAAAAGATTTCATTTAGTGAGAGCTAGGCAAAGGTTGGTAGAAAAATTTCAGAAAAATGGTTCTTAAAGGTAGCCCCCTTGGAACCATTACTCTGATTTTGATAACTATTTTTATCATAAGGCTCCCCAATAGTTTGAATATTATTGTGTATTCAAATTTTCAAACAATTTTTTTTTAATTAAAAAAACAAAACCTTAAAATAACTGTAGCCACCATACAAATTTAAGAAAATGGTTTTCAAAAATCGTATTTTTCTCGAAAACTACTCCAAGAATTTTGATACATATTTTTTTTCGATCAATTCATACGATCTATAAGTTAATAAAAAAAATTAAATTAAGATATTACTGATTGTAGAAACGTTTTTTCAATTTTTGAATCTCTCATTATCGGCATGACGGATTTTAATGAAATTTTTTTTATAGAAAAGCTTCTTAAAAGTTTGAAAAATTTTGAATTTCAAAAACTTAAAATTTTTGAATTTTTAATATTCGATACCTTTGAAAATTTAATCTTTATTCGTACAATAATAAAATTTTTAAGTTGGTAAACCATAATATTTCCTTAAAAATGTTTTTAAAATTTTGTATATACAAGCTTATTTTTTTAAGAAGCCATTACAACGAGTTATAATTTTTATTCTTGTATAAACTAATCTTTAATTGAATCATATGGCATCTTGTTTTTAGATCAAACTTCTAAAGGAGTTGTTTTAGTCATTTAAAAAATCAGTTTAGGGAATTTTGAATTGTTTAGTCGTTTACATAAGAACAAGTTCATGCAACCCAGTCGTGCATTTTATTTTCAATAGCGTTTAATTTTTAGGATTTCATCTGTAGCTGAATGATATCGCTCATTTTACTGCACCTCCGCCAGATCTGTTTTTTTTTTTTTTTTGAGTAATTGAAAAATATGGCGTACATCGTCTGAGATACCTTTGTCTGTCCGACATGATGTTTGGGTATGGTTGTTTCTTTCAAAGTATCGTTCGCCACATTTTTCTATGCCATTCACTTCCGCCTGGAAATGCTTTTGAACTGCTCCATCGACGAAGAAAGTTTCCTTCTGGGCCCAAAAATTCCTGCATTTTTCCCTTGAGACGTTCTCCATCCAAAACTATATCATTTAATGGTATTTACATTAAAAGAGTATTTCACTTTTTCGTAATATTTTTGAATACAAGCTAATCAAAATCATTATTTTACAAAACAAAAATTCAGAATTTTAGGAAGTATTTAAAACAAAGTTTTGTGTAAATATGAACCTTGTGGAGCAACTAACTCATGAGAATCAACAAGAACAAACATTTTATTTTCTTAATCGATATCCAATGTTTTGGTTGTAGGGAATTTTTCACGTATTTCGAGATCCGGCAATTCAAGATAAATGAAGATAAATGATCTCAACACTTGTTTGATCCTTGTTTTCGTTTTAAAGATATCAACTAATTGAAAAAAAGTCCGATTTGAGAATTCCTCACCAAAAAAAAAGCAGCGGATTAAATTGAAAGTTATTATTATGAAAATATATTAACATGTCACATTAATAAACGACAGCGATTTCCTCGTACTTACACAGTTTGATGATTTGGCAGAAGGATAGCTCGATGCTTGAATTTTGGTCGGTTGTGGTGCCTTGCGCTTCAAGAGGACGCGACGCATTCGACGGACAAAACAGAAAACCTCTAACCACTCAAAAGATGATATCTGTGCCCCCTGGAATTAATTGGACGACATAATTGCACAGTGTTGTGGACAGTAATTACAGGTTGCAAATAATTGAGTAAAAACATGTTGCCCCACTGTATGTACTTGTGTATGAAGATACCCATCATACCTGTATATGCAGCAACTCCGGCAGTAGCGCCTTCTCTGTATGCGCTGCGCTGCGCTGCAAGTTGCAGGCAGCAGATTTTATGTAAAAACTTTGCAGAACAGCGCTTCGAATTAATTACACATTTTGTGCATAAAATGATAATGCATTAAAAATGTGTTGGAATAAAATTAAATGCAATAAAAATGACTCCTGATGCGGCCAACGGAGATGCGAGAGCCATCTTCATGAAGTTATGCCATACGAAACAAATTGTGGGTCATATTCATTGGTAGCGCAAGGAGGTGGCGGCGGCGGCGGCGGCGCGCGGTAGTGGTTGTTGTTGTTTTGGTAACTACTTTTGGAACCATTCACAAATTCTCGATAATGATCTTTAATCATGCGCCTATTGCGTCTTGTGTTTTTTTTAACTTGTCTGTTCACATGGTCTGGGGCTTATAAAGAAGCTCCTGTCTAAAAGGGGTAAGGCTACCAAAAATATGGCCGAGTTTGCAGCCATCAGTCAGGGTGGGACTTAACAACCGATTAGGGTATCTCGTGTATGGCCATTTAATGTGCGTCTTGTCCATTTTGGGGATGGACCAAGTGGACAATTTGCTTCTGTTCCAAAAGTGCAAAATGAGCTGTTTGTCATTAAATGAGCGACGCAAGCATTAAGTCAGTGTGATGTTTTTATATTCATTCTCACTTTGGAGATGATATGGTCATAATAATAAATTAATGCTTGATAAACACTTAGGATTATTCACCTGCTTTTGGTTTTGAATCTACGAATAAAGAGGTTTTCAATTATAATTTTAATGTAAAGCTTAATGGAATAATTACACATATGAGTCCGTTGAATTGGTCGTCCCGGAAGGCTTGGAGAGCATTTTGATGTAATTATTATTTTTTTTATAGATATTTTGGAGTTGGATGATACACAAAAACATGATATTGAGGTGCAGCAAGGCTACCACAGATTGTCAAAACAAGAGTAGGTATTTAAACGAGGTCCTTTGAAACTTAGCCATTTTTATTGCACTTGATATTTCAAAGGCATTTGATAGAGTTTGGCATCAAGCTCTCTTATCGACGAGGCGTGCATTTGATATCGATGAATCTCTTCTTCGTTGGATTTGAAATTACCTTTCGGACCGTTCACTACAAGTAGTATTGGACGGTTTCAAATGTGATACCCGCAAAATAAACGCTGGTGTGCCCCAGGGCTCCATTTTGTCTCCGACATACATCCTTATGTGCAACAAATTGTTTTCCTGACGGCAGTACCTTCAGCTTTTCATATTTGTTCTTAGATTCACATCCTTGTCCTTCGGATGTAGACTTCCAACGGTAGCTCATTAAATTTTGATCTTGATAGCATTGTCCAATGGGGAATCAAAAACCGTGTAGATTTTAATGCTCAATGTTGATTACTGTCGCTTAAAGGAAACGCTCCCTCAATGCCACTATCCATAAATGACACTTCCATCGAGGAGACTGAACAGCTTTACTAGCTGTACCTACCTTGAGTTATTTGCATCACAGACCATCTTTTGTGGATTGTTCAGAAATTTGACGTAGCCAAAAACGCTGATAAGTGTTTAGGTTTTCTTCGCCGATGCAAGAAGTTTCTTACTCCTTCTGATCTGGCTGTAATATATAAAGATTTTATTCTTTGCAAGACTCGAGTACAATTCCCATATCAAGGCAGGGGCTCCAAAAACCCGCTTGAGTCTCTGAGTCAGAATTCAAAAGAGAGCTATAAAAATGATAGGTATCTCTCGAGCACCGCCTTAATGTTTTATGTCTATCATTATTTTACCGTTATTTTCATAATGCCCGCACTTCTAGGAATGCTCAACAGTTAACCCTTGAGCACAATCTCGGCAGTACTGTCAAGTACAGAGATTCATTTTTTAGCCGCACTACACCAATGTGGAATGCTTTACCCGGTTCTATATTTCCCACTCATTGCAATGGGAGTACATTTCATGTAACTATAATGATTATATGTATTTCAACTAATGTGAATGCAGACGATATGTAGTCAATACAAATATACGGAACAGATACGGAAAAGTAAGTAATGATCACTTAAATATTTGAAACTCACAAGCCGTCCAGATATAACAAGAACTTTTCACCACAGTAAGCAATAGCTTAACAGGAAATATCCTGGGTACAATCTACTTGTACTGGGTACTTATTATTGTTGTAAGTCTACATATATATAATTTATCAAGTGTCAAGCATTAAATACAGACGCTGCATACAGAATGCATTATCACGGTAAAGTATTTTATGTACTCATAAATTATTATGTACTCATTAAAAACTCGCCAGTCATCTAAATAGAAAAAAAATATTCATCTCAACATATTATGTAATGGGTACACGTACAATTAAAAAAAATGTTTTGGCAACAAATGACGTAAAAACCGGGAGCGGGAGAGTCAAAAAATTGTTTGGAAATCTTCGCGATATTCACAATTAAATTAGCCCTTCTCGATTTTTATTTCGCCAATTTTCATTATGGTTTTGTATATCTCGGAAAGCTATCAGTTCACGAAACTAATTTTGTGCATTTTCATTTCGATTATTTTTAAACCGAGATTTCTGGTCTTACCTTTGTACGAGTATATATGTACATAACTTATAGTACTATCATGAAGATTAATTTTGTATTGCGAACGCTATCCTGGTGGTGGCGCTGAAATTAGCGCACGAGAAAAATATGATTTTCGAAAACCAGTTTTTAACATTGGTATGGAGGGTACCGTTATTTTTAGGTGAAATAATTTTTTTTTTCTTACATCTTATAATTTATATTAAAAAACTTTTATTTATCAAGTTTTAAAAAAATCGAGGATGGGGTTTTCGAAATATGTATTGAGTTTTCAGAAAAAAAAATTGATTTTTTTTTTTTAAAATCCAAAAATTTTTTTTTTGAAAATTTTAATACACAATAATATTGAAACTGCTGGGGAGCCTTAACATAAAAAAAATGATCAAAATTGGTCGTACCGTTTTTGAGAAAATCAAAAACAAAAAAAAATGCTTCCAAGGGGGGTACCAAAAATAACCATTTCTTGGAAAATTTTTTTCAACCATTACCTAGCTTTAACTAAATGAAATTTTTTGAATTTTTTTTTTTTAAATCTGTGGGATAGTTTTTGAGAAAAAAAAATATTTATAAAATTTCGAAAAAAAATTGTTGACAGGTACCGTTATTTTTGGTCTTAAAAAAAAAGAAGAAAACATCCGGGGGGGAAAAATCAAAACCCATATCTACCAAGTTTGAAGAAAATCGGCCGAGCCGTTTAGGCTGGTAGTCGAACCGACAGACAGACAGACAGACAGAATTGCAAGACCGACTTTTTTGGTATTCGCTATCATCGTAATGTCAACTTTGATCAAAATCTCGAGTTCGATTTTTTTCCGAACGCATAACTTGCCTTATAGTACATACCTATAAGTCGCAAGTAAAAAGAGAATATTTTATTATTAAATTTACTAGAGACAAATCTATCGTCTTCTTGATAGTACTATAAATTTTATATACAAAGGTCTTACTAAAATGTTTGTTTCCAGCTGAGACAAAACCAATGTTTCATATTTCTTTCCCTATTTTGAGAATGTATCTTACCAGTTTAGTTAAAAACAGCGTCAATATTATTTTTGGAAAATTTAATTTTAAAATTTTTCATAGCAGCTGTATGTCATGTATCGGTACCTCTGGAGCTAAGAAAAAATTTTAATTTCTCCTGTAGGGAATCACCGAAGACCCTTAAGTACGAAGTTTGAAGAAATAGGAGCAGTCGAATTCTGACGTGATTTTCTTATATGTACGAGTATATGGAATTTATCCATTTACCGTTATAAATGTGTGCCTATATGCTTTCGTCTGTTTGCAGGAAAAAGGCATTCAGTTTGTTTCTTTTTCTGCAGCATTATTATTATTATTCCCAAGACGATTTTTGTTTGCTTAAGTCCATCTTTAACTATAAGCTGCAATACAAAAATGTTTTTTTTTTTTTTTAAATTACATACTCTCAAAAATGTGTCTATGGATTTTGATTAAACTTCGAACATGTGATGTTTTAGTGATTGCGATAATTATTAATGAACGAAAATAGTGTTTGAACGAATTTTAAGAAATTTTCCAAAGAGCTACTTACAATCATTAAAAAATCTTATTCGATTTTTAAATTTTATAAATAATTTTAGTTTATAAGCGCTAACATGCTTTCTACTTTGGTCGTTAACTATGTAATTATACTCGTATTAATAACCTTGCCCCTTACATTGTCACTGACCAGTGTTAGGACCTTGAACTATTAAAAAAACTTATTGTGATCTAATTGTGTATTTTATTTTAAATAGTTTGCATTAAATAAAGGGCTCTCTCCGCTAAGGTTTGTTACTTTCAAGGTGAAATATTTTTTCCAATTTGACTCCTGCGTTGCACCTCCGCTTTTGCAATGCATGATAAAATGCTGAATTATTTGGAAACTCTAAATGAACACTTAAATGTGAACGTGAAAGTGTGATTAAATACAAATACTTTCGTTGCAGTGCATAATATTACATTGATTATGTTTTAAAAAATTATAAATATGTTTCCAAAACTTTAACCTTTAATTACATACTTTGGAACAAAAATGTGTAATTTTTAAACATAATCGAAAGTATGTAGGAAAATAGGTCATTAGGGGCAGTCTTTAAATTGATCGCCCGCAAATTAAGTAGCGTTTCTAAAGTTGCACATTTCATGGGCTTGTTCAGTAGGCATTATACTTTTTATAATTTCCCGTTCACTACCTCGTCAGCATCATTAAGATAAAATGACTATTGAATTTCGCCGCAAGTTTATCCTCCTCCTTAAACGTCATAGTCAAGTTTAAGTAACCACACTGCTACTTATCCCACGGCACATATCCATATCTCTGAGCTAAGTTCCACCTGCCAAAAGGCGTAATTGGAAAACAAACGTGCACGGGCTGCACTTGCAATCAATCATTTCGTCAAGTAAGTACATATATACACAATGGACATTGGACATACGAAACCAAAATGCAAGACGACACTTCTAACTTGGGGGCATTGGTGTCGCTGTCGATTGTGATGATGCATTTCGAAGAGAGACACCCGCGACAGCTGTCGAACTTGCACTATCGCATTCCATCAATGCCCGCAGACACCTTCATCAAATGCGAGAACTCGAATCTTGAAACCTCAACGCAGTAACACCCTGCAGGACGATTTCTCCATTTCGCGTGTCATCACGACGTTGGCCACTACCACACCACCCGACAACTCACACTGACTTTAATTAACAATTAAGGTGGACCGAGTGGTGTAGTTGTGTACAGTCAATCCTTCAAGGATCAACGCGACGCATTCATAATTATTACTATGGTTTTCATGTAATGTATCGTGAGCATTGAATATGATGGTAGCGATGACGGCAGACGACGAGGTGCGGTGCGACACGAACACGCACAACTCAATAACAAAACGTCGAACTTTCTGCGCGTACCTATCTGTCTGTCCTTCTGATCTGGTCCTATTCGCCGCCGCCGTCACGTACTGCCGTGACAGGTGAGTTCGTCTTTGCTTAAATTTCTGTATAAAAAGTGCGAAGCAAAAATAATATCTTTTTGACGTGTTGTGTTTTTTTCCAAGTTTTTTTTCTTCATTTTTACCGTCGTCGACAACATCATCGGATGATTTGTGTAGATGCGTGCGACAGCAGAAAAAGTTGACGATAATCGCTTATTTTAAGCTGGCTTATCCTTGATGTTATGGCCTGCAGGTTGTCATAACCCAAAGGCGAATTAATTCCGTTTTAGTATCGACTGCTGCCATGACGCGACGGTCGACCGGCCGCAGCACAGCTTAAACTCATTTGCACGTCCTAATTTTTATGCGCCTCGCTAATAAGGTGGCAATGCGGTTTTTTTTTTCTCTAAAATTACGCTAAATGTCAATAAATTAGATTGTTTGACAAGCTACAATGGGCTCTCGAATTTGTGCTCTCGAAAGTTTAAATAACGCTAATAGAGCGTGAGCGTAAGGTGCAAAAGACATTTTGTTTTATATGTTTGCCATGATAATTATTATGGCTTGTTTGGTAGGTGAGATCAAAATACTTGTCACATAACTTGTAAGTGTTTGAAATGGTAGGAAATAAACGAATGATAAATTGTCATATAACTTCTTGCTGTAAAATTTAATTGAGACTGGAAGACATCAGTGCTGGATTATTCATAAGGAACAGCTTATGGCCCGCTTAGTCAAAGTAGTTTAAATTTGATGCTTTCGTTTTCTAAAAGTTGGAGATTTTTTTATTCTTTTGAGTGACAAAAAATTTTGTACAAAGCGACTTCATTAATTTGAACAAAAATGAAATGCAATCACTGTGACCCAATTTCAAGATTTTTATATTGTGACCTTACAAAAATAACTTTGACAGATTCGGTTGAACTTTCGACAAATAAAACTACTCGTAGGTTTGTTTCGACATAAGTCTGAAGAGCGAACAGACACTAAGGAACGCAATTGAGCTTTGACAAGTTTCAGTGTGCCGAATTTTAAGAATTTTTAGAGAAAGAAAGCTGTAATTTTACAATTGAGAATGTCAGTATAAAAATTACAAACAGCGATCATGCCTTAACAACAATTTCTATTGCCAAAAGACTTGAAAAAAAAACCAGGACCTAGTGACTTACAACTCTCAATCAATTCTGTGTGCGTGCTACCAGAAATGGAGGGGGCGTACAATTTTCGCCCGATTTCGAACGGCTTCTCTTGGAAGATTTGTCAATTCCTCGCAAGAGGCAATACATTTCTAATTTTTTTTTCAGAAGCTGAGAATCGAACCCAAGACCATCTGCATGACAATCCAACGCACTAACCATTATGCCAAGGGGTACTACAAAACCATATATTTACATACATTTAATAAGAAAAGGAATGAAATTGTAAAAATGCGAACAAACGGTGTTATAACAAAATTTAACTATTATACTTGTTTCTACTCAAACATGTTTTCAAAATTTTCTTTAAACAAATAAAAGAAGCCACTTGTTATTTTTGAATTATGATTTTCTAATTAAAATTGTCATTTTAACAATACAAATTTTCAATTTAAAAATTAAAATTGTCAATTTAACAATACAAATTTTCAATTTAAAAATTTAAATTGTCAGTTCAACAATTGAAATTTTTAATTCATAAATTTAAATTCTCAATTTAACAGCTATAATTGGCGAAAATTAAAAATCAATAATACTCATATTGATATTTATTTTTGAATACCCAAATTAACATAATGAAAATGTTTTCATCAATTTGAAAATTTATAATTGACAATCAGATATTGTTAACAGAATATTCTATATTTTATGCTATTCAGAGAAAACAAGTTGGGGAAGAGATTACTGAGGCTTCGTTGCCTAATAGGCATGTTTTAATACCGGACCTGGTTTCATAAAATATTCACAAATCAAACTTGAATAATTCTCCTAGCGGATAATTTCATTTAAATAAACTGGAATAACTACTGAATATAAATATGCTCTTGCATTTGAGGGTGTGGCCCTTATGAATTTTTGTTTAGAAATTATTTTTAATTTGTTTATGTTAAACTGCTTACATGATTTGGCTATAATTAAATTAACAAAGATTAAGGAGCAAATGAACAAAAGAGCAGTCACGGTTAGATTTATAGAAGAAGTTAAGACGTTACTAACGTTTAAGTGAATGGAGCTAACGGAAAGGAATAGGTGCAACATTGTTAAAATAATTATATGAAATGTTAAGTTAAAGGTATATGTTGTATTATTAAAAGTAACTGGCCGCCCGAGTTTCGTATAGTTTTCTCAGAAATCACACTAATCTAGATAAACTTAGAAGATAAAACATTTTTTAAATACAAAATTCTATCCAAGTCGTAACAGCTTTTACCGAGAAACCAATATAATGTATGTATATTACAAGAATTATCTGTTTGCCAAAATTCCGTCTAAGACTGAAACATATTATACTTTGAGTAACAAAATATTTAAAAAAATGTGTAGTAGAATAGTTTAAAAATAATTGTTCATTGTGGAGGTGGTGACTATGTAAAACAATGGTACACTGTGGCGTATGCGTACTTTTTTTAGTTTTGTTTATATTTTAAAGGCGGTTTTTGTATGAATATTCAGTCAAATGTAATTTTATTATTTTATAAAGGCTAGTAGTTGGTAATACGATAGTTAATTGATATATTAGTACCTGCACGCTACTGTGTTAGCCACTTATTATTACCATTACAGACAGAGCTAAGTTAGCACAAGTTTTACATCGGTGCATGGATGAAATTTAGATATCACACTAGATGTTGGAAGATAAGGCTATTTGTTAAAAAAGAGCTAAGAATATGTTACGAGTCAATCAAACCTGTTGTTTTGTATTGGATAACCATACTAGAAAAATATTGACCCGTTTGAGAAATCGAATTTTCAACAAAATACTATGGGTTATGTATATAAAGATACTGGCGCAAAATTTTAAACATTTAAAACCTACTCTAAATCAATTTTAGAATGGGAGTCGACTCTAAATATTGAATATAAGACGAGAACCGACTTTTTGTTAATTTTTAAAGGACATAAACTATACTTTAACGTTAAAGAGCTCGTCTTACTTTAACAGCAGCAAATAGCTAGTTTATCTTTTAAAAGTATACTTTATCCATATTGACAGTGGTCATTTCATACAAAAGCAAATCGAAGAAGAAATGTTTACTGATGTTTTATTCGATTTTTTAAAGATGTTTTTTTTGTAAATAGACTGAATATTATAAATTCGAAACAATCGTACGAAAGTGCTCTACGATGAACAAATCTGTAAATATAAATGTAGGTATGTAGGTACATATACATATCTTATGTATGCACGCGCGCCGCCGCCGCCGGCCGAGACGAGTATAAATAAATGAATCTGCCCTTGCAACAACAAATTGAGTTTTTATGCTGTGAATTTGCGATTTATACTTTATTTGCATCTAAAATAATGTAAATAACTTATAAACAATCAAAATCTACACCGAGGAAGTATATAAAATGTACTTTTTTCGGCGAAAAATTATTTGGTTTAAAGTTGTCTGTTCTTTTTACTTTTTTTGTGTGTTTTTGTAGTTGTGTGAGTTATGTATCTGTCAAATTAAGGGTTGTTCAACGCAAATTCGCTTAGGTTCTGTTGTAAAACGCACATTAGTTAGAAGAGTTGTCTAACGTGTTTAAAATTATGCAAAAGTTAGACCAAGTCTCCAAGCTAAACGACTGCGTTAAGTAGAGCCGGTTTAATTCCTTAAACGAGAACTGTTTAAAATTTTGCGCCACTATCTACAAAATATAGGAACAAGTTTTTATTTTATTTTAAATTATTAATGATACCCACCTTAAAAATGTTAAAAAATGGATTTCGAAATTCGAATTTTTCTCAATAACGACACTTAGAATTTCGATAAAATTTTGTCTGCTTGGCTTAGTTTCATAATCAATCATTCTGTTAAAAAATTGAAAAATAAGAAATTATTGGCAGTAAAGCCCCTTTTAGACGATCATTTCAGTTTCAGTTTCAGTTCAGCTATCAGTTAAGCTTTCAGTTAAACTGATGTCTAAATGCAAAAACTGAAGCGTTTAACTTAAACTGAAACTGAGACTGAAACTGATGAAATTCCCATAAGTTTTCAGTTCAGTTATCAGTTAAACTGATGTGTAAATACTTTTCAGTTCAGTTGTCAGTTCAGTCCTCATTCGAGTTCATGTTTTTTTTTTCAATATGTCGAAACAGAATGATAATTTGGTCGATTTCATTGAAATTTATCGCGTGTGTTCATGTTTATGGAAGAAAAGTTACCCTTTTTATCACAATTCAGTTAAGAGAGAAGCAGAATACAAGCTCAACTGAACACCGGACTGACGTCTTAATACAATGCCTTTTTTAGCTGAACTGACAACTGATCTGATAACTGAAGGAACAACTGATCGTCTAAAAGGGGCTTAAGGATCACAGAAACATTTTTTTATTTTTAACTTTCTCATGATCGGCATAATGGATTAAAATAAAATTTCGTATACAGAAGCTTCTTAAAAAATGAAATGTTTCCTGTTTTCATGATCTATTTTGTAAATATGAATAATAAAAGACATATTATTATTGAAGCTTCTTAAAGTTTTAAAAAAAGTTGCTATTCAAAACTCAAGGAAATAAATTGAAAACTCGATATCTCAAAAACGGACTAATGATGTTTTCTTTTTTTTTAATTCAACTTTTATTAAAATTTACTTCAAATTGGCGTTCCAAAATATTTATTAAAAAAATTGTTTTATATTTAAAAACTTATTTGTTTTTTTTTTTTTTTTTTGTTTGTTTCATTAAAAATCGTTAATGTGATTATTAATTTTCATTCTTGTATTAATTCGTACTTGCTTCGTATTATGTTTTAAGCTGTTACAAGAATTGGTTTAGCCATTTTTAATATGAATTACATCCATTTTACAAATCCAAAGTCAAAGCACAACTGACAGTTCGTGAAATGTGGTGCCTTTTACCAACCAAATATTTCCTGAAAATTATGCAATTTTTTATATTCGAAAAAAAATAAGTAATTTTACGTATACAAACATTTTGAAACCCCGATTAAGGGCCCTGTTTATGTTTTGTTTTCCGATATGTTATTTATTTGGTCCCTTGGCATAATATTGCGTTGGCCAGTCATGGAGACGGTCTTGGGCTCGATTCTCAGCAGCTACAAAAAAGTTTCTCAGGAATTGACAAATCTTCCAACAATATCTTTTGTAATGAAAAGTACTGCTCATTAGCCATTCGGAATCGGCAGAAAATTGTAGGTCCTCTCCATTCCTGGCAACACGCATTCAGGAATGGTTGAGAGTTGTAAATCACTATGTCCTCGTTCCCTTCGAGCAGTTGCACCACATAATTTGTTGTATTTAGTTATTTATTTATCAGACCAAAAATATAAATGTTAAAAAAAGAGCCAAGTTCTTCTATACAAAAACCTTTGTGTAACAAGTCACCCGTGAAAAGTACTGAGATCTAAAAGTACGCCAAGCTCTTACTTCATGACGGTTTAGTACCGAATATTTAAAGTAGAATAATATTGAAACAGCTACAATGTAATAAAGAAATTTTATTATTTAATGATTACTGACTAAAATTTGATGGGTTCACTGCTCAAGTTTTGAAAACCTTTCGAATTGGGCATAAAAAAAATTGCCAAGTAAGTCCATCAAATTTTAGTCAGTAATCATTAAATAATAAAATTCATCATATGCAATTTGAGCCCTCCATTCAACCAACACCAATTCGGAGAAAGTGGGCGGATACCACGCCCCCTGAATGGAAAACCTCAAATTTTTTATTTTTCCCCTGCTTGTATGACAAGACCTACCGTTTAGCAAAATTACAAGATTCTACGATGTCCGGAAGTCCTCCATAATTTTGATGATCTGTCAGTTAGTCAGTCAGTGAGTCAGTCAGTTACGGTTTTGTGATTTTTGAGGCCTTATATCTCAGGAACTGCTTATGCTAGAAAATTGAAATTTGGTGAAGCGACTGTGAATGACTAGCTTAGCAAATATTTGGAGTTTCTGACTTCATTAGTACTGAAGATAGGGAGGGGTCAAAAATCGCCTGAGTTTGTTCCTGTAAAAAGGGTGTAGTGCCAGAACTTGGCTGGGCACTACTGTGCCCTTTGATTTGGTCTCCATCAGACTTGAATTATTATGGTCATGTTGAATCGTCTGGGTTGACTTGCGAAAAAAGTGTTGCTCGCTTAATATTGGAACATAACAAATGATTTTTTATAAATTAACACAACGATACTTTCAATTGCTGTTGCTCAAGGCTTTGATACTTGGGAAAAAGCAAGAACAAAAATTTCTATACTGCGAAATACTGAAGTCTTAAGATACTGATCAGGTCCTTAGTGTACGGTTCCTCTTTAATTACTGGAAATAAATAAAATTGAAGCCGGGTGTACCGCAAGTAATTGTCCTAGGAACAACCCTGTATTTAATAAATTCCAGTACACATCAACAATATCATGGACATCTTTCATCAGTAAAGATACTACAGAATTAGAACTTTATAAATCCGTTACGAAAGCTAAAGTAAGATAACAAAATGCAGTCGATAATATTATATGTATTTATTTGGGCTTAAATGATCGATGAAGTGGATGCAATCAATAAAAAACTAATTCATCCTATGTTACCCTACGTTTCGCTGGCTTTTTGCCGGCTTTTTAAGGGGTTTTTTGTTTTTATTTATCCAAAACAACCAATGATACAATATTATTTGGAATATTGCTTATGGACATAATTATTATATAAAAGTGAATATGGAAAATTTAAAATAAATCTTACTTCTGATGCAGTCGATAATATTTGACGTTTTTTTTTTCAATTTATTGGATAGAATTTTATTTTAAAAGAAAAATTATAAATGAGAGGCACAACAGTTCGAAGAGAACCTGAAGAGAAGTGACTAACAACTGTCAACCATATCAAAAAAAAAGAATCAACTGCATTTTACATTAATAATTCATTTTGATAAAAATTTGTTCTAAGAAAATTGTATTTTAAAATCCATGAATTTCTTAAATCCAATCGTTAAAGCACTTTTCATTAAGTTTAAACGGCATAATGTCAAAATTTAAAAAAAATTCATTTGCTTCGACGGAGGTGTAGAGATACATGAAAACAGTCAAAAGTTCTCTACCATGGTTCGTGGTAATGTCAAAGCGGATTAAGTAAAAAGCGAAGATTTAAAGTTATAAAAAAGTTTATTATGATTCTAAAACTTATTTCCTGACAGCTTCATAAATTTAATATTGAGTACTTAGTACTCACAAGTTACTCATGATAAGAATGTTGCTCTTTTTATGTCTTAAATTTAAATTTTGCTTAAAAGTTTATTTTAAGACTTTTATGTTAAAGCAGGGATTATTCTCATCCCAAAATTTTGAAATCCGAACTGCACATACAAATCCCTTAATCGATTTTACTAAAAAAGTCTTTGTGATATATTTTTAATAGGCAATCATTCGAAAGCAAGTCTTAAATGTTTTAAAACAAATCTAAGATTATTTTTTATTGCTTGGCATTTTTTTTGCACTTTCATAATAAAATAAATTTGATATAAATTTAATAGATCTAATAAGGCTTATAATTTTGTTTTTAATTTAACTTAATCAATTTCATTAATCACTTAAAAAAAATTATTTTAAAAATAATTTAGAAGGTATCATCAAAAAAAGAAAATATTTTGTTAAAACAAATTTAAAAAAAAACTATTAGTAAATTATTGTTAATATTAATGTGTTTTAATGACCAATATTTAAACATAAAATTTAATTCTAAACTCGATATACTTTGCTTTGTTTTTAGAAACTTGATTCAAAATGTAAAATACAAAGTTTTAGTAATTTAAAATGAAAACTATTTTTGACGATAAGATTTTTCTGATTTTCTTGTAAGGAACAGATTAATAATACAAAAATAATTCAATCATTTGTAAATTTAACAATTTTATTGTCTTTCTTATTATTGTCCAATCATAGATATTAAATCTATTCTTATGATAAATCGTTGAGAAGATGTATCTGCTTCGGTCCACTTTATTTCTTCTTTGTTTCTCTTCCCATTTTCTGCATCTGTATCCCTATGGAGAAGAAAAATTTAAATCATCATCAACAATATTCTTAAAAAAAAACAGAAAAGAAAAAAAAAATAAGCTTACAAAAATATACAAAATGGTATTTACTGGTCCGACAATATATTATCCTTGCTGTGTAATCAAAAATGATGAAAAATACTTTTCCACGTAATTTTTGTATCCATACAGCTGATGTAGAATTATAAGAGAAAGTAGAGTGAAAAAAGCCTGCAATCTATGGCTGTGCTTAAGGGACTCCCACGTTTTGTCCCTAATCGGTTTTTGCACTATTCATCCCTCGGCCCATGGCCCATTTGCCATCGTCTCCGCCAAACTCCATCGCCATCGCCATCCGGCATTGTCGAGCTCCTTGTTGTAGAGAAGGATAATACCCATCGTTCTGTGTGTACTTATATTTTATATATGACTGGGCTTTCAATTTCTTAAAAAAAAAAAATCGCCTCCGCTTAACACCATGGTCGATAGGATGAGATGGAATCATTGGGGCCGACCGTTCCACGCCAAGGTAACCAAGTGGAACGATGATCACGAGCGTACCCAGTCATCGCCATCATCGTAGGTATACCTTGTAATCTGCCCAGCCAAAGCGTCCAACAGTCAGTCGAACAGCCATCAGAACGCGCGTTGAGATACTTGGTGTTGTGAATTTTTGTTGTTGCTGTATTTGTATCTGCAAGTGCCAAAGATGGCAATTTTATGAGATGGCGAAACAGTGCGCTTTTCTACTTGCTGTCATTATTTTTCTAATGGCCACCGACATCCACCACCGTTCGCGCCTCATGCAGGCCATAATAATATAATAAAGAAGGGGGACGGGGTCAGGAATGGGGGTTGGAAAATTTATTTTGTTTTCCGAAATAAACGGGTGTTGGGGTGAATATTATGAATTATGAATACTTTTAGTACCGCACATTTGTTTGTTTTTCTTTTAGATTTTTTAATGATTATTGTGAAGAAAAAAGAATTTAGTGCGGTATACAGTAGATGAGTATTTATGTTCAATTTTCTTCTTTTTTTTTAATAATAATATTACTGGTGCTCCATCAAGCCAGATGGAAAAAAGTTAGCATAAGTATCGCATGCTAGCACTCAAGTAAATTGTATCTGGAGTTGAAAGTGACAAAATAAGAGAAACAAAATTCATCCTGCCAAGGATGTGTCAAGGATTATTAATTAGCTTGGTTTTTCTTTCAACAATATTTAATTAACTCAAGTAGAAAAATAGAAGACGGCGAAAATAAAACCAGATGAAAACAGATGCACTCTTAGTTTGATGAGACTGCCCAAGGCAGACCATGCTCTAGGCCAGTGAGTGATGGAAAACCAATGGAGCGGGTACCTTACAAAAAGGATTATATAGCTTGCTGAGACTGGTTCTGGGCTTTAAGAGGTTTTCGATTTTTTTTTTAAATTTACTTTAGATATGGTTTTATCTAGGTTTTAGTAAAGACATAAAGGACTCCCCATCATACCGAAAAAATCTCATTCGAGAGTGTAATTTTTGGACCGAAATTTTCCGATAATTTCGGCGGCCTCGTTTGCTTTTAGAATGAAACAAAATTTTTAAATCAAACCATTTTGGTCTTGTTCTAACTTTTTGAGCACGCAATTTCTGTACTTGATTTCTTGGAAACAATTCTACCGATTTTGATGAGATTTTCAGTATGTGGTCTTAGTTCCAGTCGCAGAGGAAGTTTGAAAAGTAGTTTTAGAAAAATCCACCTTTGCGCAACCCCACTTTTCTTACATCTTGGTTTCTCGGGAACGGTTCAAAAATGTAGGTGGCATATACAGAGATTGTTTTTACTAGCGGAGGGAATCCATTTTTCCATCTGCGTCCGTTACACGTGTTCACTACCAATGATCTAGGGACTTTTTGAAGGCTTCAATTAGTGTATTTAGTGATTTAGAATTCACAACGTTTCCTTTTTAATATGCAATATTTAATTTTGGTCTGATAAATTAATTTTTATAAATTCTATTTGAATCGATATTTTAATAAGAATTTTTTTAAGTATTTTGAGGGTAATAAAAAATTAAGAAAAACTCTCCTTTGAAAATTTTTACTAAAACTGCATAAAAATCTGGTACCAAGACGTACATCATTTAAAAATCTTTGTTAAACAATTTTGTATAGGATGGTGTCTTTAAAATTTAAACTTCTTTTAACGTGTTTAATTTGAAATTTTTTTGTTACCTTTTCGTATATTTTTTTTTTAATTTAGCAAACGCTAATTAACCAAAACCCAAATTTTGTGGTAATTAATAACTGAAAATGTTTCAAAGCTGCCAGAAGCACGCAGACGTAAAATTTCATTTGAAAAAGGTACTTTTGATGCAACACCCTATATAATACGTGGCTTCTTAGGAAAATTTAACATTAACGTTATATTGATTTTTTTTTTAATTTTAAGGAAATGGTTGGTGAAGTTCTTGGAATTAAAAAAAATTAAAAACAGAAAAATTGCAGGGGGTGGGGTTTGAAAAACATTTTTCTGCAAGAAAGAACGATCCATATCCGTTTTCACTTACAGGGCTTCTCATAATCGATATTGTCAATAATACTCTAAAACCACAGGAATGATGTTCATTAAATGCAGTGGTAGGTTTTCTTAAGTGGCAGATATTGAGAAATTTATGAAACATTGATGATCATCTCCAGTTTGGAATCTGAAAGAAAGAAAACAAGAAAAAATTTTATATTTTATTTTTTGAATGTGAATATGCCTAAGGTTGAAAATACACCGTTTTAGCCAAAAACATTTTTTCCTTCGAAAATTTCAGACAATATTTTCTATTTCACCTTTATTTTCTGGTTTGAAATATGCTGATATTTGAAATACAATATTGGTACATTCGGTGTCTGCTGTTGGCAACCAACACTCATGGCATATGTATATATTGAAACAATAAGATTTGTTTTGTTTTGACTGCTTTAGTGTAGGTGTTTGTTGGCTCAAGGTAACAAGAGTAACATTTTTGGTTTTGAAAAAACATTTTTGACTGATTCGGTGGATTTTAAACATAAATGAATGTACTTAATTGTTTTATTATGGTTTTGTTCTGTTAATACTCGCTTCCAAAATGTTACTATATTCTCTCCTTCTAACCAAACTATACTTCCTGAAGGATATTTGATCCTGTGAATTCCAATCTGACATTAGAATTAAACGCTATACACACTTATGTGAAATTGTGGAATGTGGTGTGGTGTGGAGTTCAGTGGTGTAGAGTCGTGTGTTGTGCTGTGCTGTGGTGTGTTGTGTTGTGTTTTGTTTTGTTGTGTTGTGTTGTGTTGTGGGTGTGTGGGTAGTTTTTTTGTTGTTGTGTCATCAAATAATCAAGGTTGGTCTGTCGAAAACACTCCTTATTGAACAATGTTGTTTCAATTTTCGAGGGCACTATCGTTAACAGAAAAACTCCAGCGACACAATGTGGTATAGCGCAATAGAAACACGAAGGGTTTCAACAAAACACACTACTCCACAATACACCACATTCCACGAATATTGTATTTACACATATGAAATACATGAGAATGATAGCGACATACCACTCCACAACACAATACTCGAGATAGGTGTGGTTCCGGTCTTAAATCACATAAAGTTTAAAAAGAGATATTTGAAACTCCAATTTTAAACCTTTTTTAAGGTTTGTTTTTATAACAAAAAAGTTTTTTTCTCCACAAAAAGCTCTAATGACATCAGAAAAACAAAAACATTTTCCTTAAAAATTATGAATTATGTCATTAGTCTTCACATTGGCCTCCTTATTTACCGAAAACATAATTTTATTGGAAAAACTTTTTAATTTTAAGAAAGAACTTTTCCAAAATGAATGGAGAAATATGAAAAGTTTCTAACTGATTTTAAGGAAACGAAAAAGTACTTTTTGCTTGTGTTACGTATTTTGGCTGTAATTTGTATTTGTTGGTGTAACACTGGCTCAAAAATGGCGAATAAATTTGATTTGAAAACTATTTCTCGGATGAGAAAAATTAGGTTGGAAAGATTCAAAAGTATTTAAAAAAAAGATGACTAGTTTTAGATACCGTCACGAATTTCTTTATGTTTCGGGTATATTATTTTATTAAGGAACGCGGGGCTTCAATATTCTTTGAAAATGTACAGATTGGTCAAAGGAGACAAATTATACTGACCAGTATTACCTTGCATCTAGTTTGGCTTGTGGTAGATTTCTTAATTTTTTTTTTTTATTATTTATTCCCCCTTTCTTAAATAATTACCTACAAAGTACCTTCATTAGGTAATTTGGTTATTTCCTTGATGGGCTAAAATTGTTTTAAATTTTCTGTTGGCCTTTTTTTTAGAAATATGTAATTCAGTAAATAATAAAAGTTTTTAGTTTTGAGTTATAATGATTTTTTGAAAAAAAAAAATCCTCCGTAGAAGAGTTAGACTAAAATGAACGCCAAATCTCCCCAAATCGGCTAAGAGCAAAAAACAGCTTAATATGTTTTTGATTTCGTTTACAAAAATAAAATAAATCTTACAACAGAATTTAAATCAATTGATTCTTAAAGGTTTAATTTTTTGTAGTAATTTTTGAAAGCATTTAAATACGATACTAGCTGACCTTTATCCGTGTAAAATTAGTTTTATTATTTTATTTTTTATTCTATTCTGGATGTATCTTGATAACGTCGTCACCTACCGATTCCAACGAAACTCAAGAACCATCTAGGTGAATCCCTAAGTATAAACTGAATTTAATCAAAATCGATCAAGTCGGAGGAGGAGAAGAAGTATTATGAACAGCCGTACTACGGAATATTATATGTAGAGCTATTTTAATAAATATGTATTAGCTGGTTATCGCTATATTAAGTTATTTCTGTTACATCACTCTGAAAATAGCAAAAAAACCGTCTTATAATTATATTTTCGGTAGTATCCGATATAGTTAGCTAATTTCATATTGATCAGTAAAGTTAAAATAATAAAATACTTAATTTATCTCGACAAAAATTTGGAAAGTTACACTTCTACAAATCAGAAGTTTAATTTTTTTCTAAAATGTTTAACTTGGAGACCTAAACTGGATTTTAAGTACCCATTATAGCCCCTTGAGTCCCGTAAAAAAAAATAAATGTAATTTTGAGAAAATAATTATTTGTTAAAGAAAAAAATTAATATTTTTATTCCTGGAAGAGGAATTCAACTAAATGAGCCATTTAATGTTCCTTTTAACTTTTGTGGCTTTTTTAATTGATTTAAATTTTTTATCAAATAAAAAAAATATTATTTAAAAAGTCAGTTACTTAAACTAGTTTTGCTCTCATTCAAAATTATGTTAAGTCCAATAGAGTTGTACAGATTTCGCTCCAAACTCATACTTTTCCTGGCGAGCCTTGTGGGTATTGGCGTCGTCTCATATATGGTAATTTTGTTTCTTTACATGAGCCTCATCGCAAAAGATGATTTTTACGGACAACATTGAGTTCATCTTCCAAACACTTTGAAATCCAATCAGCGAATAAACAGCGTGGTCAATGTCGTTGGATCTTGTACGAGTGCAGCCTCAAGTTTTTACTAAAAGTCGATTTAAATATTGATATCCCTCAGGATCTCAAGCAAACTTTCACGGACAGCTATGATGTGGGTTGTTGGCTGATTGCTTATCAAACCTATCGTTTTGAATTTGGCCACTAAACGATGGTGAGAAAACTCTATAGGCTAACCACGTCGAATACGAATACTTCCTTTGATAGTAAAGTTTTTTCTTTCAATTAGACTTTCTGTTACTTAAAGCTGGTTTGGCATCAATGACTGAATATTAATCAATAGATTGGACGAATAATATAAGATGGCCGCCACAAACTGTCAACAGTTACCTATCCCTACGCGAAAACCCTTGATTTAAAGTTTTTTTATATTGTTGAGAATTACAATATATGTATTTTGAGACAATTTTTTGGTAGCTCTCGATGTTTGTCTTTCGCAAGGGTGTATCTTAAAATCTGAAATTTAAATGATGAAAATTGTTAATTAATAAAATTATTTTTTGAGGTATTAACCAATAAGTTTTGCATGGACATAGATTTTCAGACAACAAAAAGTTGACAAAAAACTGATTAAAAAAAAATTGAGTATAGTTTTGATTATATTTTTGGACATGGACTTAATTTAAGAAGTATTAATTTGTTAGGTAATTAACTACTCATTCATTCAGTGCCAAAAAATTTGTAATTTTGTATCCTGTGCCAATATATATGTGTCGGATAGCTATAACATCAGAATTTAACTCAGACACTGTGGAATAAGTCTCTTAGTCTAATTATTGTCTTTTCACTCATATTGTGAAACAGGCCTAACCTAATAATAATTTTGATGCACCTCGACGTTACCATACTTTTTTGAAATTCAATATGGCTGCTGAATTGTTGTTTATAAAGCAAATTTAAAAACATCACTTAAAATTAAAACGTGATTTCTGACAATTTATTAAACAAAAGTCTTTTATAATATAGCTCAACATTTTTAAAAGATATTTTAATTATATTGGGGAAGGGGTTGTACTCCCTTTGAAGCTAAACATACATAAGTGTGATATGTATCTAATCTGGACATATATAAGGTATTGTTAATTTATCAATACCGCGTTTTCGCTCTTACTACTTCCGAAAACATCGTTTCAAAAATTTCATTTGAATGTAATCAACTGATCAATTTTTAACACGTAATCATATTTTCTATCTATTCCATTAGTTTTTAGTCCGATGAGTAGATGACTTTTTCTTTAAAAAAAATGTCTCAATAATAGAGTAGGTAAGGTTTGATATAAACTTAGAAAGCCTATAAGTTTTGTTTCTATTAACCGTCTACTGTACATGTTTCTATTTTATCAGCATTTTTCTTATAAAGATATTTGATATAAGCAAAATAAAAAAAAAAACAAGCGAAAATAAGTGCTGTCACTTAAATCCTTAAATTATAATAGGATTTGATCCGGATCAAACCATCCAAAAAGACATCTGATATAATTTTCTATATAATTTAATCTTTGAGTACTTCAGGATTCTGATTTCGATATGTGAACGGATTCCACACTTCTTAACTAAACTTGTCTTATTTTTTTATAAATATTACAATTTTTTTGAGAATCTTCCTTTGTCAAATTTCTGTCAAAAATAAAGAAGCTTGCTTTTATTTTGATGATTTCTTAATTCGTGGTATGTGACGAACGATTTCTTAAAAAAAGGAAATTTTGTGTTGCCAGTCTCTGTTATGATAATAAATGATTAATGATAAATGTCAAAAATGGTTGCTGCTACTATGGTTGATAACGAAGGAATACTTAAATTTCTGCAAACCTTGGCTGGATATTATCTTAGACTTGATTTGTTATAATTTTATTATTATAAATATTAATATTTTATATATAAAGCATGAACTAGAAGTAATTTTATAAATTAATTTATTATTGCTAAATTTGATTTTTTTCTCATGTTGGATTTTATTTACTTTGATTTTGTACTAAAATGCAGTTTTATTATACAAAAACTAGTACAAATTTTAATTTTAAATTTTATTGTTTTAGAATATTGTTTTAGAATAAGGCTATACTTTCCAATAGCTTCACCTAACTTAAGCGAAGTATCCGACGTCACAGTCGAAGAAGTTAGTGAGGCGGTAAAATACTCCAAAAAGGGAAAAGCTGTTGGCCCAGACGAAATACCCTCAGAGTTTTGGAAAAAGATGGGAGACATCGGGTTTAGATGGCTCATGATTCTTGTCTCCAAACTTATACGAGGTGATCGCATGCCTAATCAATGGAGGGAAAGTTACCTTCTTCCAATTTATAAAGGAAAGGGTGATACTCGAAGCTGTGATAATTACCGTTCGATTAAGCTGATGTCACACACCATGAAGATCGTTGAGCGAGTCTTGGGTAGCCGACTGCGAAAAATAATTAGGCTATCTGATGACCAGTGCGGGTTTGTCGGGGGTAAGTCAACCACGGATGCAATCCAGAGTATAAGAATAATTATGGAAAAACATCGGGATTCTTTGGAGGATTTGCATGTCGTATTGGTTGATTTTGAAAAAGCATTCGATCGGCAACCACGAGATCTAATATGGGTGGCCCTCAGGCAACGAGGAGTTCCAGAAACCTATGTGCGGATAATTATGGACATGTATGATGGAGCAGTTACTAAAGTAAGATGCGCAGCTGGAGTCACCGAAGAATTCGAAATCACAGTAGGTGTACACCAGGGAAGTGTCTTGAGTCCCCTGCTCTTTATTACAGTTCTTGATTACCTGCTTGAAGGCAAAGTGACGGATCCAAAAGTGCATCAGTTATTCTTTGCTGACGATGGAGCCATCATAAGTGAAGACCCGATATCCCTACAACGAGCACTTGACGTATGGGTGGATGTTCTAGAAGGAAGTGGGTACCGCATAAGCGCGAAAAAGACAGAATACCTATGCTGCCCATTTTCTGATCCACACAGGCCTATTCCAGACATTTATTTGAATGGAGTAGTGCTTCCCAAGTGTGAAAAGTTTAAATATCTGGGGTCTATGATAAATAACGAAGCTACTTGTGATGACGATATCAATCATCGCGTAAGCGTAGGGTGGATGAAGTGGCGGGAAAATTCTGCTATCTTCTGTGACCGAAAAATGCCCCCTAAGCTGAAAGGAAAGCTCTACACTTCAGTTGTGCGTCCAGCACTCACATACGGTTCACAATGTTGGACAATGTACAAAAAGTATGAGAGTAAGCTAACGGCAGCTGAGATGAAGATGCTTCGTATGACAGCAGGAGTTACAAAGCTTGATCGAATTAGAAGTACGAAGATCCGAGGAAGCCTTCATGTTAAGAATACCATTTCCCAAAAAATTGAACACGACCGACTCAGTTGGTATTGCCATGTTCAAAGGAGAGATCCTGAGAACCCCGTCAAAAAGGCAATATCATACAACGTTCCAATTCGGAATAAAAAGAAAGGTAGGCCTAAACACTCCTGGTACAAACAAATGCAAAAACACCAGCATTCAGTTGGCCTCAGAAATGGAACAATACAAAACCGGGAGGCTTGCCACCGATTTCTGAGGTCAACCCGGCGAACTCCACAGGCGGATCACTAGTGTGAAGCAGATACGTGGGAGAGTTATGATCCCCTCGACATCGAGATCATAACAGCGCCGAAGAAAAGGAAGAAGAAGATTGTTTTAGAATATGTACTTTGGTTGGATAGTCCTTATTTTAGAATGTTTTCTTATTTCAAAAAGTTTTTTGATCTCAAAGGGTTCAAAATAAGTAATATTACTAAAAAATAAATAAATCCTATCTATCTTAATATGAACTCGTGAGAACTGTATTTTTTTTTTGTTCGTAATTTTTGTAGCCTTTCACTAAAAAATTTCGAAAAAGTTAAATAATTAATTTAACATTTCTAAATTTGTCACATGTATTACATACGTGTTATAAGTAGTTTAAACAATTTTGATAAAAAATACAATTTTATTGTTTTTTTTTTACAATAATAGTTAATTTTTGATATATGAAACCAGCTACGAGTAGGTCTATACTAAATGTGCCGTAGTTGATTATTTTTAGATTTGAAAAATTTATTTATTTTCTTATAGGACCGACATTTATTTTCGGTTTGTAAATTGAAGTTTGATTTGAATGATTTTATTTAAAATATTTTAAGGAAGTGACGACTTTTATTTTGATTTTAGGCAAGCTGGTCAACAGTGGATCACAGTCCGAAATTTTTCCCTAGAATTTGCAGAATTTTTACAGCAAATATCCCATAGAGCATTCTTTTGGTGTTTTTGGTTTTCACTGGTATAATAAATGAGTTTATCTTTAATTTGAATCTGTTCGAAAACCGATTTTGACTATTTTTCATTCCATCAAAATTTCCTGTAATCGTACTAAAATACCAGAAAAATTTTAAGCTGTGAGCTTCCACATGTGATTTTGAGTTTGTTAATTTTATTTTAATTTCGAAAATTGTGTCAAAAAGTTAAGACATTATTTCTAGTATTAAATAGAATCAGTTTAAAATTGTAAATTTCTTTAACCTCACATATCCCTATTGAATGTAAATAGAGTATGAGTAATAATAAAGCAGACAACAGAATAGAAAATAAATTTGAACTTCTATTCCATTTAATAGGAAAAAAATATATTTTGAGACTGAAATTGTAATGTATCAATGGAATATCAACAATAAATTTCTTTCCATTAACACGGAAAAGTTACTTTCAATTCTTATTTGAGAATGATGTTTGTACTCGTGGTACCTTTAATATCATAGTTTAATTTTTAGTTATAGTAGTATTTAAATTAAATATTTCACTTTTTTTGGTGAAATGACAGTACGGTAAACAGTGGATCAATTCGAAGTTGGAATTCAATGAATGACTGGTTTTTTCTTAAATGTGATTTTCTTACTTACTGAGTTCTTACGTTTTTTATTTTATTTATGAATAAAGAAAATTTTATTTTTTTTAGCAATTATTTTTTAAAGTTTTATGTTTTGTTAAAAAGTTAATTTATTGTTTAGTAAAAATTAGTTATTAGGATCTAGTTATACTAGAATTTTTTCTTTGTTTTTATTTGACATATAAAGGTGAAATTGGAATACTAAACCTTTTAGAAGAATTTTAAAGAAATTTCTTATATAAATGTGTGTTCTTAATAACGCCTGTTTTACGTTTGGTCTGAATAAATTTATATTTTTTCATACAATTTTATCTATTCAACATTTGAATTCCAAAATATTTTACGCAAATAATAAAAACAAATAATTTATTGTTCTATAAAAAATAAATAACATAAAAAAGCCATTGTTTCGAATTGATAGACCGATTTCTATTTTACGATTCACTATTTACAATAAAATGATGATCCACAGTACTCTTATAATTAATTTTTACATTTCAAAAAATAATTTACCATTGAAATTATCTGATCAAATTAAAACAGAACTATTTAAAAAGGTTTTGAAAAAATTCGTTTTTTCATTATAGTTTTGTCATTAATAGTACAGAAATAAAAAAATGATCCACTGTTGACTAGTTTACCCTACCAAGCTCAGGAAAAAAATTCACAAAGGCTTTTTTTAAGAGCATACAATTTTAAATTTTGTTGTTGTTTTCCGCGCTTTTCATACCTTGATGCGTCAAAATAATTTTCTACATTTAAAGTTTAAGAACAGAATTTTTATATATTAACTTTAGAAGGAATAATTTAAATTTCTCCTTCTTGGTTTATTTTGTGTCCTTTTATGATTCGATTCATAATTTAATTTTTTTTATTTTTACTATTTTTATGCTGAACGGTTTTCAATTTAGAAAGTGTAATTTTTGACATTGTATAATGTTAGTATTTTGTCAACCAGCGATTAACAAACATTTGGCTGTAACATCAGGATGAATTTTTGAAGCTTTCCAAAAATTTCGACAATATAAAGTTTTTACAAAAAAAATGAAAAGTTCAAGAAAAAATATTTCCGATCAACTAAATATTTTCAAAATATATATTATATATTTTTGTATTTGTAAGCCTAATTTTGAGGGCTTATTAATTTTAATTTCGCTTTTTTCTCACAAAAATTTTGATGACTATTTAATTTTGTTTTAAAATATTATTTAAAAAGTCGAAATTCAAAAATCTATACTAACTCCAAAATTAATCTTGCAATAGTTTATTTAATGCCCTTTGCCTCATGCCTTTTTGACACTTAACATAATGGTTTATTGAAGAATTTGTCAGAACTTTCCATTACGATGTAAGTAGGCGGTAGAGATTTGAATAGCCGATTCTTGATTTTCCCATCAAATACCAAAACCAAAAAAATTTAAGAAAACCTATTTGGCAGCATTGAAAAGTTTCTGTCAAATTATTTTAATGTCTCTACACTATAAGTCATACAACTCACTTTGGGAGAGCACGTTACAGTTATTTTGTATTTGATCGTACGAAGATGATTTAAATTTGGTTGGGCTTTAGCTTTTCGTATTTAAATTTCGAATAACATAGAACCAGAAACTTCCCGTCTTATGTTCGAGTTATGAATTGTAAGGAGGATTTATATAAAACTGTTTAAATTGTCGAATTTGCTGGTTCAAAATGGTAATTTTCAAAGATATTTTCAAGAGTTAAATTTAATAAGGTCTTAGATCAGATAGAAAAATTTTAGGTTTTTATGACTAGAATATCACATTGACCGTGTGAAATACTCGTATTCATCTATATTTGCATTCATTCTTTGTTTCATTCTATCGCTGATATATAATCTATAAGAATGTATATCTTGGGTCTTTTGCGTCTTTTAACTGAAAAAACAAACGATGTTAGGTAGGAAATTTGTTCCGTTTTTCGACATCAAAGTCCAATCTGAAAATATAAGTACATATGTCAAAAAGGTAAAATATTGAGTAAAATGTAGTGAGCAAAAATACGCTTTGCAGTTTTTTTTTAATTTCGGCTGTTTTTGAAAACGTCGAATTAAAGTCAATTGGATTGGATTACCACTGCCATTTTATGACGCAAGACTTACAATCGTCTTACTTCCTTTCTGCTCAACATAAAATTATTATTTCTTTTCGTAGATACAATTGACGTTTTCGAACTTAAGTGTCATATCGACTTTTTACTGTTTGAAAATGTAATTTGAGCCAACTGCCATATCGAACGGAATGATAATGCAGTCTGGATTCGTTCAAGAACATGTTGCCAACGCTCTTTTTTTACGCAGAAATCGTGTTCAAAAATGGCCAAAATCTAATCAAGTTTAGATTACTTTCATTAATTTGATTTAAAAAACCGAATAAATGTGTTACTCGTCTTTCTTCAAGTCCCATGTAAAGGGTGGTGGTGTAAATTCAAATCTTTGTTCAAAATTCGCATCAGTGATGTTCGTGAGATGTTCAATTGTTGGGCACGACGACGCCGACGAGTCGAGGTTTACGGTTCTTCAGAACGAACTGGATGAGCATGCACAGGTGTTTTCACATTTCTTACAGACCCGGTTTGCGTACAATTCTACCGATTGTGGACACATTTGGTCGATTATGCTGACCAAAAAAATCACGAATTGCACGAAATGCATTTTGATTTGCACGTCCATTTTCGCAAAAAGCTTCAAAAATCTTCACGCGCTGCTCAATGGTGTACCTTTCCATGGTTGAATTTGTCAAACACTGAAACAAAGAAATGTCAAATTAAGTTGGGTAAAAAACTTGACGTTAAGGTGTGACTCACAATTAACATCGTGCATTATGGTTGGACCACCCTTTATAACTGAAAGGCAGTATATCTCGTTTAATTCCAACCTGCCAAAAATGAATACTGCACAATGAAAAATTGTTGGCTTAAACTTTTTATTGATTTTCTTATCTGGATCTCTGTGCGGGACATACAAGGAATAAAAATACAGCACAAGAACACGCAACTTCGACTGCCTTCTCACCCACTGACAATTTGTGTCAATGGCAGGGGTTAACTTATCGTGTATGAGACCGAGAGTGAACTCAGTGATGCAAGTCGACACGACGACGACGACGACGCAATGCTGCCGCCCGCCATACCTTCCTCCATACATGAAGTCCCGTTTGAAATAGTCGTCATCGTATAGTCTTTGTTATATTGCTCTGCGCTACAATCATCCATAATGGCAGTGCCACATGTCACCCCAATAAATCGACCAGGAAGTTTGAGGCAAGAGGAATCAACCTCCTAAAGACATGCACACACATATACATGCACAACACACTGGGACCAGCACCGAGCTTGAACTTGCCTTTGGAAAGACGAAAGCCCGCGGAGGAATGAAATACAAAAAAATCCGCAACCATTTTGCGCGGTTGTACTCGTAGAAGTCAAATGTGCGAGCCTCGCAAGGGCACAAATACGAACCACGAACAAAGGACATTCACTTTGCCCAGGAGGAGGACTGACTGTGACTCTAGCAGCTAGCAGCACCAGACCATCAGCCGGCTATATGATGTGAATGTGTTTACAGAAGAAAAAAAACGAGGGTGAAGTGAAGCTCCCCAAGCAAACATGAAACGAGTAGTACAATCATTTCGCAAATAGGTTATGGCGAACTCTATGTTCCTGTTATTCGTCTTTCTCCCACTCCATTTCGACATTTTTTTTTTAAATTCAAATGGCAGACAAAAAATAAAAGAAAAATGGAAGAATCCCGTTCCAGGAGCAACGGAAAAGAAGGATACAAGGATACATCATTATTTGCAGATGACTGCATGCTGGCAAAAAAAAAGCACACCGAACCTACACTACGATATGAATATACGTCAAGGCGATGCTTATAGAGTGCTAGAGTACTACATCGAGATGCAGGGCAATCTTGCAGGGAAAGCGGGAGCCACCAGCTCTTAGAAAAGAAGTAATTGAAAATGTTTGCTATGACTTGAGATGAGCTTTCAGTTGCAGAGGATCAAGTCGAATAGATATAGAATTCTTTCGTTGTTATAAAGTCCAAATGTACTTTCTTTTATGTTTTTCGGTCGGAGTGCTCTGAAAATTCTTGAAAAAAAAAAATAAATTAACGATAAGTAAGTTGAAGGTAGGTAGATTGGGATATAACTTCGTATTTATTTTTCTGATTTTAAATTATCAACTAAACTGTTTAAGATGTTATAATATTTTTGGTTGAAAGTAGATATAGATAGCCGCCGTCAAATGGCGACCTTGAAATTTTAATCAAACATCCCTTTAGCTCGGTTTTAAACATGGAAAAGTAAGTCCTGAGATTCTTCCTCTGTAACGGTTTATATGTATATTGCATACGAACTTGGCATCTGCGTACTCCAGTTTAAGATTCTGAACTGATCTTGCTTAAACTTTGATCTAGATTGAAGGTATCAGTGCAATCAGAGGAAATGACAAAAAATATTGGTAAACTCGATTTGTAACTTAAGATGAGAAGTTTTAATTTTGAAAGCAATTAAGCTTTTTCGAAAAAAAATTGCAAGATCTTTTCGTTCTCAATGTTCTGGTTCAAACGGACACATTCTTCTCGTAGATCGTGTACGGCAATTTACCGAATGGAGCAATGACTTTTGTATTAGAGCCTTTACAGTAATCTGGTTCCTGTGACTTTTTGATATTTAAAAAAATCAAGTCGACTAGACTTCATGTGAACCTGGTGCCAATCAATTCTTTGAAATTTATGGAGGCTTAACGAGTTCTTATTCGAGAATGGGGGGATCAAAATATCGTTAAACTTGTGATAGAACGACTAGGACGAACCAAACCATTTATATCTACCATAGGCTAAGATTTGGATTCGACATTCAGTTGATAGAAGGCACGTTTAAATTGGGTCCCACAATTTTGTCATTCTGTCCGTCTGTATGAATGGCTGTGAAGTAGTATTTTGTTTAAATAAAACTGTTTTATATTTTGGCGTCTCTTAGGGTAGTTTCATATTCCTCAGCATACCCTTTGTTTAAGCTATTGATAAACTCGAAAAAAGTAAGAAATTTTGATCTGATCTAAAATACTTAAGTAAATTTTGTGGTGCGACAACTTGTGAAGAACCAGACCCTGATGGTGACTTACAAATCTCAACCATTCCTGTTGACGTTTTGTTGTGGGTTGTCAAATCCGAACGGCTAAGATGGCTTAGCCATATACTTACAACAGACAAAACCTTAGTTTTCGAGCTCCAGATTTCCAGTATGACAGTTTAACTATTACGTAAAGGGATACTTCTTTGAACTGACCTAAGGTTTGAAAAATAAGAAATTATATAATTACATAATATATAGCCCAACTTCAACAGCAACCAGGAAATTTTTCTGGATGAATTGGAATTTTGTGAGGATTGTGATCGTTGACTTGCTTGTTGACATTTAGCGAACAAACGTCGTTTTCTATGGTCGTAAACTCTGAGCTTCTGGGTCAGTTGAAATTCGTACGGGTGTAGGCTGAAGTCGTGGCTCAAAACTCGCCATGTTGTGGCCTTGCGAAAGGCTGAGTGTTCTTGTGCTCAGTGCGTAACTGACTGTCTCCTGCACACTCTGATGGACAACCACGATATTTTGAGTAGATCTTGCGTTTCGTTGACATACGAGAGTTGGCGGATCGTTCACTGAACCGGTCGACTCGAATTTATCCATCACATTGCGAATTTGTTTCGTTTACTCTCGGACATATTAGTAAACTTGGAAGGACGATTATAGCGACCGTAAGGTCGGCGAAGCGCGCGAAATGTCACTCGAACAGAAGTCTCACTTTCATTAAACAATTTAATCTTTTGCATATGATTTTGAACGCTTTATCTCTCTGTATTGATTTGGCAAGACAATCTTAGTAAATGATTTGATAGATGTAACTTAAAAAATATGGCCGCAATCAAAGCTTAGAAATTCCTGCAGAAAAACCCGTTATGGAGAAACATCTTCAATGTTGAAATAAAATTTTACACGAATTTAATATAGTTATCTTTTTGAAAATTTATTTTTGAAAGAACCAAAATGAAGAATGTTATTTGGTTTAGACGATTGAATATAATTGAATGAAGAGTTCAATTGACTTCAACTCCAAAATATGTTTTTTTGCACAATATATATATTCTGTGATTTTTATAAGAGCTGGTTCCCTTTATTCTAGCTGGACGAAAGGTATTTCGGAGTTTGATTCACTTGAACTTTCAATTGAATAAGGGTTTTTAAGGTTAGCCTGTACATATGTATTATTAAAAATTTAAAATGTGTATACTAATTTTGTTTTTAGGAAAATGTTAATGAAATTTTGCAAATAAAAAATAAGTTTTGCTCTAGTGATTTTTAAAATTTTCGAAACTAATTCATTATTATTCTATTTTTCAACTCTTAGTTATTTAGGAGTTATTTTTGCAACAAATGTCAATTTTGGTTTAGCCGAAATTTCATAACAATATTAATTGGTTATTTAAGTTTTAATCTATAATTGAAGAAATATTATTTTTTTTAAATAAAGCAAATTTTTGACAAAAAGAAAAATAAAAAGAATTGTAGAAAACCTAGAACAGAACTATTTGAAATTGGATTCAAGACATACATGTTAAAACAAAAACTTTGGTTTAAATTTAAGAAATAGAAAATTTGAAAAACCTTTAGAAACCTTTTTAGATTTATTTCAGATCTCTTGAAAAAAATTTTTTTTTTTTGATAAAATATGAATTTGAAATTTTTTTAAACTGAAAATAGAATTTTTAGAAATTCAATTTTAAAAAAGGCATTATTCTTAATAAACCTTATTTGAGAAAAATATTGAATTCAAATTGCTTATGAAACATTGGCTTTGAAAGATATTTTTTTAAAGTTTTTTGCCAAATTTTTTTAATATTTTTTTTTTAACCATTGATAAAAATTTTCATGATCCCATAAGTACTCCAGCTGAGTCTTAGATCTAGCTCAGGAAAGTACAGTATTATAACCTTAAGGCTTAAGCAAACTTCAGAACTGTAAAAGACCTCCAGCTGATTCTTGCGTCTAGCTGAAAAGTTAAACATTAAAACCTTAAGTTAAACAACAGAATTGTATAACTTCGACAATTCAATACTTCTTGAAAGCTCCGTTCACGAGATTAAAAAGAACGATCTCAAACAAATCAAAACCGGGCTTCAAAAATTTCTTATTGTCTAAGAAAAATAGCTAAGACCATCATGCCTTTTATAAAAAAGTTTCATGTTTTAAATATGGACATTATGCATTTTTTTAATTCTTTATATTTTAAAGTATATAATTAAATCATATAGTAAAAACTTATATGATCTAAGCTCTAAAAAAATACCTTTCTTGGAAGAGTATAACAACGCTCTAAGCTACCTATAAGTGAAACAAGAATTAGTTTTGTGTAAATTTGGTTATTTTGTTCCGATTTTAAAAAGACATTTTTAACATCATGTATAAGAAGGTTTTTCATATGCGATATTGAATATGAATTTTTGAAAATTTTGCTCAGAATATACATAGGAATCTACTCTATTACTATGAATTTTATTTTTGTTTGTATTTTAATACCTTTAATATTATTGAATTTAGTCTTTACTCTTCAGTCTTAGAAGTTACCTTAAGCTCTTATGACATTTTCCATTAGTAGTATCAAAGTTGGAATTTGTTTTGTTATTTTCGTGGCAAATGGATAAAAATTTCAAAATGATTTTTGTTTTCTTGAAGGGCATGATTTCGTGGCTCATAATTTTTCCCATTGAAGGAAACTGTTTTCAAACTAAAAAAAACTGTTTTTGTATCAATTTTGAATACCAATGAAAAACACCACAAGCTTTTAATTTAAATTCGCCGACGGCATTATGCGTTCGTAACCCATGTCAAAAACTATCGTTAGGTAGATGTTTGAAATTTCAAAACCAGAAGTCATTCTCAATTATCAACTACCAGCTGTAGGGTTTTTTGTAACATATTTTTTTTACAAATATTCATATTCCAATTCGTTCCAATTGTATTTTTTTTAAACCCAAAAACTATAGTTACACTAACACAATCAGAAGCTTAGGGAGGATACCTATGCCCATACCCACAGTTGCCATATAAAACAAAGCAAATCAAAGGTAAGCTGCAAATTACTGGCACAGCATACAGCACAGCACAAATTGCAGTCAAACATAACTAACGCGCTTATATGCAAATGCTTCTAAAACCCCGTAAAAATGTGTTGCTATATGCATGTTGGTACCTCCATCACATTACAAAAATACATACACACCCAGCATCCCGGATGAAATACACAATTATATTTTTTTATTTTTTTTTATAATTTTTCATATTTTCATCTCTCCCTCTGCCTGGTGGCTGCTGAGCATTGAGAGCATTGAGCAACCCTTCCAATTTCAAATTCCTGGATATGACGGTATGCAAATTACTATCGGGAATCCTTTCGCGGAAGTACCGCGTGACCCGTTTTATTTTAGTTTTTTTTTTTTTTTTTTTTGAATTTTTTTCCTATCGTCCTTCCCTCTGTAGAAATGCACAGGATTTCTGTTTGTATTTGCTGGCTGTCTGGCGAGAAAATCCAGTTTCTGTTGGCATAAAAGGGTTGTGAAAAAATTTACTCAAATAAATCGCTGGCTGAAAGAGAGAACAAAAAAGTAGAATAAGGACGATATGAATGGAACGGTTAACAACCGGTCACGTCCAGGCGAACAATATTGCTCTTGGCACCACCCGGCTGATGCCACTATGTCTCGGAATGATTTTTTTCTTGTTGTCGTTTAATTTAAATATTCAACTGAATTGGAATCTGGGCTGAAGGAAGAGATGCAGGACAATATAGGTAGATGCCTATATCTGAACGGATCATCGAGAGGAAACCAAACCAAATCACAAAACAAATAGACAACATTTTTCTAAAAAACAAAAAAAAATGTAAGTATTAGATGAAAAGGGGTAAATCGATTTCGTGATGCTGAGGTCAGTGTCAGTGTTGATGTTGAGTGTTGTTTTGAAAATCGCATTGATATGTGATTCGGAATGACTGAAATCTGACGGTAGAGTTTTTCATTTTGTATTATTATGTTGGACCTACGAGATTTGAAAATTTCAGGAATTATTAGATTTTTAATTACTGGTTATCTAACAATTACAACATTATTTAAGAAAGTTAAAAGTTATGAATTTAGTTCGTTTTGAATTTTTTTAAACACTTGAAGGATTGACTAATTACTAAACCTGATAGTTGTTAGGTTAAATTTGTAAAAGCATTTGTTGTATTTATGTAATTAGAAAGTATGTACATAATGAATAAATTAAAATACATAATATTGGATAATCGAAAAAAGAATCAAACGTTTTCCACGGGTTTTATATTTATAATTTTGATAAATTAAGTTTTCAACTACTTTGTTATTAATTAAGTTAATTTCTGTCAATTTTTAAGTATTTTTTCATTCAATAATTATATTCTTAAATAAAATTAGAAGTGCAAAATAAAATTTAAATTTTAAAATACTAAATATAATACTAATTCTGTGTGTACTAAAATTCAGTTCCTGAAATTCTGTCAAACTACAATCCCAAAATTGTTATCGTTAATTCTGAATATCAATTCAGAATTCTGGATATATAAAATCTGTATTTCAAAATTCTGTAAATATATACTTAATTATGTATTCTGAAAGCTCTTAGCTCTGAACATTAAAATTCTGGAAAAACAAAATTCTATATGCTAAGACAATATATTCAAAATTTTGGTAAATTTAAGAATTTTATTTCAAAGACAAATAATTTTGAAAAAGGAAATATAATTTTACAATAATTTTTTTTTGAAATTTAGTATACAATTCTTCATTATTATGCTACGTTTTAATTACTGTCTAAATGAGGTTGTTTTTGACCTTGCAGAAAAATGAATTTTAACAGCTCGTTAGATTTTCAAGTTTCGAATTGATAGTTGACTATTTTCCGTTTTTGTTTGTTCATATACGAACTTTTTTTAAATTTCATTTCATTTAAAAGTTAATTAATATTTTTCAATTAAGGTATGTTTGATTTATTTGGTAACCTGTTTTCTGGTAAAATGGATTGAAATTATGTGGTTTCGAAATATAAAATTGGGCATATTTAAGGGGAATTAGATATTTTAAGTTGAATTTTGAAATTTTGGCAAAAAAATATCTCACTTGTGTAAAGAAAACATTTCTTTCAGAATTTTGGGCTACAGAATTTTCGTATACAGAATTATGAATTCAAAGAAGTTTGTGAATACAAAAAAACGACTGCTCGGTTTTCCACTAAGTTTCAAATTGACACAATGACAGCTTCATTATTTTCTAAAAATAGAAGTATTTATAACTGGATGTTAAAACAGCTACTACATTTATAAGGATGAATTAGTAACGAAACAGTTTAAAAAATGTTCATAGATCTTACGTATTTATATTTTGTTTGTATTATTGAATTGTTGTTTGGTTTGTTGATTAGTTGAATAGTTAAATGTAATTTTTACGATTTTTGGATTTATCATTAATAAATATAAACTTTTTTTTTTAATTCGTTATTCGCCTTATTGTTTTTTTTTCTGAATTCTTGGTGCTGTTTTGGCTTGGCAAAATTTATCTGAATAAAAATTTTTAATTTTCTTATTTTAATTTAATTTTATTCAAGCACATTAATTTAATATTTTAACTTTTACATTATTTTATAATTTTTGAAATGCACTGATAATGCGATACTAAAAATTAATTTATTTATTATTTTTGGTCTTAAAGGTTTAATTTCTGTAACTAAATTGAAGAAAACTATAAGAAAAGAGATCGCATAAAGATATTTATTTATTTATTTATTTATTTATTTATTCAAATAATTTACAAAGTAAATTTATAAATTATTTTTTGAAAGGCATCAAGGTAGCTAGACCATATGATGCCGTCTTTTAATCGAAAATTTAATTATTGAAATTTATAAAAAAAAAGAGTTTAATAAGGAATTAATACGAGTGTAAAAGTTGATGTTTTAACTAGAAATATGAATTTCATCAAGCCTTCTGTGGCCTTCAAGCAAATTATTATTCGTTGTCAAAAAAAAAATCAAAAAAATCAAAATACATTAATTCAGAATTTTAAATCAAAAACTTCAAAAACAACAACATTTTAAAGCTGTTATAATTTGCTTCAAATTTTATACAAACTAAATGGAAACAGCCAACATTTTTGAAGGGATTTTACTGCATAATTGAGCTTGCTTGGCCTTATTTTAAATAAGAACTATTTCCAAAAATACTGTCAAAATAATTTTTTTTTTAAATTTAACTTTTAAACAGACTTAAGTTAATTTTTAACTACAAAAATTAGGTTTTAAAGTTAAGCTCAGTTGTTTTTAACTAAAACCTGGTACGTAAGAGTGAAATTTTTCTACAGGAGCTCCTCTAAACTTGAAATAATATATCGTATAAACGTTTTTGAAAAAAAAAATATTTTTGGATTTTGAAAAAAACAATCAAAATTTAATTTTGAAAATTCAATATTCAATATTTCAAAAAAACTGCTGATTGAAATTTATTAAATTAGTTTTTAAATGTAAATAATTAAAGAAATGATATAACGATTTTTTAATTTTAGCATAATTGAATATTTTATTAAGAAATTAAGCATCTAATTTCTTGAGCTTAAAATTTAAATGAATTTTTTTTTCTGCATTCTGCAAGTTCTTATAACAATAATTATTTGAATTTCAATCTGACCATAAGAATTAGTTTGAGTACTTGCTTTCCAAGCGTGCATTTTAGATTTTTTAAGTTATGCTACAAGGTCGAAAATAACTTATATGTTTTTAAAATAATTTTTATTTCTTAGCTAAAAATATAATTTTCATGAAAAAAACATTTTTATTTAAAGAAAAACAAGATTCAGAAGTCAGATTCAAAATTTTGTCAACTTTAATTTATGATTAGTGAGCCAAGGAAAACCCTAAGTGCTTATGATAAAACAATTTAAAATAAATGCTTTGCCATATTTATTGAAGATATGTTCTTAAAGTAAACAAACTTAACATAAAGTCTTTTCCGGTAGGAATCATCAATTTCCGTTTAAATTTGTATTAAAAGTGCGTTTTATTCTTAAATTTTCGTAGTTTTTTTCAAAAAAGAGATTTATTGATATTAAGTAAAAAATGTAATTTTATTATTTTATTTATATGTATATTTCTAAAAATTTCATTAAGTAAAATTTGATTCTCTGAAACAGAATTTCTGTCAAAACTGAGTTTGCTGACACCCACAGCTTATACATTTATTCTAGTTATGTAATATTTTTCCAATTTGTAAATGTATATGTTCTTTTGTTTTGTTTAAAAAAAAATAATTATTTATCTTACCCTGTATTGCATATTTTAATTGAAAAATTGTTTTTATTCTTAAACACTTTTTTTTAAATTTCTTCTAATTAATTTTATAAAAAGTAATTTTTAAATTGGTTACAAATAAGTTTCATCTTGGAGTTGGTCATCGGGGTTATGTGTCTTTGTTCTGATTGACAATTATGTTTTTGACTTTTATTGCATTTTTGTCGACCGCTTTGCAAAGCTTTTTTGTAGTTTTAACGATTTCTTAGCGAACTTCATCTCCACATTTCAAATTTAACAATTTTACGATTAAATTTGGTGAAACAGAATTCGGAGAGAGGGCAATTATAAAAGTGTTTATTACCTTTTTTTATTGAATTATGGTAAAGTTTTGAGCACATAGTAAATAAGTATGAGTTATTAATTCTCTATTTAACATAGAAAATTTTAGCCGCGTATGAGCTTTGGTTGCGGAAATATAGCCTTCCAAATGAGTGAAAACGAACAAAACCTTCATGGCTATACCGCAAAACAGCCCAAAAGCCAAAAAATATGCTATTTATTACAAAGTTAAATCTAAAATGCAATATTTGAAAAGGGGACAAGTTGATAGTCTGATGGTTTTATGTGTTTCAAAGCTATACACACGTTACCGAAATTCTGTAAGTCAATCGAAAATTCAGTTAGGTGTCTTTTGCTTATTACAAATAGATTTTTTAGATTTTAGATATTTTTGGTTACAAATTTATGTTATAATAATTTGAAATGCTTAAAATTTTGTGTGATAATTTGTCGATGATTTAAAAATTTAAAAAAAAATGTTGTGTACTAATTATTGTAATTTTGTATCAGAATGAAGGCTTTAAAATCATTTATTGAAAGTTTAAAATATATTTTCTAGAGTTGTATTTAAAATGTTCCTGTTAACTTAATAGGTCGACATAAGGATCTTACACAGGTAAAATTTAAAATTTAAATTTAAAATGTACCTTCAATAAGAAATATAAAAATAAATATTGATCAAAATAGTAGAAGTGATTTTTTTTTAACTTTATTTATATTGCCTTCTGATTAAATTGATTTAGTAGGCATATAAAATTTTCAAGTAACTTACAAAATCTGTTTTTATATAAAGGTGTAGAATATCAACTTGCTCCTTTTAAAAAGATTCAAAAAATGAAAACTTTGAATGTCAGATAAAATATTTTTGATATCAGTAGTCTTTTTATTTTTGCATGATACTGTCGACGACAGTCGTGGAATAGTTTTCCCAGTTTTAATTTTTGTTCAAACTTTGCAATCAAGATTTAATATCGATAAGTGCTTCTTAAAATGGTTTGAAATTATTAGTTAGAAAGTTCACGATCTCCAAACTTGTAAGTACATTATATTAATTTATAGAATTTTTCAAATATTTTAGAATTTTTTTGAGGGTTGGTTTCGTAGAAATGTTTTTTGGAGCAAACAAGAAATGATAAAATTTGTATGTATGTACATAAAATAGAATTTATATAAAAAGCTTCGCTTAAATCTCAAAATTTTGTATGTGAGATTTATATGAATAAATAAAAAAAAGAAAATAATGTCTTGAACTAATTTTTGAAACGAATTGAATTAATGAAAGACAAGAATTTCATAGCACATAATTTTAGATAATTTTTGAACATATTATATTATATTTTTTGAATAACTTTAACAAGTTCATATGCAAGGGAATATTTAAATTAAGAATCAGAACTTAAGCCTACGCAACTAGTTGGGAAAATAATTACGACTTTGATTTAGAATTTAATTACGCGATGCACTTTACATGACAAGAGAAGGGCTTGTCAATTCCTCGCCAGAGGCAGTACAACTTTGCAAAAATTTAAATATTTTATGCGGAATGTTGGTTAATTTTCAATTTTATGGTACAAATTATTTATTTTTGATAATCATAGTTTCGTACTTTCCATAAAGCAGTTTGATTTAAAGAAAAAAATGTACACACGAAATTCTTTAAGCCCCATTTCTTAGCATTTTGAATTTAAGACCCCTATATTGAAAAAAATGTTGACAACCAATTTCTAATATTTAAAAAAACGCGAATTCACATTTAAGCAAACTTAACTTTTTTTTTAATTTGCAATTAGACGAATTTAGCCGGCTCATCAAGTCTATACAAAAATGGATAAAGTTATTACAAGTTTCATAACATGGCAAAAAATTAACAAAAATTTTAAATTTACTGCATTTAAGGTCTTTTGACTAAAAGCATTATATCAGTAAGATTCTGTTTTTCTATTGCCTAAATTGTATAATTGTTGTTGTTTATAACCTTGTAAATGGCTTTACAGATTTTAGTTAAATTTTTTAATAGAATTTTAAAAAAACAGAATGACTTCTTCACTTTATTAAAATTTTCTTAAATATGACTGAAAGGATTTTGATTAAACTTAACAATAAGTTTTAATAAAAAAAAATTTCGACTTTCACAGTAACTGCTCTATTGATTTCAATCAAAATATTAATTCAGGAGATCTCTTGAGTTTGAAATAATATGTATGTATATAAAAATGTTCGAACAAATATTTTTTTGGATTTCTAAATATAATTATTCTATTTTTTTTTATTAAATTCAATGGCGCAGAATGTTAGTCGAATTAGTACCATGTTAGAACTGATTTAAAAAGATACTTGGTGAAATTGTCGAATTTCCAAATTGAGTTTAGTATCATAATGTCTCTAATAATTTATTTTAGTTTAAATCATCAAATAGCTACTTTATCTCTTTATTATGTACGTGCTTACTGGGTATGACTTTTTCACATCTACAAACATCAAAAATAGTTCTGTTTACTTTAATTTTTTGCAAGCACTGACTTTGTTTCAAGTGTATTCAGAAACAGTATATTAAAAAATAGCCTTAGCACAATACTAGTTTTGCAAATTCAGAAAGAGTTAGAGTAAGCTTATTTCTAAATACTATGAAATCAATACCTTAACACTAGGCAGTTTAAAATTTTACGCCAATAATTTCAAATATTTTTCCGTTTCTATTTTTTGATTTTTTTCGAAATTCTTTCCTAAATTGTATATTATTAAATACTTAAATTGACATACCAAGTTTTTTTTAAGTAAAATTTTAAAGAAATTTCATATTTAAAAAAATTAATTTATTAATATAACTTCTTTCACGATGTTTTAAAATTTGTTTGGATATTTAATTTTATTTTGGAACTTAAACTATTTCTCCAGTTGTTTGAGGAAAATGTAAATGTAGAAAATGTATTTTATACAGTTTAACATAAAAATTTTAAATCCCAAAGTGCTTATAAAAGTGAATTATATGTTAAACAAAATACCATGTCTGATCCAAAAGTCACTTTTATTGATAAATTCATAACATTTTTAGTAAGCAAGTCAAGAATTAAAACTGGCTTTAAGGACAATTAGGGAACTAGATTTAATTAGCGTTTTAATATCAAAAATATAAAAAGTTCTTGTAAGACAATCTACGCTTTTTACAATTTTGGCAAAAAAGACCAATTTTACCGCTTTTGAATATAAATAAAAGATATATTAATAATATATATTATAAAATGTCGGACAAAATATAAAAGTACAAAAATAGTCTCATTTTATTTTGGACAAAAATTGAAACATTTTGTTTGCAAAGTGTTTTGTTGTAGAAAAGATATTGGCGAGAGAAAATATTAATTCAGATTTAGTTATTCCTCTACCAAAATTGGAATCATGGAGAATTAAAATTATAAATTATTTTGTGTTGGTCATTGAGTAAATTTTGTATCGAAATGTTTTCAACAAACCCAATTTTAAAAGTTTTTGTTGCTGAAAGACAATTAAATTACTTTTAATTTCTTAAATTTAATTTTTGTTGTAGATCACATAGTCGAGTTAATAAAGATTTTCGTTTCGAACGTTTAAGATACAGCTCTCTTAGAATGTTTTTTTGTTTTATATATTTCTTAAAATAATAATTGTTCTTAAGAAAGCTTGCCCTTATTTTTATATTTAAAATTAAAATTATAATTAAAAGAATAAAATTAATTTTCTTTCACAACAATTTTTTATTTAACTTTACGACAGAAAGGTGTAGCGCTTCTAGTTATAGTATACAAATAGAAAACATAGTGCGACAAGAGGGAATACATCCACACTTTTAGAGGGAAATGACAACTTTCTAAAAAAAATTCTTTAAAATCGAAAAATTATGTTAAATTACAGCAGGGAGTCCTTTTCTATTATTTATAGTTTTTCTAAAAAGCAAGATATCATCTTTTTTAAATTAAAAAAATGTTGTTTTAATGTTTTTCAAAAAATAATTTTAAAACCTAAAATTTAATAAATAAATGCTGAAAATTTGAATATGTAGATTTTTTTTTTAAATTTTATGAATTCAAGAAATATTTAGGATTTTTCATCATTTTTTAGTTGAATGGTAAATATGTAGATGTTCTTTACTTTTTGGGGAAGTTGTAAATTTTAATGTTTTTTACCTTTAAGTGTAAGTTTAAAAGTAATTTGTTCAAAAAACTTTCCACTTATGAATTCAATTAAGAAAAATAAATAACTGCCAGTTCAGATTAAGAATATTATAAAAAATCCAACATTGTTCAAAAAAAAGTATGAGAATCGACTTCACTCATATCACTCACATAGCATTTTTCTTTCTTAGTTCGTAATAGAGCTCTTAAAAAAACTTAAAATTTATTAAATAAATGTTGAAAATTTGAATATGTAATTTTTTTAATTTAATGAATTTAAATAATATATATGATTTTTTATCATTTTTTAGTTGAATAGTAAAATGTGTAAATTTATAATTTAAAGTTCATTACTTTTTGGGGAAATTGGAAATTTTAATGTTGTTTTTTACCTTTAAGTGTAAGTTTAAAAGTAATATGTTCAAAAAACTTTTCACTTATGAATTCGATTAAGAAAAAAAATTACTGCCAGTTCAGATTAAGAATATTATAAAAAATCCAACATTGTTGGAGCATGGCTAGCTTGTTCTGAACATCCTTGAAGCAAGCGTTATCTGCGCGCTCTGAATTGTTTTTGAAACACACCTAAGCACTTTTTAAATTAAGCCATTTTTTTAAATTTTAACCTGTCAAATTATTGTGTTGAGATTTAACTCTGTCTGCTCAGTTATTTTGTTCTGAGCTCATTGATCGCACTCTGAAGACGCTCAGAACACTCTCAAAACGAAAAAAGAAACACTGAAGTAAAAATAAACACAATTTATTTTTTGACAACTCAGAACTGCTCTGAACTAAAAAAGAAAAACGCCTTTAGAGTACCTTCATTATTTAGAGAATCCAGCGGCGTTACCATTGGAGAAACACCCGCAAATTTTATTTGAGAGCATTAAGGGAAAAACCTTTATTTTTCATATTTTCGAAGTGGATAAAGCAACAAAATGGCGACTTCACCTCAAAAGGATGAAAATGTAAGAAGTTTAAATTGAAAGCGTTTGCTTATAATGTTTGATTTGATTTTCTCAATTTAAGCATAAATATTTCTGAACTTGTATCCCTCAATTAAAATAGATTTTTTTGTTAAAGGTCTAAAAAAAAACTGTTTTGCTAAAAAATTCTTTTATTTTTTTTCAATTTTTCAATTTAACAAATTTCAAGATTCCACATTCGAGAAGTACGACCTAAGAAAGGAGCTCTGTATTTAACTGTACGTCTGAAATTGGGCTCGAGAGTAAATTGATGAGTATTCCTAAGAGCGCAAGTCTTAGATTTGTATCGGTTAATGGGAGAAAGGCAATTGGTTTTTTTTTTAGAGCACGCACTATTAAAGAAACTATAAAATAACGAGAAACACGAAACAGACGTAAATGTCATTTTAAATGCTATTTTCTGAATACTTTCCAAAAGACTGCAGAGAAGAGGAAGAACCAGCTTATATTATGTGAGTTATACTCAATTCTGTTTGCTCTCTTTGAGAAATACCCACAATTTTTCAACAAGTCTGTGTTGGTCCTATTTAATATTCACAGTATAAATATTACATGACCAATATTGTGGGCGTTTTTCTCTAATTGCAGTTTATATGACAAAAAAGAACGCACCCCTTAAGTCGGTTCGCTAGATAATATAAGTAGGTACTCTATACGACTGCACTTTAGAAGTTTAATTTAAAGTCTGTCAAAATTAAATTTAATTAACATTTAATTAAAAAAAATAATTGTTGGAAACTGGCAGTTCTGGGAAATTGGAATTTTATTTTCGAAACGTTTAAAAATTTGCGTTTCCGTATATAAAATATTGAAAATAAAATATCCCCTGATATTTACATTTTAATTTCGGAACATTCTTTCTTCTTAACGAGAAATAATATATCTACTTCATTTTGAGTTGTGTTCTTTGAAAGATCTAGACCCCACCCAACCGCCTGATGGGTATATTGGAATCGCTTAAAACAATTTTGGGCTCTTTGAAACCATACTTGAAACTTGGGTGCTTGAGTTCGATGTAGATTTTTCTAGAACATACTTATATTTTGAGGTCGAAAAGGATATTTAATAAATGAAAAAAAAAAAATTAAAAATTATTGTATATTATTCTATTTGTTCTCCATTTTTGACCACATTTTTTGAAAATGTCAAATAATATTAGATTCTATAGTTTCTGATCAACTTGAAGTATTACTCGTATGTAGACATCTACATTTGAATGCGTTTGTTTTTTTTTTTTTTCAAATATAATACCCTTTTGAGAAGCTGGTTCATGAGACCCATATTGTGGTTTCGATTTCATTCAAAAATAATTTCTCAACAAAAATATTTTATAAAGTACTAACGTACCACTTTTTTCTATCATAAATAAAAAAAATATCAATATAAATAATATACAAAAATTTAGTGAAAAAAAAACATTGGAAACATTCACAACTTTTCCTTTGGACACAAATTTTCTGTTTATTCATAACGCGACCCACCAACACACCAACCGATGAAACTACTTATATACTTACAGAATTTTCACTTTCATTAATAAATTCTACCATGGAAAACTAAAACTTTTAAAATGAAAAAAAAGGAGCTATGTGGCCAACGGCAAGGACATCATCCACTAGTTGAAAATTTATTGCCTCAGCTCAAAAGGAAAATAAGCTAATGATGGTCATCGTGTACTTATATAGCTCCCCGGGTTTTTTATAATTTAAATACATAACGGACTTTCTACTGCGGTTTTTTATTATTTAAATAGGTGACCCTTATAATTTTAAGCTGGTAGACGCGTACTATCTAGGAAATGGAAGGACTGTCATAGACCAAGGTCAGGGTCAATTTTACTATATAATGCTAATTGCCTGGCGTTTCATTCATTCCACAAGGAGTGAGACCACGTTGGAGAGTTTGAAGTTTATTTTTTTTTTCAAGTTTTACTCTATTTTATAGAAAAAGAGAGAAGAAAATCAAGGGAAAAGGACAAGACATGAGAGATAGACCTTACTGTCGGTGATAAATTGCTTACTCTAAGGAGTTAATAAAAATGTTAAAAAGAACGTAATGATCTCAAATAATCTCAGGGATGGCATTTTTGTATTGAAATACCTACTTGCAGGAATACAAACCAACCCTGATATTTATGAAATAACTTAAAAATAAGCTTAGAACATTTAGGTATATCCTTAAAATTTATTTCGTCAGACTTTAAGAAGGACAACAACTGTCCCTATTTACGTAGGGTGCTTTTTTGTTAATGAAAATAAACCAAAGCCAGTTAGACATGCTAGTCTCTGATTGAAGAAAGTTGAAGGCGAACTTTAATGTAACCAAAGTCATCGTTATGATTGTTTCACTTATCGCTATGCCGAAAGAAAGTGTTTAAGACTAAAAATAATAATCAATCACCTTCATTTTTTTGGCAGAACGGTTCTCCCTATTACGTTACGTAGGTAGATATACCAGCTTCCCTTGGTAAACACTATAAATCAAATTGTTCAAACACTATTATATAATGATAGACTCTCCTCCATCTCAAGCGGAAGTTGTTCCTTATTCCATCGAACGAAGACCGTAGGTAAGGTACGAAAAAAAAAATCAACAAAATTAATATCTGCAAAGTTTACACATAAATGTGCCCTAGAGATAAAAAAATACAAAATGAAAAAAGAAGAAGAAAAAAAAAACAACTTTTATCAATAAATTCGTTGAGAAAAATAGACAATTTCTTCCGTTTCTGGAAAACATTTCTCCAAGGACCTGCCACACCTCTTACTTTATATTTTTTCGTAGAGGTACACATATATGCCACTGCCGCACCACCGACTTCTCATGCAACATTACAAGAGAAAAAGGACGAGAGGAAAACAAAAACGAAAGAAAATAAATATCCACTGTCTCCTGTCGAAGGATATCTTTTATCCAGCAAGTGAACCCAACCAGTGGTCCGCGACTCATTTCAATATATGAACATACATATATACGGGGCTTTGCTGAAAAGCCATAAATTTTCCGTTTAGCGAAGCGTTCATAACCTTCTGTCCTTTTCTTGCGAAATATCCCCAGTATAAGAAAACTTTCTTATCCCAGGATTCAGTACAGTACAGTTAGAGCAAGGAAAACCACCCTACTCCCTCCCACAACCACCCCCAATTCTATTCGTAATGATTTCTTTTCTTATTCCTTCGGCATCAGGCAAACAGAAAATAAAAGTAAATCGGAAAATACAGAAGGAAGTCGAGGAAAAAAAAAAACAGTTTAAGGATGTGTATGTGGCAGGACGACGACGTGCACACAATGGACGCAAGAAGCAATAGCAAAAAAAAAAAAAACACGAGCTCCGGTGGCAGCATTAAACTGGGTTATGGATAATGCCTGTGTTGTGCTTCTCCGCGGATATTACGTTTCAGGACGCAAGAAAGCGTAAGGAGCTCACTGTTCTGATCAATTTTTCTTTTTTTTTTTTGCACATATTTTTGTGTCCGCGCTCGGAAAATGGAAAATGCTGTTTTAAGGATATACACATAAATTTGGTTGCTTCGCTCTGTCTGCACACTTATAACAACCCCCAGTGTGATGGTTCCAGGATTATGCACGTATCTCATGATAACACCCTTCGTGTTATTCATCATGCGATACACATAATGGTTGTGCGAGGGGGTGGGGTAGTAACGGTGAGTGAATCCACCGTCCAACGATGTTTTTCTAAACTCGTAACTACTACAGCACTAAAGGTACTTACAAGGAAAGTATAGAAGACGAAAACAAAATACACACTTTTCTCCCCCTAACCCCATGGCGCTTATTATAATAATATACACATTTAGTGTGTATTTCTTATAAAATCTCCTTAAGGATATAAAATTGGAGGATGCCATTTGCCAGTGATGGATGAGTGGTTGTGCTGAAAGGGGGTGTACATTTTTTGAATTATATGCGTCCTATGCGAAATTTAAAAAAAAATATAAAAATTATATGCAATTTTTCTTTTCTAGCTGAGCAAATGTATTGTAATTTATGTTCATATCCTTTTTGTATTATTTTTTTTTTTGCGTTTTTCTTAAATTTTATTTTTGTTTTAAAAAAGGTTAAACGAAATGTATTTAATGGAGAGGATGCCATTTTGTTTTTTATAATTTTTTTAAACATTTCTTGTTCGCAATTTTGAATTATAACATTAATAATTTTAATAAATTTGTATGTTTATCTAAAAATATAAGAATACAATCACAAGAAAGAATTGTTGCTAAATTATTGTCTGATAAAGAAAAATTTTATATCAAGCAAATATAAAGGTGAAGCAGGTTAATCAATAATTTTGACGTAGGGTAAAGTCGGGTGAAATGACACTTCGTGGCTTTCTTTCAATATTTCCCGATATTTTGTTTATTCAGTTTTAAGAGGATGGTGTTGGAATATGACTCAATTCTACGAAAGCTCCCAATGGATGCATTTGAAATCGAGTAAGCTTGTTCTTAAGGTTAAGGGTTGATTTTCAAACTGAATATGTCAAGTTGTGAGTGAGATATGGAGCAGTTCTTTTTGGCTTATTTGAAAGGCTGTCTTATAACGTTAGGTGTGAAATAATGTAGAGATCCAATATTCAAAGACTCTGATGCAAATATAAAACTGAATTTGGGCCATGACACAGATTATGTTGACTTTAGAGATAACGGTCGTTTGCAGTTTATTTACTAGCATTAACCTGCGATTTAAGGAAACCTAACAAGAAAAAAACTTTAAGGGATCAAATCGCATGATCTCGGTCGGAGGTCAGTCTACCATGCCCCATGCTCACAATCCATATCAAATAATGACTCTGCACACGCATTGCCTATTGGTGGATCAAGTGTGGATGTGGATTGGTACTGTCCCAAATAGGGTAATTCGGGCCTTGTCACTGAAGATTGTCGTTTTCTTTTTTGCTGAAATCGGGTTCAGACTTCACAGATTCCATCTGCTCTAGAACCCAGTTGCCTTTGGTGGTTTTCCTTCAGCTCCTGGTTTAGCTGGATTTTGCTCAGATGTAGGCCCAGTTTTCGAAACAGAATTCGCAAAATTAACGTTTTCCATAGTTGACTGCCCCAGCAGGTACTCCAGCAAACTCTCACGTTCACGAAAAGGTATTGGTTCAACCCGAATTTGAACACAAAAAGATTTATAATCAACAAGGAGGGTGTAGATGTTTGTTTCAGGGTAATAGTATCTCGGGAACTCAGCTGATATGGCACTGGTCCTATTTCACCCACTATTACATACTTGCTAATTTTTCATTTCAATTTAATAATTGATATCTCTTAATTTTCAAGTAGATGAAAATTCGCCAGTACACAAAACACCAATAAATTGAGTTTCCATTAAACTCGCAGGCAGGTAGCTAATTAACTGCATTTTAAAGTTGAATTTTAAGAAAAAGATCAAAATTTTAGGAGCGAAGTATACTTATGTTCCTTTCTTGGTTTTTAGAAAATTACAGAATATACATACTAATGGGTGTCCCATCACCCGACTGTACCCTTTTTTCTTTATGAAAATAATAGATTATATACAGTAATGTTTAAAAACGATTTGAGTGCCAGATCACCCGTGTTTACCCTTTTTTAAAGAAGCAACAAATTTTAACAGATGTATAGCTTATAATGTTTTACAACTCTCAAGAAAAGTTAGACTAGGTATTTTAATTTATAAAATTTATAATTTTTAAATTTAATATTTTTTAAGTTCTGATTTTGTAAATAATTTATATTTAATAAAATTTTTGCTTGAAGCAGTTTAGTAAAATTAAAGGAATTTGTTTATTTTTGTTCAGGTACAAATTTATCAAATTTGGCAAAATGTTATATTTTAAATTTTAACTAACTTTGACGTAAGCGAAATGTAACAAACATATTTTGAAGTTTAAAGCTTTTTTGTAAATATTTTAAATTATTTTTAATTATGTTGAAAAAAATTATTTGTTGATTTCATTAAGAAAGTTGAAAAAGGTCAATTTATTCAATGACCTATGTTTATAGCTATTTTAAAATAAACATTTTGTAAATAATGATTATTATAAAAATGGTTGAACCTATTGTAGACAGGGAAGTGGGAGAAAACCGGATATAAAGTGTTTGGCAGATTTATAAAAAATATATTGAAAAAAGTTTTGTTGACAAAATATTGAATTATATACTGTGGAAGTCTGGTATTTCATGTAGCTTTTTGTATGACTGGCATTTTTTTGTGAGTTTGATTTCGAAACATTTTTCATTCAATGTGTTTTTACCCGGAACTAACCTTATCTTAATTTATAAATTTTATTTGACATATATTAATTTTGTTTATATGCCCTTTTCAATATTAAAAACAATATTATTTTTTTTACAACAAATTAAATTATGATTGAAACAAATATTAACTTTTTGGAGACTTCCACGATTGACATTATCTTGGGGCCGACTTAGTCAACTATTAAAATTTTTGCCACTGAGTATTTTTGTTGTACAAAATAAGACATACACGGTTTTGTTCCATTTTCAATTCTTACCCACACATCCCCTATATAGATTTTTATTAAAAAAAATTTCACAACAATTGGAAATATTTGAATAATAAAGAAAATAAAAAATATTAATTATTTTTATGTTTCTATTAATTTTTAAAATAAATTCTTGCTGTTAAAAAAGTGCAATATTTTAAATTAATTATTTGAAATGTGTTTTGGATTGTGCCAGATGATTTTCTTAGACTCATGTTAACATATCTAAGGCTTGGCTAAGAAATATTATATTTATTTGTTTATTGTGGCTTTTTTGATTTTATTTAATTTAACTGAATGTTATACAAAAATCCTAAATTCAAAAGTTATAAATTGAATATTTTTTTCTTAATATTTTCAGTACAGGCGAAAATCTTTATATTTAAGTATGCATAGTCGTTGAAAAAATTATGAGTTTTTTAGAATTTTTCTATACCTACTCTAAATCCTAAAATATGAATTTTTATATGCATTGGGGCGTATTCATAGTCATTTTATTAAACTCTTTTGCAGTGTTGTAGGTATATTATTTAGTATGCCAATTGCAAACTACCCCTTACTCTTTGTAATATGTATTTAAAAAAAATCTTAATAACCATTACATTATCTGCATTATGTATTTAAATAAAATCTTATTATTCATTACATTTGTATTCTGTATTTAAAAATTCTCTTATCACCTATAATTTATGTAATGTGTAATTAATTACAAAATATCTAATTAGCCATCACTTTTAAAATGAGTAGTTAATTTTTTTCAATTAAATAATGCAAATTTAATGGATAACTAAATTTTTCTTAATTACTTAATACAGACATAATGCTTAATTAAATTTTCTTAGCTACAACACAAGTTTATTAAATTCTTACAGGGTGCACATTACGCACCATGATTGGGATTAAGTTTAATTTGCTCAGGTTGAATTAGTGTTGGCTTAGCCTAAGTCAAAAATGAGATTTGTGATGTACTCTTATCAATGTTTGGCAGAGTATAGTTTAAAAAAAAATTAATAACAATTACATGTGCATTACGCAATCAAAAAACTACTAAATCCTCATTCTTTTTGGAATTTGTAATTAAAATAATTTGAACTAACCATTACTAATTTAATATTTTTTTTTTTAATTACAAAATACAAATCTAAATGGTAATGAAAATTTTACTAAAATAAAAAATTGTGAATGAGTACTAACAACCCTGCTCTTTTGCCTTATATTTGTTTTAAAAGATAAACATCAGCTAAGGGGTTATAATAATACATGACTACCTCCTATTCCTTTTCTTAAAAAACATAAGGGCTTATCACAATTTTATTTAAAAGAGACATAGGTAGAAATGTGTTTTTTCAGTAAATATTAAGAAAATCTTTATACAAAACTAAATAATAGTTCTTTAACTTTATGTATTGTAAGACAACAGCAGTAGTTTTTAATTCAAAAATTATTTTTTCTTTTTTTAATTTATTCTTATCAAAAATTAAAAAAATATTAAAAAACTGCATGGGAAGGATTTTTATAATTTTGTAAAAATGACATTTTCAACTTCAAAATTCCAAATGAAATTTCTTAAAAACAAATGCCTGCTGAGTTCTTTTTGAATTAATTTTTTTTTCTTACTAACAATGAGTCATATTTCTGGTTTCAAAATTCAATTTTATAAAAATTCTGTTATTTTATTTAAATAAAAAAAATAGATTTTATTTAAATTCTGTTTGACAATGTATTCCAGATATTCAATCAGAATAAATTAAAAGTCTTTATATCATTTACTAAAAAAAAGAAGAATATTCAAATAATTGAGAGAAGTTTCTGTGATGAACTAAGACCCTTTTAAGTCTTCAGTGGCGAAAGTTATAAGAAAAAATTGCAATATTTCGAAAACATAAATTTCAAAACAGAAAATCAAAAACAGAATTTTGATAAAAGAATTTCGATCCATGCAGAAAATCATGACACATATTAAGTTGCGATGCCTATGAATATGGCCCAATTAGTTTATCCTTGAGTTGGTGATTTTTTTAAATAGCCATTTTTTTAATAAACAAATAGATCTTAGAAAATTTTTATTTAAGTTTTTTCTGATGACTAAAAATTTTAAGATTTAAAAAAAAATCTGACAAAAGTGCTTGAAAAGCTTGTCATGTTCCTAGAACTGTAAAACACACATTAAAGTTAAATGTTGGTAAAAATAGTGGTTAAAAGGATATTGTAATACGAAAACAACTTTTTACAAAAATGTTTAAAGTTTTAAATACTGTTCTGTAGTAATATATATATTTTTTTTGTATTTGATATTTAAATATATTATTTATTTAAATATAATTTAATTCTATTTATGTGGTTTTCTTTTTATAAGACATAAAATCAATTATTATATAAGTGTCAAACTCGAATTGTATATTTTTTACGATTTCGACCGATCTCCACTTAGGGAGACGTTAAGTATAAAATTAAATGAATTTTTAATATTTATATAGTGCCACTTTATAGGATACATGTTTAAAGGAAACTTGTACGTATTATGTTTTCTAAATTGAATTGTGAAATAAAATTATAGAATATAGTGTCATTTTGTGTTGATGTTTTCGTGCAATATTTCGAGAATTTTGATAACGGCTATATTTTGAAAACTCACTAAAATGATAGTTTAGGGTGTTAAAGGTAGTTTGAAAATAAGCGTATCTATATCCCCGGGGCTTTTGTATTGCTATAATATTTTTTGTTTTGTTCTTGTTTTAGTTTCTATAATTTGATCCGTTTGGAATATCGCATTTTAAGAACTTCGAACGCTTTAAAATAAATAATATAATGTGAAAAAAATTCAATAAAAGAACAATATTTTTATTTAAAAAAATATGTTTTGCGTTGAAATACAAGTAAAGTTTGAGAATATTTTTTTCCAAAAAAATTATTGAATTTGAGTCTCAACACATGCAATATATTTTGAAATTATAGTTTTTGTTTAAACTTTTCTTTTTAGGTATGCAATTTTTTTTCCATGCGGTTAGCCATTTATAGTTCGTTTTTATTTTTTTTGTTCAAGAATATCTTATCCAGATTTGGTTCAAAAATTCCTAGAAAATAATTTTAAATTTTAAATCACTCAAATAAAATTTTAAACAATTAATAAGTTTAATTATTAAAACAAATATTTTCTATATGCGTAAGAATCTGCTCAAAATATATATATTTTTTGGATTTATTGAATCTTCGATCACTAAACAGTCTTAAGTTTGATTTTTTCAAGGCTTGGACGGTGTTTATTTTGTATTGAATACGAATAAATAAATATTTAATGAATTTAAAATTTCGGTTAGGTACAAAAAATCAATAAGAAATTGATTGAAATTAATAATCACTGGCAGGGCTGAATTTTCCTTTAAGTTTTACCCAAGAATATAATTTGGTAATTTCTTCTTTTTTTGGCTCAAAATAAAACTTGAACTCCTTCGTTCTTGAATTCAAAAATGTTAAGTCCATAATTTTGTCTGTTGCTAGATTCGAACTTGTTTCAGTGAAAAATTTTACCTTTAGGCAGTTGCGTCCAAAAGTTTTAAATTCATATTGAGACTCAATCAATAAAATTTGCTCTTGATTTTTGTTTATTGAAGACAGGAGAAATATATAAAATTTAAGAAAGAAATGGTTGTTCTTCATTTAAGAATGTTTTTTTGTTTTGTTGTTATTTAAGAAAGTCCTGTTTAATATCTCGATGGTTTGTACACTTTCGTTTAAATCACACAGAGATCAAAAATAAATTTAAGTTTCTTCAAAGTCCATTTTGTTTATATCTAATATTTTAATATTTTTGCTATTAAAATTCACTTTTCACATCACTTCAACTATATAAATTTATTTTTTTAGCCAAACAAATATAAAACCAACTGTTGATAATTTTCTACATTTTATTTCTGCAACACTATATTCCAATTGAAATCCTACTTCACAACTGATCTTCAATTTGCGATTTACTCATATACAATAACTTCTATCCATAGATCGTAGATGGTTCTACCTTACCGACAATGGGAACAAATCCGTTTTAGATCTTGCAATACCTGTATATACTCTGCTTTTGAAACTGGTTACGCAACATAGCTAATAACACAACAAAAGGACCTCTTACTCACACAAGCAATAATCGCCTAGGTACCATCATCATCATCATTCTATATATGAACAACAACGGAAATCTCAATTGAATACTTGAATAAAAATTCCAAATTACCTTTGCATCTAATTAAAATGACAAAAGGACCTCTTTATAATGCTCCTGATACAGACTCTACACAGAGATACACAGCATCACAAAGACATCCCCTTTGAAAATGAAACATAAACATGACACGTTATAACAAAAGGTGCAAAAATAATGAATATTGCATGTAGGTATGGGAAATCCTTTTCGTATATCCTTTTGCATTAATATTTACATATATGTACCTCAAACTCAGGCATAAAGAGGACGTGTTTGACTGGCCGGTTTTTTGGTGGGAACTTAAACTCGAAATGGAATATTTTTTCATTTTGCATATTTAATAATGTAACTTTTGAAATTTCGATCTCGAGTGGTTAAACTGTTTCAAAAGTTTTAAACCTTCTTAACATAATTACATTTCTTATTAACTTAATTTTTTGGTTACTTCCTTTTTTTTTAATAAAAATTAGTAAATTGTTTTAAATGACCAAAAGCTCTTAAATTAAAAGCCTTTCAAAAGTCGATTAAGTCACACATCCCTTCCTTTCATCTACTCGTTCGTATATCCTGTGTGATTAAATTGTTCAATAAACCGAAAAAGCTGTTAACTTGAAAGTGTATTGTAATTGGTAATCACTTTAACATTTTATGGTTATTATGGCAGAATGCATGACCCTTAAAAATATGTGTCTTTTTTATTTCAGGTGAACTTCAACCCAACAAGGTGATTGTTAAGTATGGAAATAAATTTCCTAAATTAATTGTCCAATACACATATATTGACAAACATGCACAACAAACAACACAGAACAGGACGCATGTCCTTATAATGCATTTCGGTGTAATAATCGATAAATAATTGCAAGGAAATAGGACAGAAATGAAATAAAATTACAGTTTTTGTTTTTTTTTTTGTTCTTTTTGGATCCAGGACATTTTCATAGATACTCATATTCATATGTTGATGCAAAGGAAATATCAACTTGATTGTCCTTTCACTTCTTCATGTATGTAGGTATAGAGATATCTATACGGCGACGGAGCAGTTGATGGTTGTTGTGCTGTGCTGATGGAAATTAAAAACAAATTTAATTTTGCCCTGTCAAAAAGATGAGAAGGACACATGTCGCATATGTTGTATCTGTCGTCACTTTAAAAAAGGATGTTTGTCTTTTTGTCAACCCTTTCTGGAGTTTCATGTCGTTCTGTTTGATATGTCAGAATGTTTCCTAGGAAATCTACGACAGTAAGAAAGGATATTCAATTAATTTGTGTAAGGACACCCAGAATGAGTGGGAACAAAAAATGTGTATGACAACAGGATGTTTCATCATAAAGCCAGATGGTTTTGTATTGTGATGTTATCATAAAGTATGAAGAAGAGATTTGTTTTTTTTTTTTATTTTTTACGAAACCATAAAATATACTTGAAGGTCCTCGAGAAGGTTGTGAGAAGAAGGTGTTATAGTTTGGTGCATACTTCCCAATTTAAACACATTAATTTGCATAGAAGCATGCATTCAGAAAAAAAAACTGTAATAAATTAAATAACAAAACAATGCTTAACCAATACACCATTAAAGGACTTTTTGTGAATGCGAAAATTCCCACAGTGCCTAAATTATATGTTTACCTCTGTTACCAGGTACTTAACTCCGAATAACTCTAAACAATTTAGGGATCGTGCAAAAAGGATTTGATTAAATTATGCAAAATATTTTGCAAAATCACACATCGCCAGGGGTAGAGCTGTATGCCTGTATCCTAATCGCATTTGCAACAGTTGACTATTATAACTTGCACCTTACACACACTATTCCCATATAATCTCATATGGCTATAGCTTGGGTATACGGAAGTAACTTATCATTTACCCATCAGGGGTCTGTCCTACCTACCTACCTATCAAATCTAGTTGTGCAAAAACCAAAGAGCAAAAAAGTTATAAAGGGTGCACCAACACACAATGTCGAAATTACTATATTTCCAGGGAATTTATTCATATGAGGTGTTAAATTTGCATTGTTATTGCAGTTTTATGTTGTTTGGCGTTAATAGTTTAAGGCTTTTGAGTTTTGACCTTTTTTTGGTGTGCGGACGCAGATTTGGGAGATCTGTGGTTGGTTGCACCTAACTGTGGTACGTGTACCTACTTTCACTTTCGAATGTTAATTTTGTGTCACGCAGGGAGGGAGACAGTTGGGAGTTTTGTTTGGTTTTTGAATAAACAATGGAAAAAGAGTTTTGTTTTATTTTTTGAAACATGAAACGTGATTTGTGGGTGTTCTTAACTAAAAATTTACGACTTTAACCTGAAATTATGTGATTTAGATCCATTTGCTGATCTATATGGAACTTTAAGTTTAAACTTTGTATATATAACTGATTGTATCATGGAGCATGATTTTGTGGTACCATCGCTATCCTGGTGGTGGCGCTGAAATTAGCGCACGATTTTACAGTGGAGAATAGGATAACGTACAAAACAAGTAGTAATAAAGAGAATATTTTATTATTAAATTGAGCAGAGACAAATCTAACAAGTACTATCGATATGCTTAAGATGTCGCCCCAATCACTCGTTTTCATGAGAGTACTATAAGTTTTATATACAAAGGCTTAACTTAAGCTTTTTTTCGGGGTAAACTATTACTCATGCTCTCATTCTGAACTTAAATATTTTAGTATTTGATAAATTTCTTTAGAAATACAAAGGTCACACAAAAATCACTTTTATTGAAAAAATTAAGTTTCCCTACAGCAAATTGGTCTTAATGGTATTTTAGTTAAGTTTTGTTCTTCGAATCGTATTACTCTGTTTGTATAAAAATCTCCTAGTTGTAACTGACTGCAACTTACTTCAAAGGACGCAAATGTCAAGTACAGAACTAAAGTAGGTTTTATAGTGAGCACCGTTCAGTTAAGACTCAATCTCACTACTTGGCCTACCCAGCACTGCGGGTTCAATTATCAGCTATTGAACAAAGCTCCCAAGACATAGGGTCTTGTGAATAAAAAAAAAGTTAAAGCTTTTTTTGGAGGAAGCTAAAGCCAACTAGTCATAGCTTTTACTAGCAGCTAAAGCTAGACAGTACTAGCTTAAGCTTTGTTTTATGTGAATAAAAAAATGATAACGCTAAATAGCTTATGCTGGAAAATTCTAGCTTAAGCTTCGTAATTTAAGGTGTTCGTTTTTTTATTCACATGTTTCGGCTAGTTAGCTTTAGCTAAAACTGGTACATATATGACCGAAAGGAAGGTTTTTTTGCCTCAATTTGTTATCTGTTCTACAGGGCAACTATTGGTTTCGGCTAAAAATATTTTTAACATTTCGTATGTCAGTTTCTGGGTCTATAAGTTCACAGCCCTATTTTTTGAGATATTCCCTTATGTTTAATTAACAACTCGCACAAGTTAATACTGAAAATAAGAACTAGTCAAAGCTTTCTAGACAGGTCGAAAAAATCTTGAAATTTTTGTAGCTTTAACTATAATATTCTAGTTTAAGCTATTTTTATTCACACAAATTGAAGCTTAAACTAGGAAAACAAGCTAAAACTAAACGAATTTAGCTTTGGCTATTTTAAAATAGCTATTACTAGAAAACATCTTTAACTAGCTAGCTTAAGCTTATTTTTATTCACTAAAAATCAGGCTTTTACTTAAAAATCCAAGTTTCAGCTTTAGTTTTTTTTTTTATTCACAAGGCCCATAGTCCCAGAAAAGAAGAAGAAAAGTAGCCACTCCTTTCCAGCAGGTGCAAATTCTTGATTCCTTGACAAACCAACTCGAAATTGTTACCGATCAATGTTTCGTACTTAGGTCTTGTCTCAGAGTACAAGCAAGCATCTCCATACTGTTCCAAATTTGCACTGTGTAGGCAGTATCACCCTTGGTCCGTGTTTTTCCATCTAACTATTGTCGGTAACAATAGCCAACCGCGTGACGTGGTTGGTATAACCACAGCCACCTCGTGATCTCTTTACAGAGGGCATATCCAATTAATAATGAGTCCAAGGTTTTTACACCCTGGGGGCTCTAATTAGCCGGAATAAATTCAATAGATCTCATTATTCCCGAGGTACCCAATTTGGGTTATTTTCTATTTAAATTAATAAATTAATTTAAATTAAATCAATATTATGAAGTTATTTTAAAAATATATCCAATAATTTACCATGCGCTTAAAGAATTAAGCAAAGTTATGGAGTAGAAACTCCGTGGTGCAGACCATAGCTGACCGAAGCCAACCACAATCTGCACCAATATTTAAGATTAGTCTTTTTCGCTCTACAACGAACTAGGAACGATAGCAATATTTCTTAATCTAATGGCACTGTGAAGGACCATCGGGCAAAAGAGAATAACTATCTCAGTTACTTTTCTTTATGTTTTGGCAGTGACTTTCCCTAATCACTTTATTTGTCTTTGTTCGCCTTGCAACGAACTAGGAACGATAATAATAAGGGTTTTCTTAGTTGTCTAAATCCCCAGCTAGGCTGTATAGCCGGAGAAATAGACTAAGCCTCCCCACCACGACAAGGTAAAACCCATCGGGAAGAAATTTTAAGTACAAAGAATTTTTAACCGGCTGAAATTTTGATTTTATGGTTTCACAATAATGTCAAACCACACAAAGAAAATTGGGGTATTCTGCACCAGCCTCGGCTTTGCTGAGTGGCGCGAATCCGAAAAGTCGAATTTTCCACAACTTTGGCACAGTAATCAGTCTGAATTTGACCAATGACATTGATTTTGTTGGCTTTCAGATCAGTGACGATATGTGTTTTACTGGAATGGAACTGTGGCTTAAGAAATTCTCACAAGATGAAATCTAACGGGGTCAAATCGCAGTATCTCAGTGGCTAATTCACAAGGCACCCGTATAATTTAACCATGTTTGGAAATCCCTCCAGCAAAATGTTCATTGTGGCACGTAGCTTCCTTCTGTTATCAGGTGTAGGGGTAAGTCATCACTTATCGAGTTCACGCTGTACGGAATTGACTGCCTCGGATTTCTCCCGCATTATTCCACGGACAGCTGCGGTATTTTCGATAGATCTTTCATTTCGGATATTGGCGGATTGTTCAATGACTTCAATTTATACCTCGTTTCGAATAGTTCTCTCAGAAGGACAATTATGGCTACCCTAAAATGGACGAAGGGTGCGAACTATTGTTCAAACATACGACCGACCCCCATTCATTAATCAGTTTAATCATTTGTACATTCTATTGAACGATATAACTCTCTATGTTGATTTAAGTAAATTTGACAGTTGTACGCCCAACAATATGTTTGCAACCAAATTTAAGAAAACCCTATTGGAAAGCCCATATTGAAATTTCAAAAAATTCTGATTTATAACTAGCTAATATGTGGCAATGCTTATTACCGCTAACACGAACAACCGGGTTCTGTTGACACTACATGACATTGATGTCCATTTCATTCAATTAGGACCAAAAGAAATTGGTAATCATCTACCAATAGCGCTCGCCAATAACGGTGATGAACTGGTCAACGTCGTTGTCAAAGACGTACATATATGGACCGATGAGATGATGCCGCCAACCCAAAATCCACAGCAAATAGTGACGTTGTATTTTTGTGATCGTGCCAAGTTCTTGTTGCCGAACCTATTCATCCAGAAATGGACCTCTTCACTGAATATGATTTTTCCACCGAAATTAGAGTCAACTTCCAACTTCTCGAGATGCCAGTCAGCGAACGCATGTTCGCATGAGCTCCTGGGTCAGTTGAACTTTGTATGGATGTAGGTCCAAGGCATGGTGCAAAATTCATTCTCCTGTACACTCTCACGAACCGCTGGGATGTTTTCGACAGATCTTGAGTTTCATTTATGTACGGTTGTTGGCGGGTTCTTTACTAAACTAGTCGACACGGAATGATGATTATTTCGACCTTAAAAAGCACGAAGTACGCTAAATGTTGCTCGGACAGGAGTCCCACTTTTATAAAACAATTTAATTATTTGGACAAATTGTTGAATGCTATTACTCATCGTGATTATTTGGCAAAATAAACGTAATTAATTGAAAGTAGTTTGACAGATTTAGCTTAAGCAATATAGCCACAATCACTTATCAAAGTTTAAAAATCCCTATTGGAAAACCTTTTACAAAGATATCTTTGTCAAAACTCTTTTTGCAAAAATGCGAGAACGGCTCACCATTATTTGCTTCTGCATATAACACGAACTGCGAATATTTCGTACATACAGTACGACTGGGTCGCACGAACTTGCTCTTATATAAAAGTACTTTGGGATTTAAAATACATTTTATAATATAAAACATGAATTTAATGAGAGGAAAATGTTCAAATCCATGGAATTGCCGGCTGATTTCCGAAAAAGTATGAATTTACGCAAACAAAGTTTAAAAATCATTTTATTAAAGTAACTTTTTACATAACAAATTTCTTCCAAATTTTAGGAAATTATTTAAAAAAATAATCGTTCACACGTTTTCAAGGTATTGATTTTTCAAAAAATAAATTGGAATTTATTTTTTTAAAAAACAAAAAAATATTTTTTTTCGAATATTTTTATATGCAATATTATTTTAAACTTAAGGGCGCTGCTGGTGAAAATTTTTGGTTAAAATCGTTAGAGCCGTTAATGAGAAAGTCGAAAATCAAAAAAACGGTTCTATGACAGGTACAATTAATAACATTTTGCCCCAATAATTTTTTATACAAAAATGTAGTCCATGTCCATAATATCACACGTAATTTTTTTTTTATCAAAATCGTTATTAGAGCCGTTCTCGAGATAAATAAGATTTTGCAATACGGGTGAATGGAAGGTACCGTTAGTTTTGGGGCTAAAAAAAAATTAAATTTCCCCTCTAGGGAATGACCGAAAACCCTAAACTACCGGGATTGAAGAACATAGGTCTAGTGGCTTAGGCTGTAGGGAGAGGTACAGACATACAGACACTCTGAAACATGTTTTTTGTGTACTAAATTTTTCTTAAAATTTTTATAAAAAAAATTGATATGCAAATTGTTAGTATTCAATAAAATATGTATATTTGAAAACGTAATTTAAAAATTTAATCACGTATCTATCCGTTTTCAAGATATTGAATTTTCAAAAAGAAAATTGTATTATTTTTTTTTTAATCCAAAAACAATTTTTTCGAAAATTTTTTAGATTATATTTTTTAAAATGCATAGGAGCTTCTGCTTAAAAATTTTGGTAAGAATCGTTAGAGCTGTTGCTGAGAAATTCGAAAATCAAATCCTCACCAATTTTTGTCTTACCATGATGTAGTTCATGTCCATGATATTACACCAAATTTTTTTTATCAAAATTGGTAAAGCCGTTTTCGAGATAAATAGGATTATGCATTACGGGTGGGGGGGGGGGGTGGTATCGTTAGTTTTAGAGCTAAAAAAAATTTCAATTTCTCCCTTAGGGAAGTACCGAGTTTGAAGAAAATTGGTCAAGTGGCTTAGGCTCTAGGTCGAGGTAGAGACATAAAGACATACAGACATATAGACATACAGACAGACAGACGGAATTATCAGACACAATTTTTTCGTCTTCGCTATCATCCTAATGTCGTAAGTTACGAATGTATAACTTACCTTACAGTATCTACCGATAAGTCGCAGGTAAAAAAGTAAGTCTTAGAACATTACATAATTAATAAAGAAAAAACTGAGCCAAAGTAAAGTTTGAGCCAAGAAAAAATGCCACCAGACTTCTTGAACAAAATTAGACAGCCTTAACGTTTTTAAGACATTAAAAATAAAATCAAAGTACCTATTAATCGAATTGGGTGCAACCATTACCGAGAACCTTAATATAAAATAACGTTTATATAGCATGTATCGATATTACAGATTTTTGATAAAAAATTTCTTCAACGAAATAAATCGTCAAAACGTGTTTTCGAGATACATAAGTTTTTTCTTAATATGCACTTGTATGGAATGTTCCATTATTTGTAGAATCACCGAAAAACCTTCAGTCCTAAATTTGAAGCAAATCGGTTCTGAGAATTTGGCTGTAGGTCGAGGTAAAGACTGACAGACTGACATATAAGTATGCGGAACCTACTAGTTTAACGTTCTCTATTAGCGAAATGTAAGCCAAATTCGAGACGTGACAACTTGTAGAGAAGCAGAGTATAAAGTGACTAGGTACTTAGAACTATTCAAAATTCTTGCCTACCTACGTGATTTCGGTAGGAATAGAGGAAGCCTTCAATTTGCTGCCGAGTCTGAACAATCAAGATGAGAATCACTTTTCAAGGCAAGATACTTATACTCGTACTTCCCCTGGATAAACTTTTTTTTTTAAGGTGGCAGCACCTGGGCAACGGACCCAGAATTCCGTCGTGACGACAGTCCAAAGCATTAACACCAAGGGGTACTCCTAATATTCAATAAGACATTTTTATAAATCCTACAAAATGTATAAAAATGTCTACACAACTACATACTTATAAGGTACACAGGCATACCAAGATACCTACACCTACTGATGCTCATAAAAAAGATATGAATAAATCCAAAACAATTATCCGTCATTTGTTGTCGCACGAAATTAATTCCTCCTCAATCAAATTCACTTAGTTATAAAATATACATCAAATTGTAGACACTGTTCTTATTCAATCTCCACCAAAAGTCCAACCATATCAAAACAATCAACCGTACTAAACCTACCCCAAGCAATTAAAATGAAATAAAAAAAAACAAACAAACATATTTGCGAAAATAAACACAAGGATCAAATTTACCAAGACTTCCTCCGAATCCCCATCAACATAGAGCAACAACCTCTAATTATCATCCCTCAATTAATTTACAAATTTACAGTACGATGATAAGGATAATGATGCTGTGTGAGCGTTTGTGTGTAAGTGTGATACAATTCCAAGGAAAAACACTCCAAAAACAACATAAAATACAAACAAAAGGAAAAGCCACTAAATTAACTTTCTCGCCTTAACACCAATTACAATATCCGTTACATCTAATTATCCCCGACAACGAGCCTGAGCCACAACCTCGAGAAAACTCTCACCCAATTTACACCCTTACCGATGGCGGAGCTCCCTCATTTAGAGACGATCCACGAAACCAACATCGTCCTTAATGCTTAATAGCCAACTCGAGTCCTTACAAGACAACCATTGTTGAGTTCTGTTTTAAAATCTATACTCGTTTGGTAACGGTATTAATTAATTTCCTCTCATTTTGCCGCCGACAGCAAAACCTCGGCGTGCTTGTGCGTGCGTGTATTCGCGTCGCAATGGGGCGGGGGGTGTTGATGAATGTGGATGGGGCAATGTTTACCTTGAGGCTATTCAACTTTTTTTCTTCCCGCTTGTTCGTTCTGTTTTATTTTCCTGGGAAATCCCGACGCCACACTCACCTTCCGTGGAAGAATGAAAATAAAAGTAATTATAAACCGCTTAAGGGTTGTTATGAAGAAGCAGTAGCAATAAGATTCTCCCTTGGTTGTGTTTGAATGCCTTTAGATGGCATTCCAATTAGAAAACCAATGACGTCATCGATTGGAAGTCTTTTTGCAACTGTACCTACCGCCTGGTGTCAAATAGGAGAAGTACTTCCACTCAGTTTCCCCTTCCGCCAAGCCATCAGCCATTGGAAAGTCCCGAACAATGGTGTCCTTAAGGGATTTGGATTGAAGAGAGAAAAAAAAAACAACCCCTGTTGATATGGCCGACGCGGCGTCTTAGGGGTAGATTTTTTTTTCAATCCCAGGAATTATCCCAGGATTTTTTTTGCTGCCTGACAGAGAATAACGTTGTTGATTTTGTGTACACTGTACATACATGTATATTATGTGCGTGTTCAGGATCTTCGTCCTTTAGGCAATGCTTCTGACAGTCGATTTGTGGGGTGAACTTTATAAAACCATTCAAATGCATAGAACAAGGTTCGGGGAATTATATTAGGCCACACCTTTTACGGTTTTTTCCATCATCTTTTTTATCTTCAAACAATTTTTTTTTTTCGGGAAGTTCACCCTCGAATGCGTACCGACATTTTTTTTCCATGGAAATTGTGTGTGTTTTTTTTTTTTTGGTTGTGTTTTGTGCGTTGGTCGTCCTGTGGCGTTGTTCTGCTCATTGAAGAAGGTAACGCGGGAATGACTTCAAAGACATTTTTTTTAAATTTTTTTGTGCGACTTGCTTGAGTGCGTTTTTTAGTGGCATTTAAATTTGTTTGTATAGAAAGAAATACAACACACGGATTGATGCCATAGCTACGCTGTGCGGTTCGACGTAAACCGACCGACCTTTCTTCCTACCTTCTTACTTTGAAAGGAAAAGCTAAGGGAAAGCGTCAGGAATCGTTTGTCCATTATCTGGGTGCGGGATTGAAAAGCGGTTTGGGCTGGGGAAAACAAATATTCTCAAACAAAATTTTTTTATTTAGAATCCTACCTACACAAAAGACGTTTATACCAAGATCGTAAATAAGTCGTATATTTCTTCGGTTATCTTTTGGCTTCCATATTTAGGGTAGATAAGAGCGGGTGAGGGTGAGAGGCTGAATATATTTCCATATTTCTTACCTTGCAGATAAAAATCGTAAAGGAAAAACAATTTTTCACTGTACCTTCGTAGGCATATTGCTTTTGGAAAGCATACCTATCCAGAAGCCGTGGCACACGTGAAGACAAATAAAAAAGTTCTTCAAACTTTCAAATCAACCCCCCGCATGGGGAGAGAGGTCACCCTAAGCATTTTTGTTCATTTTTTTTATTCAGAATTAGGAGAGCTTATAGTAAAGCTGCTGGATGTTGCAAAGATATAAAACGTCCGTCGTCGATTTTTCGGCATCAGGGGAAGGTGCGGGAATATGAAATTAAGGAAATTCGATTTATTTGAAAATCAACTGACAAATCTACAGCGAGGACATGATGATGACGGGGGGAGTAAATCGCTTTTATTCCAACTTCAGATGGGAATTACCAAAAAAAAAAAAAAATAGAAAACCAAGTTAAGCTTATAAAGATAGGTAGTAGAATATACATAGCTGTATCTCCCTGGTCAAAACTCAGAAAAGCTACCTTCTAAAGGTAAAAACCTTGTTATCTGAAAACTAGGACAAGCGGGGAAGAGAAACCTTTAACAAGATAGGTACTTGGCCATATAGCAAAGTAAGAAGACAGGCTTTGTCAGCCTTAAAGCATAACCAAAGATTCCGAAAACAACAAATAAGCCTGCCAAGGACTTCAGCTCTTATGGCAGAATCATTGTCAAATTTAGTTTTATCAATTATGCATAGACTGCACTGCTTTTGACCTTCCTTTAGGATTTGTGACCTTTCACGGATAAAGCACTGGCTTCAATGTTTCGAAACACTTTCAATCCAATCGTTTGAAAAATTAAACTATAGGGAACGCCATTTTCTTATGTTAAAAGAGCTGATAGATCAGAATTGAAAACCTCACTCACAATTGAAAACCGGACTTTTCGAGGTCCCTAGAGGCTATATCAAACATTTTTAGAGAGATGTCTGTGTGTGTGTGTGTACGTACGTTCGTACGTTCGTACGTTCTGGTACCATTTTTCGTCGTCGATATCTGAAGAACGAGTAAAGATATCGACTTCAAATAAATTTTGTTTAATAGATAATAACTTCGAAAAAGGCTAAAAGGGCATTTATTAAAATTCAGTGAGTAGTTTTTTCACTATAACGGTTTAAAAAAAAGTAAAAATTTTGGTTAGTTTCAAATATTTCACGAAAAAATAATGCTATTGATTTCAAATAAAATTTAATGTACTCATTATAAGGTCATACAGATTTGGTATGAATTTTTAGCATAATTTTTTTGGCGGATAATACAAATTTCAGGGGGCAACATTATTTTAATGAGAAAACATGGCAGTTGATAAATTTTTTTATTTGTATTCTCTAGTTTCCTTTTCATGCATAATAGGTTGGCGAAACCCAGCCCAAAACGTGGAACTTAACATATGGTATATTTCCTCATCAAAAAGTCATTTTCGAAAAAAGTGTCGCTTAGTACATTCTTACGGGAAGGTATCGACATAATACAATTATTAACATATGGTTAAATTTTGACAAGTATCGAATTGACAGTTTTAACAAAAATATAAAAAAAATCTACTAAAAAGTGGAAATATTTGTTTTTCGACTAGAATATCTTGAGAACGAGCAATGATATTGACTTTGCCATTATTTAATTTTATACATAATACAATTTCTAACAAATGGTTTATATTTGACATATGTATATCTAGTTTTAGAGCGGATATATTTTGTAAGTACCCTTCCATCAATAACCAAACCATATCTTTTATATTTGAATATTTCGTTTTTAAATTTGTTTCAATTAAAATGTTTGGAACCGAAATAATAAAGTAATTTCTATAATATAATACATAATCTTATAATTTTATTATTAATTTAGTTTTTAGAAGAATGTATGTACTGTACATACGTATATGAATAAGGTTGTTCAGTTGTACCCAAGTCCCACATATTCAAATTCTATTAATAGCTATGGTAAAATTGAAGAAAACGTCAAAATATGTTTTTATCTTTTTGTCCATGAAAAAGATGTAAGATTCTACTCAAGGTTTTCTTACCACAATGGGAAGTTATTAGTGTGGGTCGCGCCCAGCCTCTTTTTTTTGCAATAATACAAAACGTTAATTATCCACGCACGCAGCCAAAAGTCTCAATATTCGATGATTTTTTCGATTTCAAACACTTTCGCACCGATGGTTCATTTTATAAATTAAATAGTTAAAACTCAATGATATAATAATATTATAGGTTCCAAAACCTGAATATTTAATAATAATGTCTATATATTTCGACGCATGGCAAAAGTTAAAATTTGCACGGATAGGCCCATATACATATCTCAGATAAAAATTACTGAAAAGTATTTTTGCCGAGTTTCAAGTTATTTAATTGCAGATAGTAAAGGATAGAAAGGATTAGAAATTCTCCATTTTAATTTCAAAAAAGAATACCTTGTACACATTTTTTGAACATTTTTTATTCGTTTTACTGAATCCAGAACGGAACATACGAAGGAATAAAATATTGTTTTTATTTATATTTATTTATTTATTTATTATTTCATCTACGATACGTGATCTACAGCATTGTTGCAAAAGCTTAAGTCACTTGTTAGCTTAAGCTTGGCTTTAATTCACAAGCTAGTGAGTGACTTATGAATTAAAAAAAATATAATTCAGCAGCTAGGAACTGACTTACGAATTAAAAAAAAATTAATTCACAAGTCAGTTGGTGAGCTTCTTAGTGACTTAAGAATTAAAAAAAAAAATGCAGAACCTACTAAGTGACTTATGAATTAAAAAAAATTAAGTCATGGGCAAGTAAGTGACTTATGAATTAAAAAATTTTAATTCCCAACCTACTAAGTGACTTATGAATTAAAAAAATGTAAGTCATGAGCAAGTAAGTGACTTATGAATTAAAAAAATTTAATTCAAAACCAACTTAGTGACTTATGAATTAAAAAAAATTTAATTCATAAGTTAATGGATAAATGCTGATTAGAAAAATTATGAAATGGAATTTATAAGCTAGCGTGATAATCTTATGATTTAAAAACTAGATTTGAAAGCTAAAAAGATATTCAAAATTAAAAATTAAAATTAAATGTTATACTAACTGAGTAGGTACCAAAAGTTTCGAAGTGCTTAATTAAGAAAACGGAATGTTTTTTTTTTTTCAATTTTATCGATAATACGTATTGAATTAGTTTCAGGTACTTGAAACAATTTTACAAAAAAAAATTACAAATAATCAACTCATGTAAAATATGAAAACCAAAAAATTTAAAGGCATATGCGTAAAAATATGCACTCACGAAATTTATATAATGATAACCCATCATTTGCTTAACACAAAGATCTTATCAATATTACTTTTTATTTAATTGGATTATAAGGACTGCATAAACGGCAACTCCCAAAGAATTCTCCAAAAGCTTTCGTTAATAATTAAATAATTATGTAGTCAAAACAAGCTTAAAAATTTTCAATCTACCAACTAACTTATGAATTAAATTTTTTTTTAATTCATAAGTCACTTACTCCCTGATGACTTGATTTTTCTTAATTCATAAGTCACTTTGGGGGTTGTGAATTAAATTGTTTTCAATTCATAAGTCACTTTGTTTCTCATGACTTAAATTTTTTTTTAATTCATAGTCACTTACTCCCTGATTACTCGATTTTTTTAAATTCATAAGTCACTTAGTAGGTGGTGAATTAATTTTTTTTTAATTCAGAAGTCACTTAGTAGCTTAGGATTTAAATTTTTTTTAATTCATAAATCACTTTGGGGGTTGTAAATTAATTTTTTTTTAATTCATAAATCACCAAATATCTTAGGAATTAAATTTTTTTAATTCACAAGTCATCTATAGACTTATGACTTAAGGATTTGTTAATTCAAAAATTCGCAACCCTGATTCTACAGATTATTATCTTATAAACTATACCAGAAAAAATCTTAAATACTAGTTATTAAAAAATTTATGAGTTAAAAACATTATTAACAATTTTTTAAACTTATCTCTTTCAAAACTTATCTCTAAGCAATAGTAAGCCTCATTAAACATAGAACAACAATGACATATTAAGGTTGTTAGTGTATATTAATCGTTAAGCTCTCTGGTATTTCTTTTGAGAAACCCCAACATCTGAATAGGTTTATTTATCATATAATCGTGATTAAATGACATATTAACGTCAAGAATAACACCAACAACTTTTTTTTGTTTACTTTACTTTGTCTAATTTGATATTTTGATACAAATTGCCAACCTATCCAAATCTTCTAACAGAAGACTACAATCTGATTTCTAGAAAATCCTCCAATAAAGTTTTAGAAAAGAACAGACAGAGAATTTTGGAACAAAGTCGAAATATCGTTAACAAAGAGGAGAAAAAGCAGTGGTTCAAAATGGCTTCCTTGTGGAATAACTGATGGGACATTTATATCATCAGAAAATGTTCAGTAGTTCTTCAGTCAGAAGTCAAAACTAAATCTATACAGTAAGTATCCAAAAAGAAGGCGGCTAGGTTCCATATTTTGTTCATATATGTATTATAAATAAGTACTTATCAATTTTTGAAATATTGCTCTTGTTCGGAGCTTCAAACAGAGTATTTTTTGACTATTCACCATTTATCTCAGTTGTATCTAATATGAATTCAAATAAATCACTTTTTGAAAGAGGGGTAACATCAGGAACAATAAAATCGGAATTCCAGTTTTTTCAAAATTTTTGTGATCTATGTAAATGTAATCTAAAATTTTTGTTTGACTGCCTGCCTATTTCCACGATTGACCGAAAAATAATTTTCGATTTAAATCAATTAAAATCAAACCTGCACATAAAACCTCCAACTTTCATAAATTATAACTGAATAAATTTTTGAAAAAAAAATAATTTTTTGATCTTATCAGCATTTTGTCTTTAATTCTTAAGGTTCCCTAGACTGAGGCTTTTATTAAATTTTAAAAAGTTTTGTAATAAGAGCAGACATTTTTCCAGTTCTATTCTTATAAAACATATAAGGGCTAAAAAGTAAGGTAAGATTTAAAATGAAAATTTGCAAATTAGTAAAGATAATTAAATAAATATAAATTGGTAAACTCTGCCTACAACTTCTATCCGCAATACTCAGAAGTTATAATAGGTATCCTAATAACATAATAGGCCAGAATTCCATGCTCTATATAATTATTGTTCTCTGACACAAATTAAAAATTCATTTTTCATTAATTCAATGCATATATAAATTATAAATTTTATTATATGATACGAATTAAGTGCTCCGAATTTGGGGATATGAAAAACATTAATAAGTTTTCTAAATGCTAAGTATATCAGCCATTTACGAGTAATTTTGTAAATGACTTTGCACTGATGTAGATATCTTCAAAAAAAAGAAAATTCTAAAACTCAACCCAGAAAGTCGCCATATTGGAAAACAGATAAACAAAATCACCCCTGTCATCGTCAGATATAAATAATATCTGCTTACTCCCGCATTTCCAACGGCAAACATTTACCAAAGGAACAAAAAATGGCAACCCTCTTATTTTACACAAAGTGACAAGACTCTAAATCAAATATCCATTAGGGAGTGTCCTGAGAAGCACAGTGCTTGATTGCTTGCTTGCTACTTACGATAAAGGACGAATTCCCAAAAGGGATGGTATCCCATAAACAGCTAAAACTATTATATTCTTCCCTCATAAGCCCTGTCAACTCAGCATATCCTTCACAAAAACCTCCCAATAGCTACGAGTATTTTGTTCTTGTGTAAAAGAACTACCAATTTTTTATGCCGAAACACAAAATTTGACAATAAGGATTCTGTTTTAAAACAACATAAGAAACAACTGTCATCGCGTCACTGATGAGTTATTATTATCAACAAAAAATCCATCATAGCCTTTTATATTAATTAAAGATTGAACGTAAAAAAACGTTATCACTAAAAAAAGGGATTTAAAGGACATTTATATCCCGAAGCAGATTTTGGCTTCTTCATTAAATGTAAGTTAATGAAAAAAGAGACAATATAAATGAAATAAAATAGGATATTCGCGTGTCTTCTGATTAATGATGTGGATTTCATGTGCTCTAGCGGTTCGTTTGTCATTTTAATCGCCCAACGACAAACTCCTGCGGCTTTATGATGAATTTTTCGTCGCCATATTATCCTCACACCACTACCCAGCATCCTTCGCCTAATGAACTCGCAGTAATGAAAAACAGGCGTTAAAATTTTAAATTTTATTACTGGCGAGCCAGATCACAGCAACATCAAGGACTAAAAGGACACACACATAAAAATAAACTTTGTTAAAAATGTCAGAGCATAAGGATGACATAAATTTGACGTCAAAGGAATGTTAAACTGGAATTTGGTATTCCGGTCCTTGCCGCGAGTAATTCTTACTCTCATGGCCGACACAACGCGACGACGACGATTGTAATTGAATGGCATGTAATTACAGTTGAAGCTGTGGTCGCCTCACCGTCGTCATCGTCGTCTGCAAGAAAATTCCTATAAAGGTTTCTTCTATCATTACATCAAGTCGGTTCGGTGTTAATTTTGGTGACTGGACCCAACCCTTTTGCCGATTTTCTTTTGAGTTCGCAATCGATTGATATGCAAATTTTATCGGGCGAATGTAATTCCCCTTTGCTTCCAATTTTGGGCTGATGAGAAATTAACACATCGCTATGCGAGCCCAAAGATAGTGATTTCCAAGACCCAACATGCACATAAGAAGTCTTGGAACGGTAAACACTGGTGGGTAATTTGTGCACGATTACGACGTGATGCTGTTAAAGAAATGGGCTTTCGGAATTGCGGGAAAAAGTAGCCGAAGCCGAAATCAACGAGTAAATTACCCAACAAAGGATCTGCGTTGTCCTTTATTATGCGCAATAAAATAAACGGATACATTGTCATTACGCTAATTTGTGTGATGAGATGGCTGTTGTGTGTGTACTGTTGCTGGCTCATTTAAATTTTATCCTTTTTATTGTGCTGCCAGATTAAATAAACGAACTAATTGCAGGGCTTGCCTCATGAACTGATGGTCCCGCTGAGACACAAGAGTGTAAATCTTACCAGGCCAGGGCAGCTGATGTAGGTATATCTACCCGATTCAACTTGTTGGGCAATTGTAAAACATGACATTGCTATGGATTGGAGCAACAAATGTTGTAGCTGGCGCTGGAACTGGCGTGCAGAATGTTAACACAATTTCTTGGGAACTATCTGCGTATCGAGGTGGTATTTAAAGGCAGGTGGAAGGCGTCCGAATCGATTAGAAAGGATTGACTTTATCTGGTCAATGTCTTGTAATAATACGAAGTCTGCTAATTTTTATTGTGCGTGGTAAGATAATTATATGGAGACGATTGTATCCGAGCAATCAAGGAGCTTAGCAATAGCTCCAAGGAAGGTTGAGCTTTAGTTCGAGTTACAGATAGAGGGACGAAATTGACAAGCACATCACACTGAGGGTAAAAAGTATGAACTCAGAGCATAAATATAGGTTCTTATCGCATAGGTTTCTGCACACATAACTTATGTATCTTTATTAAATGCTGAAACATGTGCTCATTACATACCTTTACAAGAAGTGATGTTGTGTATATGAACTCAATACATATATAAATAAGAGCCGGTTACCTGTAATGTATGATGAGATTATATAGGGAAAAATTCATATTCCCTATTCTATGCACTCATTACATTAATTTAAATATGCTATGGATTCACCACATTAATATCTGGTGCATTTCTGTGATAACTACATGAAAATTTAGTGAGTTAAGTTACTATGTGAGTGATGAATACTATGTACTGAGTACAGTTTCTATATACATTCAGTACATAAATATAAATATTTAATGGACTCATTTAAATTTATAATGAGACATATGTCTATATGCAATCACTAAAATTTTTTGTAAGGAGAACATACGTTGTTTGTATGCATTACATTGTCCATTCTAGCTGTTGCACAGTTATGTAGTGTCTACATTTGGTCTGTATTCAAAACATGACACGGGATAACTTTTCCATAGATTCGGAAATAAAATCGTGGTTAACTGTATAATGCTCCCGTATTAAGTAAGAACATAAAATGCACGACTGGGTAGCACGAACTTGCTCCTATGTAAAGACTACAAATTTTGAAAATTAATGTTCTTAGAGAAACCTATTCATAAGCATAAAATTCATTTTTAAACTCTTATGTGTAGTAGTGAGACATAAAAACAGATTGCCATCTGATTTTTGCAATAAAAATAATTATAAGTCGTTTAAGAAACTAGGGTTCTATATAAAAAAAATTTAAAACATTTAAAAAAAATGGGGGTACGCCATCTTTAAATTTTTTTTATTGTACGAACAAAAATTAAATTAGAAAAAAAATATTGACCCGTTTTTGAGATAGGTATTAAATTAAAACAAATATTTTTTTTTCTTTCGAAAAACTCAAAAGATATTTATTTTTATTAAATAAAATATTTTTCAAACCGCTAAGAAGTTTCTTTGTAAGAAATTTCATTAAAACTCGTTATGCAGATAATGAGAAATTCAAAATTAGAATGGTAGGCAAAGTCAGTAAAAGTAAGTAAATTCTTAATTAATTTTTTTTATTAAATTATATATCGTAAAAATTATTTGAAAGAAAAAAAAATGTTATCAAATTTCTAGCAGCAGTTTTGAGATAACTTCAATTTTCAAAAACCATTTTTCGATATTTGTATGGTGGGTAACGCTATTTTTTAAATAAAATACATACATTTTCAACATAATATTAGAAAACTTCTAACTGTAAAGTTTTAAAATTATCAAGAATATTCAAAATATTGAGTTTTAAAAAAAAACTTTGAAATTTTTTTTAAAGGTTCGAAATTTTTTTATAGGAAATTCGAATAGACAATATATACTATCCAAGCTTTTGGAGAGCTTTAGCATAACAGAAATGATCAAAATCTTTTGTATCGTTTTTGAAAAAACCAAAAGAAAGAAAAAAATTGTTCTTGGAGGGTTAATAATATTAACTATCCATTTTTTGGAAATTTTTTTCGAGGATTTCCTAAATGAAATTTTTTGAATTTATTTCATAAATTTGTGGAACATTTTTTAAGAAAGAAAAATATTAATAGGATTTCGAAAAAAATCGTATGGTGGGTACCGTTATTTTTGGTCTTGAACAAAATAAGAAAAAAATAAACATGTGGTGGAAAAATTTAAAAAGTTTTCTACCAATTTTAAAGAAAATCGGCCGAGCCGTTTAGGCTGAAGCGTAACAGACATAATTGCAAAACCCACTTTTTTTGACTTCTCTATTATCGTAAAGTCTAATCAAAATAACAATAAGGTACCTACATATATGTATGTAAATGTAAGATCCGTTTAATGAAATAAAGAAATAAGAAATCTCGATTTTTTAACGAATGCATAAATTGCCATTTAGTACCCCAATATTCCGCAAGTAAAAATAGCATTTCATGATAAAAAAACAATGTTATTCGTAAATATGAATAAGTTTTTTCAAACCACGAAAATATAATAAATATAAAGTGTTTTATAGATAAAAGAAACACTTCTTTAAAAAAAAACTCGCTTTTAATCTAAGCCATTCCAAAATATCGTATCTCTCTAAAACTGAATTTACTATAATATAGGAAATTCGAACACAAGAAAAATTAGTAAGGAATAAAATGTTTATGCATATGCATAATATTAATTTGAAGCACATTAACACCCAGCTGGAAAATGCTTCATTATTCACATAACACTTACCCTCTTCGCTCAATCACTCACAATCAGTTCATGACAAGGCCGCAGTATGTTTAATTTCACTTAGAGTACATGCTTTTGACCTCTCGGCTTGAGCCTAAGCCGTAAGGTCGATTTTTTGCAAGTAAGTATTTGGATAGAAAGTTCTCCTTTTTTAATTTGATATTTTTGAAATTTAATATCCAGAATTTGTTCAAATTTTAATTTTTTTTAAAACTCAAATATTTTCGATCTAGCATCATTTTCTTCCAAAATCCAAATCCAAAGATATCACAAATTTTAAATTCAAAATTATCTTGGCCCATTTTATCAGAATGCCTTATTTTTTTTACTATTTGTGGAAACCAATTAAAGTAATAAATGCCTATTTTTTAAAGTGCAAAATATGATTCACAATATTTGTTTTGTTGATAAAGTCTGATTTTTTAATATTTTATAATATATTACTACTATACTATATGAAAGTATTGTGTTCTTTCATACATTGAACCAGGCTAAAAATACATCAGGAAGTTTCTTAATGTTCTTAGAAATCAATTTCCACATTTTTCAAGAATCTAAAATTTATTCCAAACCAAACCCTGTTTTGGTTGATTTTACCAAATATTCATACTAATATTTTAATAATTAAAAAGGCTTACTTTAGGAAAAACGCCGAATACACTTATTTAGCTTTTCGCTGTCAAAATTCCAACATTTGAAAACTTGAACATTTAATTTTCTACAAAAATTTAATCTGTTTCAAAATTCGGATTTCTTAGAATAAAAATAAAAAGTGCTTCAAATAGGAATATAGCCAAGTACAATTTTTCCACTATTTTATATAAAATATCATTATTTAAAGATCTTACAAACAAAACACATTTATTACGATATTAAATGAAAATCATTTTTAAACGTTTCTCTTTTAAAAAACATATTACATATACATATGTATATCAAAATTTTTTAATAAATTTTTTGATGTAAACATTTTGACTTTGTCTTTTTAAAATTGAAAATTGAGAATAAGTTTCAAATGCATAATCATTCATTTTTAAATCTTAACAAGGTTCAAACACTTAAACAATAAATAAAAGATTTTAAATATTAAATGAAAACCATTATTCTGAGTTCCTCTTTTCGAAGTAAATATATAAGTACAACATATAGAGTAACTTGGGGTAATGTGGTATAGGCGGGTAATGTGGTATGGTATAGGCAGTTTTCTCAAAAACTAAGCATGTTTCTTCAACGGTTTTTACCTTAGCGGACGGTAATATAAATAAAACTAAGTAGTCGTGTTCAATCAAGTCAAAAATCTTCCTATATCTGAAGCAAATATTTGAGAAGGGTTATTGCGTGAAGTTGAGTTTTTTTTGGGTCAAACAAAAAGTGTTTGTGTGCTCTCAAAAGTTGTGTTTCAAGCTAGTTTATAAATTCTTTACAAAACTTAATTAATCATCTACGAAAAACAACTGTTAGTTTTGTTCAAAGGTGTTTATTTTATATTTTATTATTTATTTTTGTAAAAATATACAGTTTCGGCTAATGTGGTATACTAGCCGTGGCTACTGTGGTAGTATACCACTTTACCCATCATAAAAGTTTATTTCTTTTTTTGGCTATTTGTGTTTTTTTCTAAAGATTCCTTCGTTAAAATTTCTAAAAGGGTTGAAGTAAGAAAATGAGATTCAAAGGACATGGAATCATACTGTGAGGAATGGAAAAAATAGGAAATTTGAGATTTCACACACATTTAAAAAATCTACTGGGTAATGTTGTAAAGTATACCACAATAGACAGCATAGTGTACCACATTACCCTTTAACTTTCAAAAGTGACGATTTAGAGGTTATAACAATATTTTGTCTAAATCTTTGTTAGTTTTTGTTAGAATTCGACAAAAAGAAATCACTTGGTAGCTTATATGTTTTTGGTAAAATCTACCAATTTAGGAGCATTTTTTTCATAACTTTTTCTGTTAAGTCAAAAAAACAAACATGTATGTATACCACAATACCCTAACTTCCTCTAGTACATTTCTCCAAAAGTCTCATGCAAAATTTCTAAATAGAATTTTTTATATCAATAATTTTGAAATTGTACATCCTGATTTCTTTAAATCCAAAATAAAGACTATGAACCAAATGCAGATATACATACATATGTACATATATAAAGCTTAATGGTACATAATTTCGGAAATAAAATGTCCTTTCTGCCCCTTCGTTGAACAAATCCAAAATGTTTCCCATTGCATTAAAATTTTGGGGATAGAGGTCAAACATTTTTTTTTTTCTTTAATCAAACTACCGTGAATATTAAGAAACTTGGAATATTTCGAAAAAAAAAATCAGAAACAAAGAAAATTTTTCAGAATTATCAAATTCAAAAACCATATTCACACTGTTTTTGTTCACTTCCTTGACAAGTCTGTTTTTTTTTTGACCAAGGATATTGCTATCCCCCGACGTAAAAAAATTATTTATCTCAAAAAACTTTTCAATTGATTAATATAACAAAAACAAAAAGTGAATATTATTTTCACGAAAACTAGATATTATTTGTCATTTTAATTTAACTAGTTTTTATTTTTACATTCAAATTATGTCTAAGGAGATATAAATAAAATTTTGTATAACTGAATTAGAAACATTTTATTTTTGTAGATGCGATATTTTAAAAATAATTTTTTTTTAAATAATTTAAGTTAAATTTCACGTATTCTAAAATTTTCGCTTAAATTTTTTTTAAACATTTTTTATATACAAAATTATTTTTTACAAAAAACCGGTCCTAGGTAAGTAGGTAGACCACCGTCTAGCCTTCTGGCCACATCCATCATTTGAATTTTACGAGAAATTTTCAACTTGGCGAATTTTGCTTCGAGGCTTGGGCATACAAAAAGATCATGGACAACGCCGTTAGCTCGCTGACTGAGATTCAGAGCGTTTCGAACTCAATTTTGGCCGAAAAATTCCTATGCCCACGACACCAACACGCAAGAAATTTACGAAATGACAATACATCCTCAAAAATTTACCGTTTGGTCCGGGTGCCGGCGGCGCGGCGGTTTCATTGGTCTGTGCTTTTTTGAAAACGACATTGGTGAAGCGGTGACCGTCAATGGCGAATGCTACAGAACGATGACAACCAATTTTTTTTTATAATACTCACTCAAGGGTTTATTGAGGACGCTAATAATGATAAACACATCACGGGCGATGGTTCCAATTGAACTTAGAAGATATGTGGTTCCAGCAGGATGATTATACGTACCACCCAGCGGATGCCACGATTCATATTCTGCATGAACGATTTGAGGCTAAGGTTATCATTCACAGAGATGCACAGTGTGTCGATTGTATGCAGGTAGTGGACAAAAATCTATTTTACTCAATTTGAGGAATTTTCACGCCCCCTATCACGCCCATTTTTGGTAACAAATTGGTAACATGAATACTTCTAGTACGACAGTGATTTCAATTATTAAAAAAATTACAAAATTAATGTGTGATAAGCAAAATTTATTTGAACAAAAATTCACCCATTGCCACGCCCACAATTGTAAAATGATTAGTTAGAAGCCAAACATTTAAAAAATTTAATGATTGTACGATATACAAAAGTTGTAATATTTTAAAGTATACATTTTCTCAAAGCACAACGACCACAGAATATATATTGCATAAAAGATTTTGCAAAATATAATAGATTTTTTTATTGTTGACAAAAATAATTATTAAAAGAAAATAATAACAAAAGGAAAAACCGAAAAATAAACAATTATGAAAAAATATCACTATCCGAGTCTTCGAGTGTAAGCGATGAAAGCGATAAATTTGTAAGATGTTCATCCATTTTGATTTATGGTTCGATATCACTTTGGTCAATTTTTGAAAGTCTTGAATCTGCTTTCCTTAAATTCAAAATAGTAAAATGATCAGACTTTAAAAGTAATGTTGTTAAAAGGTCTTCGTTTGTATTAATTCGGGATGATTTTCTTGTGTGAGAAAGGCCTCTATTGCTTCTTCAGAAAGCTGCTGTCTTATAGGTATTTGAAAAGATGAAATTATATCTGGACCATGGATCAGAAGCTTATGGACACTTATAGTACCAACTGTGGAGCTCAAGATATTTTCTTTAACTTCATCCAGCAGTTCAAAAAAGTAACGTATATTAATAGAAAATCCTAAATTTAAGATTTTTAATTCGATTGAAAATCTATATATGTATAAGAAAGTTGTTCATCAAGTCTTTTATTTTTGCAGTTATTTTCGAATTCTGAAAAAAAAACATTTTGTCGTGTTTCCATTATTTGTTGACCCAAATACTAGCTTAGGATTGTCAACAATGAGACCGAATTTACTTTAGAACTATTTATTCACAAGATGAAGCATTTTCCAGAAAATTAAGAATGCTATTTGGAAGAATAAAAGAAGGTATCAACCAGACTCCGTGGCGGCTCGCAAGATGATCGCCGTTTCCTGTACAAGCCTTCCACATACGTTCAAGATTTTTGAAAAGAAGTTATAATTTTTCCACCAAAATCGTTCTTAGTTGTTACCAGATAAGCTTTAATTTTTAAATCATTCAATATAAATTCAAAAACACGTTCAACTTTTGTGTTTTTATCAAAAAAAAATCCATTTTTGTATTTTTTTTATTTTTGTATGGTTTGACCTTGTCCTACAAAAAGTCAAATATTTAGAAGGTTACCAAGAAGTAGCAAGAAAAGTAAACAAAGCACAATAACAACAGTACATAATGACATAAAATATTTTGCTACAGTTTGCTAACATTTTTTTAAAAGATTTACTTTATGCAATTTGTAACCCTCAAAAAAGAGTATTTTTCAAAAAATCACAAAAATTTAAAAAAAATTATAAGAAAAATTCGAAACAACAATCAAAGTATCCTTTATTAATAGTCAAACAAAAAATGTATATATCCAAAATATTTTTCTTATGACAGCTATACTAATTCGCACAAAATTACAACTTTCAATTACATTGCAGCTTAAAGTATCTCAGTTCCTCACAAAAGTCCCGCTAATCCAGGATGAAAAAAAAAAAACAAAAACAAACCAAAATTAAATTTAAGTAGTTCAAGATGTTCTAAAACAAGTTTAGAGCATAAACATAGGATTTGTTTTTTATTTTTTTTTATTTTTGTCTACTAGTCAACGCACTGTGAGATGACTTGGATTGGCCACCAAGTTCATCCGATTTGACACCGATAGCCTCTGTCATTTGGGATCTCCTGAAGTCGCAGGTCTTAGCGAATAAACCACAATCACATTTAAACGATGTCATATTGTGTAGTTTAGTTTAGTTTAGTTTTTAGTTTTATTGACTTCAAAGTTAATACAAAATATATATTTTTTCTCAATTGTAAGATGACATAAGTCTTTGATGGTTTGGCCGAAGGCCGTCTACCAGACTGACATTTTTGTTATAATTTATACATAAGAAAAATCTAATATACATATACATTTTTTTATTCATAATATATTCTTTATCATTTAAAACATTAAAACCATTAAAAATTTTCCTCAACTATATTTGTTCTGTAACGAAGAGCGATCAATGAGTACTCATAATGAACGTCCCAGCCTCTTTCTCCATTCAAAATGTTGATCGTTTCCTCTAAGCTAAGAATTTCTACCCCAAAACAGCGATTTCGAAACTCTTTGAGAATTGGGCACACACCCAGGAAATGGAATACATCTTCGCGTTCTTTGCGGTTGCATAGATCGCACAGAATTGGAAGATCTGGTCGATGAGGAATATAGTTTAACCCGATGAGTTCACCTCTTACTTTAAATAACAGGCTTATTTGTTGAACAGGGTTCTTAGTTAAAAAATAGGTCTTGTGGTTCAAGAAGTGGTTCACTTTACTGTAGTACGCTCTGTAAATGGACGCTTTAGCTTCGTTCTCAAATTTTTCATACATCCTATTTCCGGTTTTTTTCAGCAAATCATCAAATTTCACCTTGAGTACATCGATATTTTCGTCGGCTGATATTGACAACGTAGATGAACATTCGATTGCCAATTTCTTCCACTCTTTTACACACGTTCCTTCGGAATTGATAGCTTGTGTGAGTACTAGTCGCGGAATTCTTTCGTCGCCCATCGCCATAACTCTTGCCACGTAATTGAAATGTAATTTAAGTGTGTCCAAAAAGAGTGGTCCCATTCCTGTTTCGAGATATAGCATATAATTGGGCGATGTACTCGGCAGCCTGAAGGTACTTTTAATAAAAAATCTGAGAAACTTTTCGACAGGTTCAAACGAACGATATCCCCATGCTTGTGCTCCGTAAAACAGAATCGCGATTGAGGTAGCTCGAAAGACTTTGTATTTAGCTATGTGAGAAACACTATTTCTTAGAGTGCAGCTTCTCCACACAGAACACATAGCACGCTTTGCTTCAGATAATTTGGATTGCAGATGCTTTCCTAGGTTCAAGTTAGAAGTAATCAAGACTCCCAGATACTTATACTCCTTTACAATTTCTATCGGTTCTTCCTCAAACGTCCACTTCTCCCTTCTGGAATATCTCCCACCACCGTTTCTGAATATCATCATTTTTGACTTAGAAAGATTTACCGCTAGATTCCAAGTTTTACAATATAGTTGTAGCCTATTTATCATTAGCTGCATCCCGTCTATAGTTTCAGCTAGAAACACTATATCGTCTGCGAACATTAGTCCTGGGATATTCTTTCCCCTTATAGCAATACCACCCTTCACCGAATCAGTTATGTCATTTATGTATAAAATAAAGAGAAGAGTACTTAAAACGCATCCTTGCTTAACGCCCATTGACGTACCAAACTCATCCGAAAGGGAATTTCCATCCCAAACTCGTGCAACATTTTCTTCGTACATGGCTCTAATGATAGATATAACTTTAGTTGAGATTCCATATCTAAAAAGCTTGTAAAAAAGTGCTTCCCGGGGAATTGAATCGAACGCTGCCCGAAAATCCACAAAAAAAGCGTAAAGTTTTTTTCCTTTATTTTTATAAATGTCAGCAATATTTATTAATGAAAAAATCTGGTCCACTGTCGAGTAATTTTTCCTGAATCCAGCTTGAAATTCGTTTAAAATTTTCTCAGATTCAACCCACTCGCTGAGTCTATTATACAATACTGAGCCAAAGAGCTTTGCTGCTGTATTTAAAAATGAGATACCTCTATAATTTGTTGGATCTTCAACATTACCTTTTTTATGTAGCGGAAGGATAATCGCCTTTCGGAAACTCACAGGGACGTCAGCGGTGTCGAATATTCTGTTATACTCCAAAGTAAGATGTCCTAAGAATTCTGGTGTGAGATTTTTAAAATATTCAAACGGTATTCTATCTTCCCCTGGTGCTTTATTTTTTTTAGCGTTATCAATAACCATTACTACCTCATTTTGGGAAATAGGCGCATCCAGATACTCATCAATTATTAAAGGTGGAGCATATTGAAACGATGGAGCTATTTGAGTTGTGTTAAGCAAACTTGTAAAATGGATTTTTAATTGTTCGATGTGCAGTACTGTAACAGTTGAAATCCTTTTTCCACTTACAAGCCTAACTGCTTTCCAGAACTCCATTGAGTTTTTCGCTTTGTTTAGAATTTCGATGTTGTTCTCGTCAAAATTTCGTTTTTTAGCATTACTGAGCTTTTTGAAATTTTTGTTCGCTGTTGCATAGAGGATTCTAAAATGTATTTTGTTAGTCGATCTAAATAATTTCAAGTACGCAAAAGATAAGTTTCTAGCTCTCATACAATTGTTGTCGAACCACTTTTGATTATTTCTCAAAACCTTCTTTCCCGATGTTTCTTGTGGTGCTGCTATTTTGATAACATTCGTTAACGTGTGCATATCCAGATTAGTTGAAGCTTTCAGACTTATTTGAGTTTCGAGCTGTCTGTTAAGATTTCTTTGGAATTGTTCTCTATAGCTGTCTTTCCAACGTAGCTTTGGAGGAAGCATAAGGTCTGGTTCATTTGTTTCAATACGAGATGTTCTTATTCTAAAGGATACTTCTAATGGCATGTGATCCGAGAATGTCTTTACTCCTACTCTAAACTCATCAAATATGTAGAACCAATCTCCAGACAGAAAACAATAATCGATCACTGAACAAGCTGTTCCGCGGATGAAAGTGAATTCACCATTACGATCACCTTCACAGCTTCCATTTAGTACCCGACAGTCCAAGGCGTCTGCCAGCTCTACAATTTTGGTCCCTTTTGAATCGCACACCTCGTCCTTTGATTGTCGATCGCAATGAATAAGGGAAGTGACTACTCCGCTATTAAAATTATTTTGTGTTATGCCCATTCTTCCGTTAAAATCACCGATTAACATCAGATTTGCTGGTCCTAGCACATTTACAAGGTCTCTTAATTTGTCAAAATCGCGCTGCCAATGACTGCAGTTCAAATAAGTTGGAACAACGTATAGCATACTCTCTTCTATTTTGATTTCAATCAATCGGGTTTGGTCAATATTCTTAAACTTGATTACAGCATCTTTTAAAAGCTTTTTATATCCGAACAGTTCACCACCACTTCCTCTACCAAATATGTTAGTTTTAACTGCTGATATGCATTCAATTTCGTAGTTCATAAAAATATTCTTAAAACTAGTTTTATCGTAATCAATAATATAAGTTTCAAATAAAATAAATATATCAAATTGCTTTATATAATTAAAAAACTCAGTAAATAAGCTTTTGTTTTTAAGCCCGGCGACATTATAACTTAAGATTTTAAGCGTTGAAAAATTAAAGTTCGCCTGGCAGACGGATTCTTCTCAGTTAGATGATGTACTGTGTGAACAACCATCCACAATTTGTACAGCGGCTCTCGATTCCACTGTGGGTGCACCTCTTGTATATTGGACTTTGACGTTTCTATCAGTCGCTGACATTGACATTTCATTATTAATGTTTATCTTTTCAGAATGTAATTTATTTAATAATATATATAAAGAATGGGGAATCTCCCCGATGAATTGCTTTATTATGGCCAAACTGTCCTTATTGCTTCCATTCTTGAGACCATGCGATGAATCCCATGTAAAAACCGCATCTTCCACGTACAACCTATCGTCTCTTACGAAGATTTTCATTTTAGGTTTCACCTCGCGGAGCACCTTCATTATGGAAACCAATTTGCTTCTTCTTTGGCGGGCATTATGTGGTAAATCTTTGTGTACACTTATTTTTGTTCCCTTAAGTTTCTTCGCGTTTCGTAAAACATTTAAAGCTGTTGTTCGGGACTTTAATTTGACGATAACTATTGCTGTAGGTGCATTTTGGTGGTTTACTCTGTGCGCGAATTGAATGTCAGTGTTGTTTTCATTTGTGTCGAGTAGTCCAGCACATACAGTTTTGGCTTTTTCAACTGGATCAATGTTGAGATCGGACGGCATATGAACTACCACATTATCTTCGACACTTTTTTGCATAAGTCGGTCAATTTGTGTCTCGAGCATCTTGTTCCGATTTTCTAGAAAAACAACTTTAGCAGAGATCTCCTCTTGCTTTGCTTTTAGGGCAGACAAATCGGCATACAGCAGTTGAAAGTCGGCTTTTGATACAAGTTCTGAGACAAGCTTTAAATTGTTTTCCGCTAAGATATCCTTCATTTGGTCTACACTGATTCCTGACATTTCGACTAGAACTTTGGATGGGCCTCTTTTTGGGTTATTAAAATGGACAGGGGAAGTTTTGTCGAGTCCTCTTTTGTTCATAAGTAAGGTTATATTTGGCAGAACCTTAGCTTTTGATTTTAGGTGTCTTAAATGCTATAACTTACAGATATTTCACTCCGCAGATGTAGATATTGCTTTTATTTTAAGTTTTCACAAGGACTTTTTAAATTTCGTTTTGAATATATTGTCTTTTTCCTAATTTTTGTACAGAGCTTTTCTTAGGCAAACCACTTTGACAGATCGCAAAATGTCAATGTGTACATAAGAGAATACATGGACCTTTCAAGTAAAATACAATTTTTACTTGCGACTTATAGGTACTATAAGGCAAGTTATGCATTCGTAAAAAAAATCGAACTCGAGATTTTGATCAAAGTTGACATTACGATGATAGCGAAGACGAAAAAAGTGGGTCTGGCAATTCTGTCTGTCTGTCTGTCTGTCTGTCTGTTCGATTAGAGCTAAACGGCTCGGCCGATTTTCTTCAAACTTGGTAGATATGGGTTTTGATTTTTTACCCCCGGATGTTTTTTGATTTGATTTTTTATGACCAAAAATAACGGTACCTGCCATACGATTTTTTTCCGAAATTTTATAAATATTTTTTTTTTCTCAAAAACTGTCTCTGCGATTTTCTTAAAAAAAATTCAAAAAATTTAATTTAGTTAAACCTAGATAATGGTCGAAAAAAATTTTCAAAAAAGTGAGTGGTTTTGGTACCCCCCTTGGGACCATTTTTTTTGTTTTTGATTTTCTCAAAAACGGTACAACCGATTTTGATGATTTTTTTTATGCTAAAGCTTCCCAGCAGATTGAATATTATTGTGTATTCAAATTTTCCAAAACAATTTTTTTGGATTTTTAAAAAAAGTTTCAAAATTTTTTTTTGAAAACTCAATATTTCGAAAACCCCATGCTCGATTTTTTCAAAACTTGATAAATAAAAGTTTGGAAAAATAGTCTACAAGATATAAGAAAAATAAATTAATTTTACTTAAAAATAACGGTACCCTCAATACAAATGTTAAAAAATGGTTTTCGAAAATCGTATTTTTCTCGAAAATGGTTCCGAGAATTTAGCTTTAATTTTTTTTCTTTCTATTATTTTTTAATACCTGTAATTTAATAAAAAAAATTTTGAAAACAAGATATTACTGAGTGTACCTACCATAGAACGATTTTTTAAAATTTTGAATTTCTCATTATTAGCATAACGGATTTTAATGAAATTTTGTACAGGGAAGCTTCTAAAAAGTTTAAAAAACATTGCATTTCAAAACTTTAAGAAAAATATTTTTTTTGAATTTTGAAAAAAAAATCAATTTTTTGTTTTTTGAAAATTCAATTACTCGAAAACGGCTCAATAGTTTTTTTGTAAATTTAATTTTTATTCATACCATAATAAAAACTTCAAATTGGCGTACCAACATTTATTCTTAAAAATGTTTTAAAATTTTCTTATATAAAACCTTATTTTTTAAGAAACCACTACAAAGACTTATAATTTTTGTTCTTGCATAAATCTATATTTGCTTGAATCACATGGCATCCTATTCTTACCTTTAACTACTAAAAAAGTTTTTTTTAGTCATTTAAAAAATGAATTTTATGCTTATGAACAGTTTCTCTAATAACATTCATTTTTGAAATTCTTAGTCTTTTACATAGGAGCAAGTTCGTGCGACCCAGTCGTGCATTTTATTTTATTATATCCCTGACGCAGTTTGTTTAATTCAATTTCAACATCTACCCGCACCTATTGAAAAGCCTTTATTTTTAAAAATTCTATGTTGAAATAATTTGGCATCTTCCTAATCTTATCCTATAAAAAATGCTGCAAGCATAACTTTAAAAATTAATATACCACAATTTTATTGAAATTTAAGAAGATTCTGATATTTCTACAACTACAAAAATTCCTCTCATAAATTCTACAAGGGACTTGTTAAACCTTCTTATTTAAAAACATAGTAGCGTCATATGTCATAAGAGATTCCTTACAAGTTAGATTTCAATATTCAACGATATGATGGCTGCAAATCTTTTAAGCCAATTTTAATATTATGTTTCAATTTTATATCACCAAAGAAATACTAAAATTGTGCATGCATCAACTTCATTCAAAACAAATCATTATACCTACCCCTCTCAGTTAAACACAGCAGCACCATCGCATCGGTCAATTAAAGTAATCCTCCTGGACATCCTTTCATGACTATTTTACTCATCAATCATTTGCTAAACAAATATGTTCTACTCCACACACTTTAACCGGAGACAACCATCCATTACTCCAGCATGAGTAAAATCAACAAAGACCGAATGTCTGGATTGAAAATGCGAGCAGGCATCCATTAACGAAGAAAAATCCTTTATTCCTCTTATTCTTCCTGAAAAGATCAATTCGCCAGATGATGACCAAAGTAAATTGAATACCGACGAATCCATTCTTATTGAAATTAACAATCTGACAATCTCTCCATCGCTCCTTTATTTTTACACAAACATATAAAATATTTTCCAATTGAATGCCAGGACATGCAATCACAAACTTCTCCCTTAATGGAGCCCAACATATGTTTAAACAAAGATTCCCTCCACAAAGAGATCAAGACAACAAAAAAAAAAAAAAAAAATAAAAGTGAACGAAGTAAGAAATCCATTCAAGCTAATTTAACCTCCCAGATGGATATCAATTGATACTCAGAAAAGGATTCACTTTTTTATCTAGGATAATATCCTTTTTCCATATGCAAACATGGTACTTCCTCGCGGTCGAGGAAGTTGACATTAAAAATGACATACAAAAACTGAAATAGGATTTCTTTTGCCTGAAGTTTTTTTGCTCGTATTATTCTATTCTGCCAGTGCACATGGTTCCTTTTAATGAATCCTTCTTTTCACTTATATTTTTTTTTCTCTCTCGCTTTCAGTGGATATGTTATTCATGGTTTTAATGATCCGTTTTACTACTGGCAGTGGCAGTGTGTATATGTAAATCCTTTGCATTTTTGTTTGTACATACGATGAACACTTAGATTGCTCCCGGGCATAGAAACAAGAGCATACTGCATACGTATATCTGAATCCCAGAAACTGACAAGGATCCTAGACACGTATGTAAATATGTGATCAATGATATGCCTATTTAACGAGCATCCTGGAGTGTTGAGGAAAAAATTCTCATTTTTGCTTTTATGCTCTAATGATTTCTCAAGCTGCCAGCACTGCTGATGGCAAACCCTTTCATATTCGCTGGAGAATAAAGTGTCCCTGTAGGATCAGGTGAGAATCATCATCGCATAGACTCGTACCGAAGGACTAAGGGCGTCTCTCGTATTCAAATTCGTTTTCTTTGGTTTCATCTCAGCCGGTGTTTTTGAATATTAATATTATTTTTTTTTTGTGTATTTTCGACTCGTTTTGATGAGTTTCTATGGTTTGAATATGTGTGGGAGTATCGTGTGTGAATTAATATCACATATCCTTATGAGCATGATGATGATGATGATGAAATTTTACATTTGTCAAAAAGAAATATATATATGAGTGCGGAATGAGTGATTTTTAATGAATTTCATGTTTTTGTTTGTTTTGTGTTCTTTCACTGCGTGATGGTGAGTGATGCAAGGAACCCTCCTAAATTGAATGAAAAGAAGAAAAGATTCTTAAAACAACTTGTGAATTCTGCACGAAATGAAAAGTGATTTTGTTTTAATTTTTGCGGCTTTTGTGTTCCATAATAAGGGCAGAAGAAAGTAGGGGCAGCAATTAATTCAGATGTGTTACGCTTGAAGGATCCGGTTCTTCTTTACAAATCCAAGCATTTTTCTTTTCAATAGGAATAAATTATTAAGTTTATTTTCATATTTTCAAATTGTTTATAAATTATGAAAAATGTACCATGCAAATGCAATTATATTCTCTTTGTTTGAGCCATCGCAAGTCTACGGCGGCTATTAAGTTTGTTTGAAATCTGAAAAGCAGTCATGAAAATATTTATGTATATGCGTCTGGGTTGGGATCAAAATTCATTTTTCAAAATTTTGTTTGAGAATTTTTCTTTTCAAAAATGAAAAAGATTTAATTAAAAAAAATTATTGGTACTATTTAACCCGATTTTATTTATTTAACTCTCGCTATTTTTGAATGTCATTTTTACTTGCGACTTATCGGTATGATGTGGCAAGTTATGCATTCGTACAAAACTGGAACTCGAGATTTTGATCAAAGTTGACATTACGATGACAGCGAAGACTAAAAAAGTGGATCTCGCAATTCTGTCTGTCTGTCTGTTCGACTACAGTCTAAACGGCTCGGTCGATTTTCTTTAAAATAGGTAGATATAATTTTTAATTTTTTCCCCCAACACGTTTTTTTTTCTTTTTTTTTTAAGACCAAAAATAACGGTACCTGCCATACGATTTTTTTTCGAAATCTTATAAAATATTTTTTGTTTTCAAAAACAGTTCGACAGATTTAAAAAAAAATAAAATGCACGACTGGGTCTCAAAAACTTTCTCCTATGTAATAGACTAGGAATTTAAAAAAAAAACGAATGTTATTAGAGAAAATTGTTCATTAAGATGAAATTCATTTTTTAAACTCTTTAAACAGAATGCTATGCAAATATGAATTTATGCAAGAAAAAAAATTAAAAGTCGTTTTAGTGGTTTCTTAAAAAATAAGCTTTTATATACAAACTTTTAGAAAAAAAATTTGGTACGCCAACTTAAAGTTTTTATTATTGTACGAATAAAAATTAATTTTCCAACAAAAATATTGAGCCATTTTTGAGATATTGAATTTTCCAAAAAAATGATTTTTTTTTTTTAATCAAAAAATATTTTTCTTAAGTTTTGAAATGCGATGTTTTTCAAACTCTTAGGAAGCATCTCTAAAAGAAATTTCATTGAAATCCGTCATGTCCATACTGAAAAATTCAAAGTTTCAAAAATGGTTATATGGTAGAAAGGTACAGTTAGTTATATCTTAATTCAAGTTTTTTCTTATTAAATTATAGATCGTAAAAAATAATCGAGAGCAAAACAAATTATCAAAATTCTAGGATCCGTTTTTGAGAAAAATACGATTTTTGAAAACCATTTTTAACATTTGAATGGTGGGTACCCTTATTTTAAGGTAAAATATATTTTTTTCTCACATCTTGTAGATCATAATCATATTAAGAAACTTTTTTTTATCAAGTTGAAAAAAAAAATCTAGCGTGGGGTTTTCGAAATATTGAGGTAAAAAAAATTATTTCTTTTCTAAAAATTCATAACAAATTTTTTGAAAATTCAAATGCACAATAATAATCAAACTTTTGGGGATCTTTAGCAAAAAAAAAGAAGATTGAAATCGGTGCTATCATTTTTGATAAAATCAAAAATAAAAAGTGGTTCCATGGGGGGTACCATTAATAGCTTTAACTAAATGATTTTTTAGAAATAAAAAAAATTTATCGAACAGTTTTTGAGAAAAGAAAAATATTTATAAATTTTCGAAAAGCATTCGTATGGCAGGTACCGTTGTTTTTGGTCTTAAGCAAAAAACGTGTGGGGGAAAAAATTAAAAATTATATTTACCTAGCTTAAATAAAAACCGATTAGCCTGTAGTCTAACAGACAAACAGACAGACAGAATTCCGAGACCCACTTTTTTTGTCTTCGATTTTTGTTCCGAATACATAACTTGACTTATAATACTTGTTATAAGTCGCTAGTACAAATTTCATTTAGTTAAAGATTAGGTAATTGCTGAAAAATTAATTAATGGTACCCCCTTTGGAACAATTTTTTCGTTTTTGATTTTGATCATTTTTTATGCTTAGGTAACTAAACAGTTTGAAAAGTATTGTTTATTCAAGTTTTGAAAAAATTGATTTTGGATTTTTAAAAAAAAAATCCAATTTTTTTCGAAAACTCAATATTTCGAAAACGCCAAACACAATTTTTTTAAAACCTTGCAAATAAAAGTTTTTTGATACAATCTACAAGATGTCAGAGCCACCATACAAATTTTAAAAAATCGTTTTCGAAAATCGTATTTTTCTCGAAAAAGGCACCTAGAATTTTGATAAAGAATTTTTTTTAGGTTAATTCTTACGATCTATAATTTAATAAAAAAAAATGTAATAAAGATATTACTGACTGTTTCGAACATAGAACTATTTTTTCGAACTTTAATTTTCTCCTTATTGGAATAACGGATCTTAATGAAATTTTTTTTAACAGAGAAGGTTCTAAGAAGTTTTAAAATTATTGCATTTGAAAACTTAAAAAAAAAATATTTTTTGAATTTTTGGAAAAAGTAATATTTTTTTTTGCAAATTTAACATTTCAAAAACGGATCAACATATTGTTTTTTGAAATTAGATTCTTAGATTAGATTAGATTCTTTATTTTTCAATAAAAATAAAAAAAAACATTACAAATATTATTTAAATAGGTCGAAAATCATGGCTGCATAGGCTGTCTGCCGTTAAACAAAATAACACTAACAGAAAGATTAATACATTGGCGCAAAATTTTAATTGAATTAGTACGATGCTAAAGCTGTTTTAGTATGATACTAGGTTAAAACAACGAATTTGCAAATTTTAATCGAATATAGCATCATACTTTCTCTACACTTTTATTAAAGTTAAAATCATCGAATACCTACTTTATTTTGACATGACATTTGCAAACATCAAAAAAGGTTCGTGTACTTACTTTTTTACACGAAATGTCTTTGTTTTAGGTGTGTTGAGAAGCAATTTATTAAGGAAATTCTTTTAGTACGATACCAGTGAGAAAATGTTTAAAATTATGAATGAGTTAGTAAACTACTATAAAGTTAGCAAATTGTTAAGTAGTATCATACTAATACCTTAATAATAGGCTGTTTAAAAATTTGCACCATTATGTTTAAAACAAATTTAATATATATCAAATAAGAATAAAAATTTTTGTATAATAAAAGATAAATAACTTTAATGTGCATTTACAAAAGAAAATGGTTATTACACAATATGGCTTTTAGTTTAGCGAAAACAAAATAAGTTTAAATAGAGATAATTGTGAACAGTTTTGTCTAATAACATTGGCGCAATAATTAGGTTGTATTAGTACGATGTTAAAGCTGTTTTAGTACGAAACTAGGTTTAAACAACGATTTTGCAAATTTTAATCTAATATAACATTATACTTATATTAAAATTAAAGTCATCAAATAGCTATATTATATTTTTTTTAGTATCATTCTAATTCATATGACTCCTTGACATTTACAAATGTCGTGACAGGCCTGTTTACTCAGTTTTTTGCATGAACTGTCATTGCTTTGGATCTGTTCAGAAGCAATTTATTAAGAAAATTTCTTTAGTACGATACTATTTATAAAATGTTTAAAATTAGTAATGAGTTAATAAACTACTTAAAAGTTAGCAAATTGTGTGTGTTTATTTATATTTCCTTAATTAGATATTAAATATAGAACATTTTTTTTTTTAGTTGAATGCTTAAAGTTAACTGAAAGTTTTGTAAGAAAAAGAAAAAATTTATTTAGCTACCTCTGATATAGTTTTGTTATTAAATAAAATCCAAGACTGGATTACACATACTTGCTGTAAAATACATTTTACAAATATTAAACAAAGATTTAATGAGTTAAAAATGTTTAAATGTATAAAATTGCCGTCTGATTTTACGAAAAGTATGAATTCATGCAAACAAAGTTTAAAAATCATTCTATTTGGAAGTTTTTTTTTATCAAAAAACCAAAAAAATATTCTAATATTTTTATATAAAATTTTATATTAAATTTAAAGGAGCTCCTGTACAAAATTTAGAGCCGTTAAAGAGAAAATCGAAAATCAAAAAAGCAGTTCTATGGAAGGTATTTGTAATTTATTATTTATTTGCTGTACAATAAGAAATTTACATTCTTTTAGAGTGCACAGTTATTATTTATACATTAATTATTTAACAATATTTATATGTAAAAAAGAAAGAAAATTAAAAAAATATAACTATAAAGATACAATAAAAGAACGGCAGTAATAGAACATTAAACAAAAATATGTTTCTATTGAGATAATTTGTACAAACTGAATTGAGAATTTAGAATTTAAATAATAACCATCTGAAAAAAAAAAACGATTAGTGCTAAAATAAGGGAAAACTAATGACAAAAAGTTACTGTGCTAGACCTTTTTTTCTAACATTGAGGGCAAGTTCATTATAAAGACGAATAGCATGAATGAAAAATTATGAAATTAAAAATTTTGGGGTGCAACAGTTCGGAGTGAACCAGGACCTATAGTGACTTACAATTCTCAACAATTCCTGTGTGCGTGTTACCAGGGAACGGAGGGGACCTACAATTTTCTGCCGATTCCAAACGGCTAATGAGCAGCACTTTCCATGACAAGAGATACTCTTGGAGAATTTGTCAATTCCTCGCAAGAGGCAGTACACCCCTGAAAAAAACTTTCTAGCAGCGGCTGAGAATCGAACTCGAGACCTTCCGCATGGCAGTCCAACGCACTAACCATTATGCCAAGGGGTACTGAATGAAAAATTGCCTACGAGAAATTGTGCAGATATAAACATTTGGTCTTATAGTATTAGAACGAACGGATTGTGAAAATAAAAGTCTTTTTCTTTTAAAAATTTGGAAATCATAGCACAAGGTCTAATATTTAAATACTGATCAAGACTGACAAGAGACAGGTAGTGCGGACGATAACGACTGGTGATGAAAACCTGGTTGGACTCTTCTAGTTAAGAACGACAAATTTAACTTAGCGGAAAGGTGCAAAAAATTGAAAAAAGATACAAGTTTATTACATAGAAGTACAGGACAAACAGAACCAAATGCATAGAAAAGTCCACTAAGGTTACCAGACTAACTTCATCTCGATCTATAGCGTTCCTTATGTCATCAGTCACTTTAAGTAAGGCAGTTATACAGCTGTGTCCTGAACGAAAACCTGACTGCATAGGTGTTAACAAATTATTTGATTCTAAAAATTGCTTAATTTGAACGCCAGTAAGAGACTCGAACGCCTTAGAAAGAAAAGGCAGAATGGCATTGGGACGATACTCTGTGTCTTTTTTGTTTTTGGGAATAGGTATAATTTTTGCTTGTTTCCAGTGAATGGGGAAGGCGGAAGACATAAGTATAGTGTTGAAGATATAGGTAATATATCTCACGATAAAAGGTAAAAGAATTTTTACAAATTTCGGGAGAATGCTGTCCAAACCCATACTGTCTAATTTTAAAGACATTCTTTCCTTACTAGCTGCAAATGAATCCACGATATGTCTGTACCTCTCCCTACAGCCTAAACCACTGGACCTATTTTCTTCAATCCCGGTAGTTAAGGTTCTTCGGTGATTCCCTAGAGGGGAAATAGAAATTTTTTTTAGCTCTAAAACTAACGGTACCCCCCATACACCCGTATTGTAAAATCTTATTTATCTCGAAAACGGCTCTAAGGATTTTGATAAAAAAATTAAGTGTGATATTATGGACGTCATAGAACCGTTTTTTTGATTTTCGACTTTCTCATTAACGGCTCTAACAATTTTAACCCAACATTTTTACCAGGAACCCCCTTAAGTTTAAAAAAATATTGTGTATACAAATATTGGAAAACAAAATTTTAGTTTTCGAAAAATCAATATCTTGAAAACGTGTGAATGATTATTTTTTGAAATTATTTCCTAAAATCTATATTAGGTTAGGTTAGGTTAGGTAAGTGGGCTGACAGTTGATCTCGTTACTGTCACACTTAGATCAATGTAGATCCATTGTGATACCCTAGGGTTTGTGACCCTTTTTATTGAAACCTATGATAATCCTATGTCAATCAAGCCCGTTAAGGGTATGGTTACAGCAAGCTTTAGCCTGAAATGTACTTCTCGGGGATATTCCTTTCCTTTACCTTCACTTGAGAAATCATTCCCACCACCAGACCCGTAGGAGCATGTGGCTCCTTGCAACGCCTGGTAGATGAGTTTGAAAAGTCAGTTTTGGTGTATATACATATTCGTTTGTTTGTTCGTTAGTTAAGTCGAAGAGGTTGATTCCAAACCAAAGAGGATTTTACCAATCTTAGGTAGATGTGGACCCGTCGACCCACTGATGCTCATGCTTAACGTAGAAGTGACAACCGCAGGTGTATAGGCGAGGTGCCCATTCTCCGTTGGTGCCGCTCTCACAAGAAACACGTGCGTCGTTGTCATTTACGTTCGTACTACACTGTCGTACTGTAGTTGAAGGCGGTTTTCATAGATCAGGAATTCTCAAGCCATTTGGTATCACTAACGAATTTTAATATGATTTTGCTTGGAATGTCAGAGAGCTCCTCTAAGTCGTTGAAGAAGTGCCTCCCTAGATGTCTGTTTCTTAGATGATATAGCGCAGGGCAGTGACACAGGTAGTGAGGAGTGTCCTCATGTATCTCCTCGTCCCCGCATCCTCTGCATAAGTCGTCCATACTGAGTTTCATCTTTTTCTTGTGATAACCGAGTTGGTTGTGGCCTGTGATAATGCTCACGAGAAGAGAGAGAGACTTTTTATTCAGTTGGATGATAATTTCGGTCTTTTGTTTACTGAAACTAGGCCATAATTTTTTGGTTGTAAGACAGGAATCGAGAGACATCCATCTCTTGTTTGCTAAGGCTAGACTTTTACTCTTGATTACCTGTTTAAGATTGCAGGGTGGGATTTGAACTGTTTTGTCTGCTTGATTAGGATCAAGTGTTGGTCCTATTCTTGCCAGCTCGTCAGCGCTTTCATTTCCTGGGACACCACTGTGACCAGGAACCCAGCAGAGTCTAATGTTGTGCTGTGTAGCAAGAACCCTAAGCTCTTCGCGACAGCAAGTTACAAGCTTCGATTTGATTTCAATGGCAGAAATCGCTTTTATTGCCGCTTGGCTATCAATGAAAAAGGTGATATCAGCTTGTGGTATTGCCATCATTGAGACTTGTTTCGCAGCTTTCGTCACTGCCAGGACCTCAGCTTGAAAGACACTGCTGTAGTCAGGAAGTCTGAATGAGCTGGATAGTCCAAGGGTTTCTGAAAAGAATCCTGCACCAACACCAGTTTCCATCTTCGAACCGTCGGTATATATAGATATCATCGATTCGAAGATGAATGGCTCGTTGATTTTCCAGTCCTCTCTGCTAGGAAAGACGGTCTTGAACGGTTTGTAAAAGTCTAAACGGGGTGTTATGTAGTCAGTACATACCCTATTTCCTATGTATTTCTGTAAAATCTGCGCATGACCTATCGCACTATGTCGCCAGTTACACGTCTGGCTAAGTCGAAGTGCGCTATTGGCTGCCGATTCTTGTGTAAATAGATCTAGGGGTTTTAGATCGAGTATGGCTTCCAGCCCCGCTGTCGGGGTGGACCTCATTGCCCCGGTAATTCCAATACATGCCATTCTTTGTACCTTGGTCATAATTTTTAGGTTGGTAGGTTTGTCTAGTGCAACGGTCAGCAACAGGCGGACCGCGGTCCGCTTGCGGACCGCGGAAGGTTGAACCTTGGACCGCTAAAATGTTTAATAACTAGCTATTCAAACGTTTGCAAGCCAAGTGGAATTTAGAAAGTACATAACCTTTTTTTCAAGTGGGTAAACCTACGACATATGTACATAATGTATGTAATTTGATTATTTAAGTGCCTACTTACACACGCTTTGAATTGACTTGAATAAATATGTGATCTTATACAAAGCGTGTCTGCTTTTCGTCGCAAGCTGGATATTTTTGAAAAAGACATCTCAAAACAAGAATTTATTCATTTTCCAACAATTCTTGAATGTAAGAAGAAAGGCTCTGAAAAAGACCTTGCATCATTTTTAAAGTTTTTATCAGATCTAAAGAACGAATTTTCTGCAAGATTCCAAGACTTTGCAGAGATGGGTAAGCTGTCTCAATTCCTTAAATCGCCGTATGAAGTTGATGCAGCGGCAGATTGGACTAGCGTAGCTGCGAAGTTTTTTAGTCTTTCAAAGCCTTTGCTGCAAATGGAAATAATTGATTTGCAAGAAGATATTTCCCTGCAAATGTTTAAAACTGCATCCACTGAAGAATTTTGGGGTAAACATGTTTCAGAAAAGTATGAAAATTGCAAAAAAACTAGCCATCAACCTAGTTTCTATGTTTGGTTCGACATATATATGCGAATCATCTTTCTCAAAAATGAATTTCTTGAAAAAGAAAAATCGTTCGAGACTATCGGACACCCACCTGGACGATACTCTTCGCATTTGCTGTTCTACGCGTGAACCAAACTTTAAAAAACTGGCTCAAGACCGTCGTTGTAATTTCTCACATTAATTTTGTCTTGTGTTTTGTTAAATTACTTAAATGAAGTCAAATAAAAATTAGTATGTATTATGAGTTTTTTTTTCTGGACCTCGACAAAATTTTTCAACTAATCCTGGACCCTCCAAAAAAGTACTTGCCGACCGCTGGTCTAGTGTATTCCACCAGACTACGTTACCGTATGTCAGTACAGGTCTGACTATGGCCGTATACATCCACTTGATAATTTTAGGGCTTGGTCCCCAAGTTTTACCAAATATTCTCTTACAGGAGTAGAAAGCGAACATGGCTTTATTAGTTCTATCCTTAATGTTGAGACTCCAGTTTAATTTCTTATCCAGGATCACGCCGAGATATTTAGCGTGATCGGAGATTTTGAGTTAGGTCCCTTCAATTATGGGAATTTTAAAAGTCGGTAGTTTCCTTTTGTTCGTAAAAAAAAATCTATATTACTAAGCACTTAAAATTGGCATCTCAAATTTTGTTCTAGAAAAAATTGAAAGAAATTTGTTATATAAAAAATTACTTTAATAAAACGATTTTTGAACTTTATTTGCGCAAATTCATACTTTTCCGGAAAACAGACCGCAATTCCATGCATTTGAATGTTTTTACCTCATTAAATCCATGTTTTATATTTATAAAATGTATTTTAAATTCCAAAGTACTTTTATATAAGAGCAAGTTCGTGCGATACAGTCGTGCAGACAGGGGCGTATTTACCCTAGGGCTAAAAGGGCTACAGCCCGGAGCGGCAAGGCTGCTAGGGGCGGCTTGCGCTTGGCCAATTTATAATATTTTTTTGAAGCGATTGAACTTTAAAAACATTCAAGCAGAGGGACGCAAGCCGCCCTAGCAATTGGCCAATTAATAATATTTTTTTGAAGCGATTGAACTTTCAAAACATACAAGCAAAAGGGCGGATGCCGCCCATAACAATTATCCAATTTACAATATTTTCGAAGGATAAACAAAAAATACAAAGATTAAAAAAACGCGATTTTTTGAGTTTTTCAAGCATGACAATTTTGTCAGTGCCGTGAGTGTCCGGCTGTAAGAGAGTCACTCACTTTTTTCACCATTTACTATTCTTACTTTTAATAAACGATTTTTTATAATGAAAATTCATAGTTAAAATATTTACAGACATGTACATATTCTTTGGAACAAATTCCAATGAAACGAAAACATTATATAAATTAAAAAAAACACTTGTTGCTATGTAGCTCTACAAAAATGGGCTAGAACAGATCTTAATTTTTTGTTTCTAAGCCATCTACAAAAAGTCCCTTTTTATTAAAAAAAAAACTATAAAAATCCATCAAGCCGGATTCTAAATATAAGGTCACACACAAATTTTTATTCTTTATATACCTAGCAAATAATAGCCGTGTTTTTTTGGAAAAGTTATCCGTAGTACAGTAGGATTTTATATGAATAACAAATACAACATCCGCAGTAGGATCACTGCCGATACTCGAATAAACGTTCTAATTTTTTCGGCAGTGATCCTACTGCGGATGTTGTATTTGTTATTCATATAAAATCCTACTGTACTACGGATAACTTTTCCAAAAAAACACGGCTAATGTCTCATTTTTTTTTTAGTTTTGGCTGACTCGTGTCCCTATATACAAATACCCTTCCCTTCGTCAATAGTTTTGAACGACTTAAGAAACAATATAATGATTGTTTTTTTTTTGTACAATAGTTTATAATGATGGATAAATAAAAGGATAGGTATTATTTTAAAAACTATTGGCGCAAAATTTTAATCAAATTTAGCATCATGCTATCTCTAACATTTTACTAAAGTTAAAATCGTCGAATACCTATTTTATATTTTTAGTATGGTTCTCACTTGTCCCAATTAAAGTCCCTTGAGACAGAAATATTGTCTTAATTTTGGGGTTCTATACTCAAGCAATTCTATATTGTATCAAAAAAAATTCAATGTGTTGATACAGACGTTGAAACTGTGTCCAGGCTCTACTAGGCACTCATATCGTTTGTGAGAGAAAAACGAGAATGCTTTGATGTTTTAAAGAGATGGGAAAAAGCAAAACCTCTGAAAATTACAAAATGGACCAAAAAAGAATCATCAAGAGGAAAAAACGAGATGATGAGTGTCGCGAAGGGAGGTTCTTTTTTGTGGTCGTGAAAATTTCCAAATAAGTACTTTCATTCCTATTTGCGACCAATAATTAAGTGCGCTGAAGAGAAGAAATTCATCCTATGAGGCAAAAACAAATGGTTTTATTTTTTTAATCTCAGCTTGATGACATGAGTGAAGAAGTAATTCGAAAAAATGCAACCACTCTTCAGAAATTATACCTGGTTGATCTTGGGGAAAATTTTCAAGAAGAGTGTGTCTTACTTCAAAATTTTCTGGAGCAAAACAACTCTAAAAATATGATTTTAAGGCAGCTTAACCTTCATATAAGAGAAAAATAATTGAAGGAAGCATTTTTTTATGCTGATGCTAAGGTTGCTTTAAGAATATACTTGTGCACTGCAGTGTAGAGCTGTGTAAATCGTTCATTTCAAATGATAGAATCGAACTCGATCATTTTTATTTCACTCAAATCGTTTAATACAGTTCCGATTCGATTTTCATTTCGATTTCGATGATAAGATTAATTTGAGGCTTTCACAAAATACTCTATATTGTAAGCCATAAATTACCAAATGACATCGAATGATGGCTACTATGTCCATTGATTAAAAACCGTCAAAAAATTCAAGACAAAGAGATTTTATTTGTTGCTCATTAAAAGATAAATTTTAGGACTAATAGTTACTGAATGAATTGGTACTATCGAATAAATTAACTTTTAAATACTATCGCATTTATGTAAGTCGAAAGTTTTTATTCGATAAGTCTCATTACTAGTTCAATTCCCACAGTGTCTAAACATACCAGATCCTGGGCCCGTATCGATTAAGAGTAAAGTGATAACTAAATTAATTGATTGTCGTTTTGACAATCGCTCGCTCTATATTTTTTTATTGATATGATAGAGACAGCTATATTCAAAATGACAATCAAAAAATTGACAATCAACTATCACCTTATGCGTTTCCACCCCTGATATGGTTAATCGAGTTAACTGATATTAAAGAATGAGACTCATTGAAATGATTGAGATTGAAATAGAAAATCGAGAATCATATAAATGATTGAGATTGGGATCGATTAAAATGAAAATTTGTGATTTCGATCACCAATGCTTTTCGATGATCGGATCGAAAAAATCGAATTGATCCTGATTGACACAGCTCTGCTGCAGTGACGAATTGTAGTGCAGAAAGATCGTGTTCCGTATTGAAACAAATAAAAACGTATTTAAGGTCTCGCATTAGCGCCTTAATAGTTTAGCTTTATTAAATATAGAAGCTGAACTGACAAAAAATTTAGATAACGAATCTATTGTTAATGAATTTTGTAATGAATATACACAAAAAAAATTGAAAACATCAAATATTATGCATTTTGTGTTTTTTATTACTTTATTTTCATTGTTCTAAAGGGCGGCAAAATTTATCAGCCCGGGGCGTCAAATCCTTAAATACGCCTCTGCGTGCAGAACTTACCACATATAGTACCTACATATATCGCAAGTCAAATTGTACGAGCCCCACGAACGATAAGCGTGGAGGTGCAACATTTCACTTTCTACACCCCTTATTATTATGTATCTCATTCTAATATCTAATTTAAATCCCTTTACGTTAAAACTCTATAATAGGTACTCTTAAGTTTCTCCTCTTGAATCGAATGCTACAAAAGGTTATAATGTTCAATGAAAACCTAAGAAGAAGATTTTGTTTTTTTGTCTCGTTTATGTCAACAGATTTAATGAAGCGAAGATTTTGCTTATTCACACTTTTTCAAGATCGTATGTTATTGACCCTATAGTTCCTTAACTAAAATTTTTGTTCTTTGCGTAAAGTTATCAAAGTTGAGACTAACAAAAAAAAAAACGATCCATTTAAACGGGTATTAAGAAAAATCTAATATCTTTCGAACACCACGATGGGACAAGTATAGGTACGTCTCTATATGAGGGAAGGCAATTTGGTAATACGAATATCATATCAAAAGCACTCTCATTCAATTACGAAAATAAATTTATATACATTTGGTATTGATCCGATTCGTTCATCCAATTTGTTGAAAATACTGAGTTTTTGACGTTCACGCAAATCTTTTGGTACCAAATAGAGCACCAATACCCTTCCCATCACGGCCAACAAAAAAAACCCATACATGAAGTTGAATCCTTTCAAATTTATCCGTGGAATTCAGATCGGATGGACCTCTCTATATATCGGCCAGACATTCGATTTTCCTTTTTCGTAGGATGATAAAGAAAACAAACCATAAAACTCTGTAGATGTACGAGTACACTTCCCGTTTTGGCTTAAGTTTAGAACATTTAAATAATTTTTTTTTTCATCAACGAATGATGAGACCAGGAACGTCCGCAGTAGTATAGAATCTCAATAAAGCAAAGCTTATAGCTTCTCGATGAAAAGATTGCAATTCACTTAAAATGGGGAAAGCAATCCACCATGCCAGCATTGTGTTATACAATAGAAACCGTAGACGGCCAAAGGACGAATCCTGCGAAAGAAAAACAAGTTGGAACTCTGACAAACCTTAGACATCCGTTTTCGTATTTGGGCATTGTATTTGAGAAAAAGGATATTCGTGGTGAAAGTTCAACTAGCCAATTGACTAATGGATACGTTGGGCCATGGTAAGTAGACTACAGTGTCTGGGTGGTGGGCTCCAGTTTTGTGTTCAGTGAGTGGTTTGTTTCCCAAAAAAAATTACCTAAAGCGACAGCCCAAACTTGTCGAAATTCTTCGCAAATCAGCAGCATTGTGAGGAGAGAAGAAACATCCTCTCGATACATTTTCCCATCACCCATCTGCATGTAGGTATATTCAAATTATTCCCATCACATATGCCACAACAAACAACTGATATCTGAAAAAAAAATTGAAGAAAAAAATATGAAAGATGATATCAATTACAACGGATGTTCCAGGAAGATTTTTATCAACAACCATTCACCCATTGTTAACCAGTCTCCTCGCCATTGTTCCATCACCGATGGCTTCTTCTCCTAGACGACCAAACATATTTTGTAGATGATCAAAATTTACATAAAAAAAATCACTCTCTCATCGCTCAGGGATCAACAAAAAAAAAAAAAGATACCCAACAAGGGAAAGAAACCCTTTCGACTCTCACAAACAAAAAAACAAAACACGACGACAAATAAAAAATAATATAAATAGTTTTTTTCTCTCTTTTCAGGCAAAGTAAAAAAAAAACAAGATTCTCTCACAGAATTAATTGAGAAAAGGATTTGATTAATCAGGGAAAAAAACAAATTTACATGCGGTAACGCAGGAGCCCAGGTCAAAGGACGAATATATTCGAGGCATGAAAAAATTTCATGGTGATCCTTTTTTTTTTGTTTTACAATTTCATTTCTATTGTTTTTTTTTTTAGTTTCAAACAGAACGACAGTAGTTGAATTTAAGGAAAAAGTGCGTGGATGGGTTAAGGATATTATAAATTTGATGAAATGAAACTGAAATTATATGCAAATTAACATCGGTGGATGGCTTTGGTTTCAGTCCTCCTAGGTAAGGTTAAAGGGATTCTAGGTTGAACTTATAATGGATGTCCCTTTTTTAATCACTTAGTGATGTTCGGTCTCACATTTCAAATTAGAGGGTAATAGGGTGAATGGACTTATTTTAAGTTAAATTTCGGGATTTATTTTTTGTTTAAAAATAAAATAGTTGTCGCAAGGAATAGTTCGGCACGGGGTGATTCAAAAATTATTAGAAACTTAATTTCAAATTATTTATAAAAAGGAGAGAAAACAAAAAAAAATGGACAACAATTTTCTAAATCAGGTTCAAAAAAGGGTACTGCGTACTCTTTTTAAGAAAAGGATCTATGAGGCTGTGAAAAAATATATATCACCTTCTCAACACGGGTTTGTCAGCGGTAAATCAACAGCAACTCATCTCCCTTTATTTACAAATCTCTGTTAATATGAACTATTGAAAAAGGAAATCAGGTAGATATAGTAATTTTTACGGACTTTGTTGGAGCACTTTAAATTTTGAACTGAATTTTAATAAATAAAATGAACTTAAAAATATTTATATAATCTGAAAATCACAACATTCTTTAAAATTCAAAATATTTCGATCCTGAAAAATCTGCGAAAATTTTCAACCATAGGTGCTCCTCAAGGCACTCATCTTGGGCCAAATCTGTTCTTGTTATATATTAATGATTTGCCTCTACACATTTCTTATTCTGCTAAATCTTGGCAGATGATGCTTAAATTTCTAAAACAATAAAATCACTTTTTGATTGAATGGTGTTTTTTGAGTGACATTTTTTTTTAAATTCAAAAAATTTAATTTAATTGGTTGAAAAAGCTTTTACAAAATATGGTTATTTTTGGTATCCTCCTTGGAACCATTTTTTTTGGGCTTTGTTTTTCTTAAAAACGCTACGACCGATTTTAATCATTTTTTTATGTTAAAGCACACCAGCATTTTCAATATTATTGTGTATTCAAATTTTTGAAATAAGTTTTTTTTTGGATTTAAAAAAAAAAAATTAATTTTTTGAAAGCTCAATGTTTTGAAAACTTGATAAATAAAAGTTTCTACAAGATATGAGAAAAAAAAATTATTTTACCTAAAAATAACGGTACCATTTCCATACAAATTATAAAAAATGGTTTTCCAAAATCGTGTTTTTTTCTCGAAAACGGTTCAGAGAATTTCGCTAAAATTGTTTGTCTTTCGATTAATTCTTACGATCTAATTATTAATAAAAAATTTTGAAATAAAGATATAACTTAGTTACTGTACTTGCCATAGAACGATTTTTTTTGAATTTTGAATTTCTCATTATCGGCAAAACGGATTTTAATGAAATTTTTTATAGAGAAGCTTCTAAAAAGTTAAAAAAAAAAACATTTTATTTCAAAACTTAAAAAAAAAATAATATTGGAAAATTCAATATCTTGAAAACGGCTCAGTATTTTTTTTGTAAATTTAATTTTTATTCGAACAATAATAAAAACTTTAAATTGGTGTACCAAAATTTTTTCTTAAAAATGTTTTAAAAATGTTGTATATAAAAGCTTATTTTTTTTAGAAACTGCAACGAATTATAATTTTGTTCTTGCTAAGCTAATATTTGCTTAAAGCACATGGCATCCTGTACTTACATAGCTCCAAATACTAAAGGAGTTGTTTTAGTCAATGAAGAAAATGAATTTTATGCTTATGAACAGTTTTTCTCTAATAACATTCATTTTTGAAATTCTTAGTCTTTTACCAAAGAGCAAATTCGTGCGACCCAGTCGTGCATTTTATTTTTTTAAGGTTACAAAATTTGAAGCAATGACCTTGTGAGAGTTTGTAGCCACAATGATTTGGAAGATATATTTGATACAAATTTAGATTTTAGAATGCATGTACATTGTACATGGATCACATTACTCGTATCTTCAAAGGCAACTCTATGCTTGGATTTCTGACTCTAAGAATTTCGAATGTCTTTTCATGTTTTTAGTTTGGTTCGACCGGTTTTAGAATACTCTTGTGTTGTTTGGATTTCATACTATAAAAACGCTTTAAATAGAATAAAAAGAATTCAACAACGATTCACGAGGTTTTCGCTTTGATATCTAAATTAGACCGTTCCTATGCCTGCGTATAAAGCTAAATGTGTTTTGATTGACTTAAAAAGTCTTGAATCTATGAGAGTTTACTATTTGTTGTAACTGGTCATATTGATTGTCCTCCTTTCCAACTACTGTTTAAGCAATACTCTCCGGCGTAATGCCTAAGACCAAGGGTTAACTTCTCTTTCTCTATTCCACATTATTTAACTATTTATGGTATCAATAAACACAAGTAACACAAGCTTGTAAACTTTTTAATAAATATGCCAATATAATAGACTTCGATTGCTCTAAAAATGTTTTTAAAAATAAAATTATGAATGTGATTTTAATTGAATAGTAATAATTTATCTAACTATTAACAAATAATTTATTTATATTGGTTTTTGTCTAAATCTTATATCATTCAATAGTTTTAATGTCATATTTAGTTAAGGTGTTAATATTTTTTAAGCCTAAGAAATATTTTGTACTTACAGGCAAAAAAATAAACAAATAAAAATTCTAAATTTTTAAAAAATCGCAACAAATATTTAAAATAATTTTTTAATGAAAAAATGAGCCAATATTTTTGCACAATAAAATCGATTAGAAAATTTCACTGATAATAATTTTGGTATTTTATAATTTTACGCGCTTTTTTTTAAGGAATTATGACTTAAACTGTTAAATCACAATCCGAGGTTGTTTGAATATCGTGTAGTGCGACAGAAGAACGATTCTCTGAATCTAACCATATGTACGAAGTAGGTATTAACGGTAAACTGATGGGCATTTGCTGAAGCGTGAGTATACTTAACAGTGTAATTCTTTAAGGGTACGAATGCAACTGGCTATTTCACATGAACACGGTTATAAAAATAACTATAAAACAATGGAAGACAAGAAACGTTGCGGCGATGCTCGGGAAATGCAAATGCTTCTGTTATACTTCTATCACCCATCATTTTTATAGGTCTCTTTAAAATTCTGTCTAAAAAACTCAAATGAGTTACTGGAGCACCTGCCCAAATATCGGAATTGTACTCCAGCTTTGGATCAATATAGGCCTTATAGATTACAGCCAAATATAATATATATAATTCATATTCTAAAGTCGATATTGGTTCTCTTCATTTAGAATTATATGAAGTTGAAAAAGCACTACTAGATCTTAAACCGAATGGCAAACCAGGAACCGACGGGATACCTGTAATCATCTTAAAAGAATGTTCCCAGTTTCTATCTTTTCCACTCTTCCTTATTTTTAACGAATCCTTGCTATCTGGAATTTTTCTCGATGATTGGAAATCATCATATCTTATTCCTATCTTTAAATCGGGCTCCAAAAATGTTATTGAAAATTATAGAGGGATATGTAAGCTCTCTTCAATACCGAAAGTTTTTGAAAGTATAGTAAAAACTAAACTTCAATTTCATATTAAGGAACATATTTCTGAATTTCAGCATGGTTTTGTAGTTGGGCGACCGACTACGTCAAACCTTGCACATTTTTGATCATATGTTATGAACGCAATTGAGAAAGGGTTTCAGGTATACGCAATTTACACTGATTTCAGCAAGGCTTTTGACTCAGTCAACCACAGAGTTCTCATTAAAAAATTAGAAATGTTTGGTTTTCATTCTTCAATGCTTAATTGGATCTCTTCATTTTTAGTTGGTAGAACCCAAAGAGTAGTGATTGATAAACAATTTTCAAGGCCTATAAATTGTCCATCGGGTGTCCCACAAGGAAGTCACCTAGGACCTCTGCTATTTATCTTATTTATAGATGATATTATTTCTGCTTTAAAATTTTGTGATTCATTAATCTTTGCAGATGATTTAAAAGTATTTTTAAAAATACAAAATGTTAATGACTGTATGAAAGTTCAATCAGACATCAATCTACTATCCAGATGGTGTACTCAAAATTGCCTTAATTTAAATATCAACAAATGTAGTGTTATTTCATTTTGTAGAGGTTCGTCAAAAATATCGTATGATTATTACCTTGGTAATAACTTATTGAAAAGAGTTGATAAAATAAAAGATCTCGGTGTAATAATGGACACAAAGTTAACTTATAATTATCACATTGATTATATTGTAGCAAAGGCCAATTCCATGGTTGGTTTTATCAAACGAAATTCAAAAGATTTTACGGATCCTCATACCCTTCTAATGTTATATACTTCTCTAGTAAGGTCCATTCTAGAGTTTTCTGATATTATTTGGAGCCCGTCTTATGAAGTACATTCGGATCGAATTGAAAAAGTTCAAAAGGGTTTTACAAAATATATTTTTAGGAAAATAAATTGGAACTTTTCACCATCTTACGAAGAAAGATGCCGGCTTCTCGGTATACATTCACTTAAATCTAGAAGATACATACATGAAACTATGTTCATAAGAGATCTGATTTGCAATCACATAAAGAGTCCCTATCTTCTATCTCAAGTTCCTATTTACGCTCCTGTTAGACCACTCAGGGAACGACAATTTCTTTTCCAACCCTTGTACAGAACTATTACGGTCTAAGCGAACCAATTTCTAGATCTATAAAGTCTTTCAATGAAGTTTCTAGAAATTTTGACTTACACATCTCAAGGGTGTGCTTCAAAAATATTTTATTTAATTCTTTACTCGTATATTAATTAAATTTTTTAAATTAATTGATAAATCACAAACTTTGATAAAGTATGAAAATTGTTTATATTATAAATCTTTTAATTATATTATAATCTGTTAAGCTAAGCTTGTAGATGAATAAATAAATAAATAAATAAAATAAGAATGGGTACAAAATTTCTTGAAATGTCTATGAAAACCTAAAGATTTTGCCCGCGTTTTTGGTGACGTCCAATATGTGGTCATTGCCCATAAGGTGGTCCGCAATGTCCATACTGAGAGTGGTTTTGTTTCCACAATGCAAGTGGATAGCAGCATGTAGCATAGGTTATGATTTAACGACACGACTAAAGAGAGCATTGAGATTTTGAAGCATAACTTTCTACGCGGTTTTTCGTTCCCCAGTTGATAATGCTTTTGAGATAAGAATTTAATGATAATAATGCTGCCAGTCCCCATGGGGAGCACAAGGAGAATGACGTGAATATGGAAACACATATATAAGAAACTGAGAGTTCTGACGTCAGCATAATTTAATGAATAAGAAGTTTTAGACAAGACATCATTGATGAATATAAGAATGAGTATCGGTAGCAAAACAGAGCCCTGCAGCACACCAGCATTTATTTTATGAATAACTGACTTGAAACCATCCAATACAACTTGTATAGAGCTGTTTCAAAAGATTATTTCTAATACATCGAAGAAGAGAATCATCAATATCACAAGCACGTTTTATTTATAAAAACTCCATCAGATGATTTTGAAATATTAAGGTGCAAAATAATTTTACTTACTCCAAAACAGTGTTAAGATTTGTGCCACTGTTCGGTGAGATATAAAATTAGATCACTAGTGGACTTATCGCAACGAAAGCCTTATTCCCTGCTATTAAGAAGCTTAGGTTATTCAAGATTTTAATTGAGCAGATAGTTTGTCAGCGTTTACAAGACCTTAGAAAGAAGGGATTTAATTGTAATTGGATGATAGTTAGAGAGGTACCTTTTTAAGGGACAGGCTGGACAAACGCTTATTTCCATCTACTCGTAAATAGGCCAGTAGAACAGGACAAATGGCAGATCGAGATCTTTCAGTACTCTTGCAAATGCACCAATACGAAAGAAGATTTGTCCCTTGGAACCATTTACGCGCTCTAGTACAGGAAGAGTCATGACGCGCAAACTTTGTTGAGCTGACAAAAGGAGTGCCATTGAAGACGAGCGTTAGAACTGAAGATAAAAACGTTTTTCGTATTTTTTTTTTAATTACCAAAGATTTTTACGTCTTTTGGCACATTGTAGTACCTATTAATTGAATTTTGTTTTAAAAGGAAAACAATGAAAAGTTCCTAGTATTTTTGAGAGATTACAACAATCGAAATCGTTCCTGAAAACCCACAACTTTTGTTTAAAATTGTCGATTTTTGTCTTAAATATAATTTACATAGTTTCTAGGCTTGAATTTAAAAATGATGTCAAAATAGACAATATTAAAAAAAAAAATTCTCGAATCGCAAAAGTTTAACTTAAAAATAATAAAATTTAAAAAATAAAACTTTTTTTGCAAGCTTTTATTTTAATTATATGACTTAGAAGTTCACGACTCCTTCAATTATTTTCGGTATTCTCTATTTGAATATTATTTATTGTTATACTTGTTTGCCTTATGATTAGCTTTCAGATGTTTGTCTTTTAAATTTTATATTGTTAGATTTTTTGAAAATGAATATTGTCACTTTTGACCCGACGGAAAAATATTGCTGACGAAACTGAAAATTACTCACAATGCAATTCTTCTGATTTCTTTTGACACCTAATTGTAAATTTTGATTGCTTAAAATTTTTTTCAAAAACTTTCATTTAAAAACAAATAATGTTAGAAAAGTGACGTGACTGAAAAATTTACACAAATTATGCGTCTACATAAAACGTTTCTTTTGACAAATTTTGTGTTTTTGTTTTTGATTTCCGTGCATAGCGTTTGGTTTCAAAAATCTTAGATCTTAAGATTCTTCGTCAAGATATGTATATACAAAGTCGATTATGACCTCACAAAAGTTATTTTTGGAAAAGAGAGGACTCTTGCAATTGCACATAATATGCACCTATTTTTTGACATTTTATATGATTTTTTAGATAACCCTGTTCAGTGTCCCATTTTTCTAAACGATAAATTTTAAGTTTCGTATTTGTTTTCTTATAATACAAAAGTTCATTATTTAATAAAACGTTTTCTGGTCTTGAGCATAATAGAGCGTTATAAATTTATTTTTACTTGCGACTTATAGGACCTTTAAGGCAAGTTATGCATTCGGAGAAAAATCGAACTCGAGATTTTGGTCCATTTGACATTACGATGATAGCAAAGGCTAAAAAAGTGGGTCTCGCAATTCTGTCTGTCTATCTGTTCCACACGTTTTTTTCTTTTTTTTTTAAGACCAAAAATAACGGTACCTGTCATACGATTTTTTTTTCGAAATTTTATAATTATTTTTTTTTCTCAAAAACTCTTCGACAGATTTTTATTTTTTTTTTAATTTCATTTTGAAAAATGGAACAACCGATTTTGATAATTTTTGTGTACCAAAAAACTCCCCGAAAATTTGAATAGTATTTTGTACCTATTCAAATTTTCAAACAAATTTTTTTCTAGGATTTTTAAAAAAATCTTACCATGCTAGATTTTTGGTAAAACTTGACAAATAAAAGTTTCTTAATATCATCTATAAGATGTGAAAAACAAAATTAGTTTACCTAAAAATAAAGATATCCACCATACAAATTTCAAAAAATAGTTTTCAAAAATCGTGTATTTCTCCAAAACGGAGCCTAGAATTTTATAATTTTTTTTTCTTTCGATTAATTCTTACGATCTAAAGTTCTAAGAAGTTTGAAAAAAATTGCATTTCAAAACTTAAAAAAATATTTTTTGAATTAAAAAAAAAACATTATTTTTTGTTTGAAAATTCGATATCTCAAAAATGGTTCAGTATTGTTTTGGGGCATGTTTCCGCTTCTTGTAAAGATAACTAACTGTCAGAGAAGCCCATTTATAGGAGGGTTCTACCTCTATACCCTATGAAATACTTTGGCAAGAGCTCATGGAGAACCAAGTTCTAGAGACTTACATCTCTCAACCATAAATGTGTGTGTTTTTTTGCCAGAAATAAAGGGAAAATCTAAAGCACTTTTTCATACTTAGACTTGCTAGCAAGAAGTACTACCCCTGCAATTGAACACAGTGGTATAGGACCTCAACGGACTAAAATCTACTTTACGTTGTACTACAATATATTTCGAGTTTAAAACTTTCATAATTTGAGTTTTAATAGTTTCGACTGACGGAGTTGAGTTTCATGCATCCCCATGGTTAGAGTTGCAATTAAAACATTAAATCTATTAAGTTAATTAAATACCAAATACCCCCGCACTGGTTCGTGCATTCATTTATGTAAATCGACACTTATATTAAATCCTCCCGCAGGCAACCAAAGTTTCTGTATGGATAGCTCTCCAAAATATGAAGTGTTCAATATTCAGTATTTTAAAATCCTCAGCAAAAAAAAAGATCATTGAAAATAATTAATTGAATATAATATCAACAATATGTACTTTAAATAGTAACTTAATTAACTCCAGAATCAACATCCGCATTTTTCGCACTGCAACACTGCTAATTAAAATTGCAACATGCGAACAAGAACAAAGACTATAGCTGTCGTATCTCTCCGATCCTCGCCCGTCTGCCTGTCTCATTGAGTATAAAATATCCTCTTTACTCAAGCAGCCCCACTTATTTATTCTCATCAAACTCGTTATATCATTTTGACTAATTAAATGATTATCCTTCATCGTTTTCATTGCGCTCCGAATACAAAGGACATCACCACAACAATCAATGCCAATCCGTTGCTACACCAAAATTAATTAGCATTACAAGCGCGCGCCCAAAAACACTTCCGCAACATCACTTGTCCACAAAAACCAAATAAAAAAAAAATGGGTAATAATTCCGCTCGGTAAAATCAACAAGTCTCTGCGTTGTGCAAGGATACGCTGTGATTTTTCCTATATCCTCGCCAATGTGCAATGTAAAGGTTCAAAGGACCTTTCATCGATTTGCATTGCAACTACAGTAGGTATAGAATTTGCACAATAAAACGCTAATAATGCGATGCGATTTTCGATTCAATGGATTTTGTGTCCTTCGATGGCTCTATGACAAGGATGATGATGATTACTGCAATTGAATTGCATGGAATCCTGCATTCTGTGCGGCAATATTCCCCCTCGGATGCAGCATCGTTGCACAGATTTGCAATAGAAAAGGACACAAGAAGTGCAAAAATTAATTCTGAAGGGTTCTCGGTTGCTACTGTTATCCTTCCGTTGTCCCCTAATTTTATTGATATAGGTAATCCCGATAATTGGGTATTGGCAGAAGTCAATTATTTGCAAACCAGAGAGTATAATTGCGATGATGATGTCCTTGGTTCGTTTTAACAACAAAAGCCCCTATCACAACCCCTAGACATCGTGAATCCCATTGACAACTCATTTCTGTGCCATTATTTGTCTAGGATTTTGTTTTCCTTTTTTTTGTGTATTTTTTTTTTTGTATTTTTGCACAATGATATTGTTTACGGCAATTGATATAGATTTGCTTGCTTTTGGTTCGTGTCCTTTGCCAATTATGATTGCTCTAGCCAAGGTATAATGAGAATGGCGAAGGGTGAGGAGACACGTGCTTTTCCACAGCAGAGACATCAGTGTAGAAATCAATTAAAGACATTCAATCCGATGGAATAATGGTGTCAATTGCTTGGAAATTAGGAAATACGGAAATGGCGCACTTCTGGACTTGCATCTTATGCACACAGGATCTGAACAGGATCTATTTTGAAATACATTTGTTAAGATGAATTGAGAAATCTCGGGCGGTTACAATTTTTGCAATGAGGAGATGAAAATTTTAATAATTAAACTGGTGGAAGAAAGGGCGGAAATTAGGGTGTGTTTTGTATGAAAATAAAAATAGAAATTATATCCGATTTTGGAACTTGCTAATTGAAATTTTAATTAGTTAATTTTGGACATTCCTTAGTTAGGGCAAAAATCCATTATCTAGGAGTATTTTAAGGGTTTTGTTAGGTGTGACCAATCCATATCCTCCAAAGGGTTTACTTGGACGCAGAAAGCGGATCCATGTTTGACAGATCGAAGTGGAGTAGAATTTCACTACTAATTGTCCTGCAATAAAAGAAAGCTTAAGGCTGATAAATCAATGGTTGTGCAATAGATGGGGAGGGCTGCAGATTCTATTGCGTTAAGGTAAAGATGGTTCATTTGACACCAATATGAAACGAGAAGCAGGTGTTCATCATAAAAGCTGAACTATGGCATAATTTTTTGACCCGATAGGTCAACTGATAAGGAGCTGCACATCGTCAGGGCATATATGATTTAATGATTAGGTTATGGTAGATTAAAATTTGTGATAATACGGCAAAGCCTTATTAACTAATTTTGTTCACTCATTAATATAAAAAGAGAAGAAAATCGGTCCAAGGATAGATCTCTGTGGGACTCCAGCTAAAACAATCAGAGAAACAGAAGACTGTACATTTGCAACCTGCGTTGTTATCTTCAACATAAGCTAAAATTACCTTAGGAAATCCCAAAGCTGTTTTGTTGTTTTTAACAGATTGATTGAATGGTTAAAAGTGATAAAAGCTTTTGAAAAGTCTAAGGCCGTTAACAGTGTAATGTGGTCATGAACGAATGAACCAATTATGCACTAGGGGTGTTGCACTGCGACTAGAGATATAGTGTACCGCCCCCTGTTCATCTTACAATTCTTCCTCAAAATTTATTGCTCTTAGGAATTTTAGTAATTGGGACACCTTTAAAAAGGATAGGTAGGTCTCTTTCGCCTGGTATTGTCCCAGATGGGTTTTTCTTTGGTGCATGAGTGGAACAAATTTTCCTAGTATGTGGTCCGTTGTTTCGTCATGTATGTTGCAGAATCTACATGTTGCATGTTGCTTACCATACCAAGTAGGTGTCTTCTAAGTTTGCAGTGGCCAGTAAGAATACTTTATATTATTCGAAAGTTGTTCCTACTGAAGCTTATGTAGTTGATGAAACTCTCGTGGTTGTAGTAATTTTGCTTGTCTAAGCTTTGGTAGTTCTTTCTAGTTCTTGGATCAACTTGCCTCCTCTTCTTGTTTAATTATTTTTTTGATAACGTCTTCTCCTATTCCGCAATATGACTCCGGCCTTGTTAAAGGGTTTGATGCGCCTATTGTTGCTAAGGAGCCTGCCTCTTCGTTTCCATGAACACCCTCGTGACAAGGTACCCAATGAAGTGTGACCCTGTTTCTGTCTTTAAAGTTCGTTTAGCCGGTTATAGACCTAAGAGTAAGCACCTGGAAACTCGAGAATATTTAATACCCTTGGTGCTACTCAACCAAACGACCTGTTTGTGACCCTGTTTCTGTCTTTAAAGTTCGTTTAGCCGGTTATAGACCTAAGAGTAAGTACCTGGAAACTCGAGAATATTTAATACCCTTGGTGCTACTCAACCAAACGACTCTACCAAAACTGAAGAACTTAGAAAGCCTCTTATGATTTCCTGCATATCAAAGTTGTACTCGGCAGATTTATTGCTAAATAAGGGCCCCACAAGACGCAGCATTAATAAATCAAGTTGTAAAATGTGTAAATTTCCGACCATTTCCTAGCTGCAACAAATTTCAGAGCTCGACTCTAGAATAAAAAGTACAGGTGGGCTGCCTCGGCTAGCTTCGCAGTTGCGCATTCTATACCACTCTAATTTCCAAGACGTTGTTGATGGTTTCGGGCTGTAGCTCACGGATTGCTTGGATGATATATGCCTTAAGTACTTAAATCGTTTCCATATTGTTGGCAAAACATCGGACCTTCACGGTTCCCCACAAAACCAAGTCCAAAGTGGTCAAATCGCAGCTATTAGACAGCCAGTTGACATTGCCAAGACGGCTGATAACACTATGTCAATAAAAAATAAAAGTCGGTTCACATTGGTATGTAATGCCCTTTGTTGACCAAAACGTTATTCCCAGCATCGTTTTCGAAGAAAATTGGTCCAACGATGCCACAACTCCACAAGGCGTACGAAACTGTCACTCTCTGTTGATGCATTGGCTTCTGGGTTTTCCGATCCCCACATGCAGCAATTTTGTTTGCTAGCCGCCGCCGGGATGAAAATGCGCTTCGTCAGAAAAGATGATTTTTCGTACAAGATCGTTGTCCAAACTGCTCTTAAAAAATGGCTAAAATTTATTTTCAAAAAAGCCGTCTGCACAGCACTCACTTTGGAAATAAGTTTTCAATATTTCCCAGAGTTGCACAAGAGTAAAACAACTCATTTCGTTTAGCGGAGGTATGATACTGACTTTCTGTCAAGATTTCTAGCGGGAAACCGCTGTCAGTGTCAAAATTTCCTATGATTAAAAAAGAGAGCACTAGATGGCCCACGCTTTATATCAACCAAGCTGTTGTGAAAGCTAGAGCACTTGGTGTAGATGACGGGAACCAGCGTGCTGGGAATGTGATAGAAATAAGAAATAAATCGAAACGAAAATTGTTAAATTTGGAACGCTGGAATTGTGAACAGCGCCTTCGTTTATTGATCGGCTTGAAAGGTAATTTTTAATACAAAGAATAAGAAATTCATCGATACCAAATATGTACTAGTATTTTCGATGAGGCAGTTTGTTGCCAAATTCTTTAAAATGGTTTTTAAATATCCAGTACAATCATTTTACGATGAGATATTCCATCAGATCATCAGTTTATCTGTTGCTCGAAAGCTTTACTGGCGGTTATTAAGAAGCCTTCTTTGCTCGATGATCGATGGTACTACATTTGAAAGATTCAACCTATGTATGCTGGCCTTGAAAAGCTAAAACTGTAGTAGACTGATAAAAAATCCAGTTTTCGTCCTACTACTTGAAATTTTGGAAGAATTGGTATATTTGTGTATCGGAAATTTGTTGTAATGTTTACATTTCTGGCGCAATTTTTTGGAGTCTTAAGTTCTTAAGTTCTGACATTCTGTCAGGCCATGACTTCAATCTTAGTTTTAATAAATAGTTATCCAACATACTTTTCTGCCATTTACTTTACTTATGCCTGCAATAAGGGCAATCGACCAAGCATACTGATATACATTTATGTATCATTAGATTACAAAATTAAGAATTACAAAATTTACCAAAACCGTATAAATACTTGAAATCAAAAATTATATTCCATTCAAATTTTTAATTCAATTTTCAGAAACAAATTAAAAACAAAATATTCAAAAGAATAAAAGAACATAATTTTCTTCCTTATTAGACACAGTGGCAAACGCCCCTTTTAAAAGTCTTAAAAATATTCACAATATAATTGAAAGGCTTCTCACAACAATGTCTGCTTCTCAGAATTCTATGACTGAATTAATTTGCATAAGAGACAAACAATTCACTTCCTGGCTTCCTTCATTCAAACTCAAAACTGAAACTCTTTGACACCGCACGCATATGTTTCCATTTATTTAAGGTGCGTACAAGGAACTCTTTTAACAATCACACACATACACACCCCTTAAGCAAAGCAAGACAAAAAAAGTCCATGTGGAAGTTTATTCAAATCTGGACCGAAGAATGTAAAGGCATGAGTTGTTGATTCAAAATTTGAGACTTCTACGTGCCAATAGACAATAGAGCATCAAGACAGTTTTGTAAGGTATATCAGTTTATTCTTAGGGGACATCGTGAGAAGATCACAGGGAAAACGCTGTGATTTCTTGAATAATCCCAAGAAATTAATGCAATCCCCTGGTCGAGTTATTAACCGGGGACTTTTTAAAAGGCCCAAGGTAATGAGGTTGATCCAATGACTAGAAATTCGAAATTTAATTTGATTGCACATATCAAACTACAGTAGGGGTGAATTATTTAATATGTACATAATTTTAAATTATTGATCAAGAAAACTACTCCAGAAGAAAAAGTTGAGCCCAAAGATTTCATCCTTTTCTTAACAATTTTTTGACATCGAAACCATTTTTACTTGCGACTTATAGGTACTATAATCTATAAGGCAAGTTATGCATTCGTAAAAAAAAATCGAACTCGAGATTTTGATCAAAGTTGATATTACGATAGTAGCGAAGACCAAAAAAGTGGGTCTCGCAATTCTGTCTGTCTGTTCGGCTACAGCTAAACGGCTCGGCCGATTTTCTTTAAACTTGGTAGATATTGGTTTAATTTTTTTCCCCCCGGATGTTTTTTGATTTGATTTTTTAAGACCAAAAATAACGGTACCTGCCATACGATTTTTTTCGAAAGTTTATGAATATTTTTTTTTCTTAAAAAAAATTCATAAAATTTCATTTAGTTAAGTAATGAATGAAAAAAAATTTCCAAAAAATTATTATTTACCCCCCTTGGAACCATTTTTTTTTGTTTTTGATTTTCTCAAAAACGGTACAACTGATTTTGATCATTCTTTTTTATGTTTAGGCTCCCCAGCAGTTTCAATATTATTGTGTATTCAAATTTTCAAAAAAATTTTTTTTGGATTTTTAAAAAAAATTTCAAAATTTTTTTTTGAAATCTCAATATTTCGAAAACTCTATGATCGATTTTTTAAACTTGATAAATACAAATTTCTTAAAATAATCTACAAAATATGAGAAAAAAAATTATTTTACCTAAAAATAACGGTACTCTCCATACAAATGTTAAAAAATGGTTTTCGAAAATCGTGTTTTTCTCGAAAACGGTTCCGAGAATTTTACTTAAATTTTTTTCTTTCGATTAATTTTTAAGATCTATAATTTAATACAAAAAATTTTGAAAACAAGATACATATTACCTACTGACTGTACCTACCATAGAACGATTTTTAAAAATTTTGAATTTCTCATTATCGACATAACGGATTTCAATGAAATTTTTATAGAGATGCTTCTAAAACTTTAAGAAACATTGCATTTCAAAACTTTAAAAAAAAAAATTTTAATTTTTGAAAAAAAAAAATCATTTTTTTTTTTTGACAATTCGATATCTCAAAAATGGATCAATATTATTTTTTTTGGAAATTTAATTTTGATTCGTACAATAATAAAAACCTAAAGTTGACGCACCAAGTTTTTTTTTTAAATATTATAAAAATTTTATATAATTATAAAACCATATTTTATTAAGAAACCACTACAACGACTTATAGTTTTTGTTCTTGCATAAATTCATATTTGCATAGCATTCTGTTTTGTCTCTTACTACTAAAAGAATTTGAAAAATGATGATAATATCCTTATTAACAGTTTTTTCTCATAACATTCGTTTTTAAAATTCCTAGTCTATTATATAGGAGCAAGTCCGTGCGACCCAGTCGTGCATTTTATTTTTTTTACGGCCACGGTCTTATAATTTTTCTTTCAGACGTATTTTTGGCTCATATCTCGACAAACGACGAAGCTTTGGGAATTTGATAGGGATTTTTAAGGCTCACATTGAACCCATAAAGTTTCCATATATATACCTCTTATAGTTTTCGATTAACAGTCTTTCAAAGTGGCTAATACCCTCACATTTTTGCTAAGGACGATTCCTAGCTTGCTGTTTATATTCTTAAAAATCATCAGTTTTATTTCTCTCCTTAGAGCACTGATATGAAAGTTCAAAATAATATTTTTAAATCCAAACAAAATATCTATTTAAATTTATAAAAAAAAAAAACATAATAGGAAGTTATATGTATGTATAAGCATAAAAGATAAAATAAAATCTAATCGAACCACATAAAATCCAGTAAGTTATTCCAATGATTTTTTAATAAAAACCTCCTGCCTGTTTATTTAAACAAACCTTTGTATACATTCTTGTATGCTTTCAGTATGATAAATGCGGTAAAAGTTTGCCCCCCTCCCCACAAAAAAAACTCACAACAAAACAACCGAGAAAAAAAATAAGGTAAATCAAATCCACCTTTATACGTTTAACTTAAAAAAAAATAGAATTCCTTGTTGTCCCGTTATCCCATCTACAAAATTCCATCCAAAGAAAAGAAAATCGAAAAAATTAACATAAAAGAGCACACAAAATAAAAAATAAAAAAAAAACACTAGAAGAACGAAAAAAAAACTCAATAACTCGAAATCATCTTAAGGATACCTACACAACTTTTTAAAATGGCATTTTCTTGTTTACTCCTGAAAGCATTCAAATGGCCCTCAAAGAATTTTTTCTATGGCCTTACTTGGCGACAACCACACTGCATATTATATACAGACATTTTTAAGCAACTATACAGTATCAGGAAGAAACGATATCCAGAAGTGAATGGCAAACATATTCGTATAGCCACCAGGATTTTGTTTGAGACGCACAGAATAATAAAACATTCAACTTTAGGTAGGTATATTATTTAAAAAAAAAAAAAATTCAAGACACATAAGATCCCAATTATTTTTTGATTTTTCTTTTATTGTGGGAAGACATTAAAAGCAAAAGAGTCTCACCAGATGGACGATTGATATTGATCCTTTGCGAGTATAGTTCGAGGCAGGATAGATTTAAATCAAACAAAATGATTATATTAAAAATCATGTCGGTTGGAAATTACAAATACTGCGAGTCTAAATTTTGGGTTCCTAGCTATAGCTTCGAATACGTACAAAATTTGTCTGAATACAAAACTGTCTTCTAAAAAAAAAAATAGATTTTTTTTTCAAAATTCAAAAAAAATATTTTTCTTAAAGTTTTGAAATGCAATGTTTTTTTAAACTTTATAGAAGCTTATCTCCAAATAATTTCATTAAAATCCGTTATGTCGATAATGAGAAATTCAAAATTTCAAAAAATCGTTCTATGGTAGGTACATTCAGTAATATCTTTTTTTTCAAATTTTTTTTTCTTATATAGATCTTAAAAATTAGTCGAAGGAAAAAAATTTAAGCAAAATTCTCGGAACCGTTTTCGAGAAAAATACGATTTTCGAAAACCATTTTTTAACATTTGTATGGAGGGTACCGTTATTTTTATGTAAAATAATTTTTTTTTCATATGTCTTGTAGATTATTTTAAGAAACTTTTATTTATCAAGTTTTAAAAAAATCGATCTTGGGGTTTTCGAAATATTGAGTTTTCAAGAAAAAAATTTGAAATTTTTTTTAAAAATCCAAAAAATTTGTTTTGAAAATTTGAAAACACGATAATATTGAAACTGCTGGGAAGCCTTAACATCAAAAATATGATCAAAATCGGTCTAACCGTTTTTGAGAAAATCAAAAACAAAAAAAAAATGGTTCCAAGGGGGCTACCAAAAATAATATTTTTTTGGACATTTTTTTTCAACCATTACCTAAGTTTAACTAAATGAAATTTTCTGAATTTTTTTTTTTAAATCTGTGAGACAGTTTTTGAGAAAAAAAATATTTATAAAATTTCGACAAATATTCGTATGGTAGGTCTTACAAAAAAAAAAAGTGTGAGTGCCAGGACTCACGGTTAAGATGTGTAAACATCAACGTTCGTCCGAGTGCCGAATTTTTGTTATCGAACGTACCCAATAAACATACAATGCAATCGTACTAGTTTGTGACTTAAGTTATATACCCCTCACACACGCCACATCGATCAACCTAATCGACAAAGTACTTCGCTTTTGTATACGCCGACGTAGAAGTACATGCCAAAGTCAGCTGTTAAATGGTAGAGTTGTAAAATTTTAAATGAAAAGTGAAAATGACCGAAAAATATTTGAATTTTAATGCTCCAGAACTACTTTTTTGTGTTGATCAGAGCTTTATTGAATTGTTGCTTAAGGAGATTGAATTCTATTCTTGCTTTTTCAGGCGATTTGTAAATTTTAACAACTAAAACCGAATAACAACATAAAAAATTGTGTCGACGAACTATTTCGATCCTTTTAAGGCCAGGCGCGCACATTCAATTTTTAGTTTCACAACTGTTTAGTTACTAAAATGAAACATATGGGCTTATATGGGACACCGCGCACTTAGAGCAACTCGATTCGAGCAACTAAAAAGTTTGTATTTTGACACAAACTAAATGATTGTTTAAAATTAATTCGCTACAGCTGAGCTGTTTTCTATAAGCGCAAGAGAGAAAAGAGTGTGAGCGTGAGTAAAGAGTTGCCAGTGCGCGGTACTCTATCAACTGGTGATTAAACTATTTGATTTCGATCACAGTTGCTAGTGCGCGGCTAGCCTTACACGCCATGTCGGTATACTACATCGAATCCCAAAGTTCTCACTGTCGTGTCGACACTTATTCATTTCACACGACCCAAAAACCTTATCAACAATATGCTTCGATGAAGTAGTTCGTGGCATGTGTTAGACTGCTTTTAAACGAAGCAATATTACCTTGCGATTTGTAAGCCCGTAGGAGAGAGACGTGTGTGGTGGCGGGGGTACACAAAATCGCTGGGGTTAGAAAAATTGTAAAGCTATAGTTCTTTCTTCTTGGTGGTTTTCTTTATTTTTGTCAAGTATGTTTATTTCTGTTTGGCGTTCGCACAGTGAACTTCGATTTACTCACTAGAGTAAAGAGTGCGGAGAGATGACTCCAAATATAAAAAAGAAAACCACAAAGAAGAATGAACGATAACTCCGCATTTTTCTCACCAATTGTAAGTGTATTAGTGAAAAAGTCACACGTATAGATTGGATGTAGGCTTGAAGAAAAATCAAAATCTTTTCAATCTAGCAAATTGCATAGAAATATTGTATATGCAAGGTTGATGATTGATCATGTATTTATTGGTTCATTTGCGTAAAGTACGTTGAAGAGATGAGAACACGAAAATTGTATGATAAAATGGACACACAAAATAAAACAAATTACTCGGATAAAATTACAAAAATCTGAAAGAAATTCGTAAAAACACAATTTTGCTGAAAAAAAAAACCACAAAGGGCAACGTTCTCTCGCCACTGAAATAATAGACTTGTACGTGCTTTTCAGGCATTTGAACAATGTATATCCGGCTTAACGCCACCAACAAATATACTTGTCATGCAGCGAAAAAGTCAAAACTTTTTTTTTCACAAACCACTAGAGGAGCGTTCACCTTATAAAAATCAAACCAATCCTTTAACTTTTTTTTGGGGTTTCTGTACTTTATCTTACTCCCTCTGTTAGAGATTTACAAACCGATTGACAGCATTCCCACCTTTTAATGGAATTATAAGTGGCAAAAACTAATTTTTTTAATACATTGAAGCAGGCCCGGATTAATAGGGGGGCTAGGGGGGACTAAAGCCCCGGGCCCCGCGGAAACGAGGGCCCCATCCCATTAAGAAATTTAAACCGTAAAACCGCGATATTCAAACTGTACAATCTAATAAACCCCACAAATAAAAACTAAAATTAGTTGAGCCCACAAAATCCAAACTCGAAAGCTATAGGTATACCTCAAAAACGTAAAACCCATATAGCCCAACTCACAATTAATCCCATAAACTTTAAACCCACGTAGCTCAACTCGCTAATATCTCCAAAAAGTCAAACCCACATAGCCCAAGTCGCTATTAACCCAAAACTGTAAACTCAAAAAATATTAAATCCATGCAGCCTAATGCAGCAAAGGGTTGCCAGATTGAAAAACAAATTGAATTCTATACCTCGTATCTTTTTTTGCGAAGTGTGGAAATATGCTAGACTAATTATCTCGAGTACCTTATTTATATATTTATATAAGAGTAAGAGTACATTTCGATACTAGTGTGGTAAAATTTAGAATTGTTATTTGCACGAGTCCGTTTTGAGTTTAACAAAAAGAAACGCTCTATGGATCTGATAAGTTTAGAATTGCCACTTTTTATGTAAGTAATAATAGATAAATTGCTCACAGAAATGCGCAAGAGGTTTGAAGCTTAGAGATCTTCGGATTTTTTTGCAATATTTTAACTATGAGTGAAAATGAAGTAAAAATAAAAGCAAAAAATTTAGTCGAAATTTATCATAAATATTTAGAAATTGAATTAACTTACGAACTAGAGCACCTTATTCAAATGATGAAATACTTAACTGGATCGTTGAAAAACAAATGATTGACGTTTTTTCAAATGTTCATATAGCCCTTAGAATATTCGTAACAATACCCATAGCTAATTGTGAAGCAGAAAGATCTTTCTCAGTCCTTAAAAGAATAAAAAATATGTACCGATCTTCGATGTTGGATGAATGATTAACATCTTTAACTCGTTTAGCAATCGAATCCGAATTATTAGGATCGATTGAGTTTAATGATTTGATTTAAGAATGAAATTTAGAAAAAAAAAATTGTTTAATAATTATTATTTATAATGTATATTTACTCATTCAATCTAATAAATCCTAATTACTACATAATTTATTACTTTTAATTTTTAGAGTTTTGAATAATCAAAAAGAAAGGGTCTGACGGTTCATGGTTTTTGAATTAATTACGAATTGGGTTATGTGGGCTTAACGCTTTTGGGTTTACGAATTTTTATTTGCGATTGCGAAATGAACACATTTAATTTTTCAAAAACGTTAAAAAGAGGAGCCCCTGATAAATAATTAGCACCGGGTATCAAAAATTCTTAATCTTATCGGGGGTTGGAGCACTTGGGGGATATCTTCTTATTTTCGATGCGTCAACACCTCGACGCATCGTCTCTGATGAGAGCGTGGACTCGCTCGTTGACTTGCTTGGGTTTTATATCTTTTTAGGGGGCCTCAAATTTGAAATAGCCCCGGGCCCCCATTTTCTTTAATCCGGGCCTGCATTGAAGTCGTAGTCATCATCCAGTTCATGGCTTGACAGATGGAGAACGATTTATATTTTGATATAGTGAATGCTAAAAGTATATTTTGATATAATAAAGAATATCTAATTCGATAATTAAAATAATCATATGGTATGCCAGATAAGGGACTAATTAAATTTTGACGTATCGAGAATATTTCATTGCAGATGTCAACTGATTGCCCTGAAGAACATTTTTTTGGATTTTTAAAGTTCAACTCTGAAAATGCATTTTTCGCGAGCATAAAATAAAATGTTATCGTCCATCAATAACGTGAAGTGGATTTTTTAAGACATTAAATGACTCCGCTATGAAATTTTACACCAGTTGATTTGTCTTTCGTCTTTTTCACATATTTCGGCGAGATCTTTTATTCTGTGTAACATATGCACCTGCGCGGACATTCAACTAAATAGTTCATCTGTTTTCTATAAGCAACCAAACAGTTGTGCAACTAAAAATTGAATGTGCGCGCAATCGTTTAGTTTGTGTCAAAACACAAACTTTTTAGTTGCTCGAACCAAGCAGTTTCGAAACTAAAAATTGAATGTGCGTGCCTAGCCTAAGAGTTTACTTTTTTGTTCGTCATCCATTTAAATTATATCAGATGAAATATTTTACATAATCACAGCTGATTACGATAACAGACTTAGTTCAGTTTCATAACAGATCTCGTTTTCGAAGTAGCATAAGGCCAGGCGCGCACATTCAATTTTTAGTTTCGCAACTGTTTAGTTGCTAAAATGAAACATATGGGCTTATATGGGATACCGCGCACTTAACTTAACTTAACTCGATTCGAGCAACTAAAAAGTTTGTGATTTGACACAAACTAAACGATTGCCTAAAATTAATTCGTAATAGTTGAGCTGTTTTCCATAAGCGCAAGAGAGAAAAGAGTGTGAGCGTGAGTAAAGAGTTGCCAGTGCGCGGTTCTCTTTCAACTGGTGATTAAACTATTTGATTTCGATCACAGTTGCCAGTGCGCGACTAGCCTAACAGACTTTTATAAAAGTTCAAACCTCTGAATACCAATCATAAAAGTTCTTTCAAGGTGGAAATCTTTTATGATTCATAACAGAAAATCTATAGCAAAATAACAAATGTGGCAGAATAGGCCTAATTGGTCGAGAGGTGAAGAAATGTTGAGGGATTGAATTAAGATCTAGCCAGCAACGGAAAGTAATAAAATCGAGATTTCAGTACTCAAAGTCTCCAATGTAAACACGATGTCGTAAGTACCCAATATTAACAATGTAAACATGGTGTTAAATGCAATCGTCGGTAAGGTAGATTGCTACACGGAACGTGTAACCGGAACGTGTAACCGGAACGTGTAACCGTAACGTGTAACCGTAACGGGTTACACGGGACGTATAAGTTTTACACACGTTTTCGATTCACTCTACCGCCGGGAAAGATGTTTACACATCAAAAAGAAAAAATTAAAACCCATATCTACCAAGTTTGAAGAAAATCGGCCCAGCCGTTTAGGCTGTAGTCGAACCGACAGACAGACAGAATTGCGAGACCCACTTTTTTGGTCTTCGCTATCATCGTAATGTCAACTTTGATCAAAATCTCGAGTTCGATTTTTTTTACAAATATGTACATAACTTGCCTTATAGTACCCATAAGTCGCAAGTAAAAATCATTTAAAAATGCATTCTAATCGAACATGATAAGTGCAGGTGTCCTATACTCATGAGTTATGACACTTGATGACAACAGTTGATTGACTTTCAGAATCAAGATTTATTTTATGGATTTATTTTAGTACAATCTAAGCGTACGGACATGAAAAACTTACTATTGCCTTAAATTTTATAAGACAAAATTTAAGGCAATAGGACATTTCTAAAAAATCGTATACTCCTTTTTACTTTGGTAAAATAGGTAAAGTATACCAAATCTGTTGGTACTAATGATAAAAACTTCATTTAGGCCTTTATTTTTAGAAGAAATACCAACCCTTGTAATGGCGCTTGAACAAATTTGATATCTTTTCTCGGTCTTGAGATATTCAGTTTCTAGCATGTTCCATTTTTCTTCCAAAAATGCTTAAAAAAAAGATATGAAATATGTTCAAAGTGTCCTCCTTGGTATTATGCATGTGCTAGAGCCCGTTTTTGGATTGTACTGCTTCACTTTTGATGACGCTTCGAGAATATGGTCTTCTTATTCACCTAAATTTGTTATCTCGGTTGAATAAACAAGTTCTTTCCTCATACAAGAAAAGTCCAATATTGTAAGGTGAGGAGATTTTTCAGGCAAGCGAACAGCTCCATTTCTTCGTATCCAACTATTGCCGTACTTATCATTTATTGACGCTGAACCTGTGTTGAAATGATTTCTGTCTCTCTTATAAAGTGAGATTCGTCCGTCCAAAGAATTTTGCTAATAAACACGTTGTCATCCAAGCTCCACTTCAACAACCAGAGAACTCTAATCTCTTTTCCAAATCATCGGAAAGCAGTTTTTGTAACAAAGGTTTTATTGTGATATGGTTAAAGATTTACTCCATACAGTACATCAGAAATGGTATGTCTAGAAACAATGAATTTCAAAACTTAGGGTCTAAAACTGATTGATGGCTCATTTGTAACAGTTTCCAGTATTTTTTGTACAGTCGAAATTCTTCTTACTTATGGAGTTCTCGCGTTAGGTCCTGTATTTGAAACTGCTTTCGTTTCTCGAAGCCTTCAATATGTTTTTCGAAATACTCGTTAACTAGGAAGTCGTCGTTTTGGATAAGGTTCCTGGTATCTTTGTCGAGCTTTAATTGAAGTTCCATTGCATAGACAAAAATAATGTCTGCGTATTCTTGGTTTGTAAATGTAGAGATTTCAAACAGCGTTTCTAATCAACTGTTGACTTGACGTGTAAAATTAAACTGATGAATTAATTTCGTTTTCTAATCTCTTATATCATTTTTGTTAAGTAAGTTCTTCAAATGGGTCCTTAACCTAACTCTCTTTGAGAACTTTTAAGGAAACTGGAAAGGAAATGAGGATTTTGACAGGTACTTAAAAAAACGAGCAGGCTTTAAAACCGCTATGCTTTTTTAAAAATCATTGCAAAATTATTGAAAAATCACTCTTATTGTTAACTGTTGTTAGAAATGTGTCCGAAATCAGAAATCCCTTGTGTTACCTGCTGCAGGTTTTCCAAAAATAAATCCAAAACAGCCAAAAACCATTTTTACTTGCGACTTATATAGGTACTAATAAGGTAAATTATGCATTCGTAAAAAAATCGAATTCAAGATTTTGGTCAAAGTTGACATTATGATGATAGCGAAGTCGAAAAAAGTGGGTCTCGAAATTCTGTCTGTCAGTTCGACTACAGCCTAAACGGCTCTGCGGATTTTCGTGAAACTTGGTAGATATCGTTTTTAAATTTTTCTTCCACCCGTTTTTTTCTTTTCTTGTTAAGGCAAAAAATAATGGTATTTTCCATACGTTTTTTTCCGAAATCTTATAAATACATATTTATTTTCTCAAAAATCGAAAAATTTCATTTAGTCAAAGCTAGGTAATGGTTGAAAAAAAAAATTGGAGCAATTTTTTTTTTGTGTTTGATTTTCTCAAAAACAATTCAACCAATTTTTATGCCTCCCCAAAAGTTTAAATATTATTGTGTTTTCAAATTCTGAAAAATTTTTGTTTTTGATTTTAAAAAAAAATTATTTTTTTTTTTAAACTCAATATTTCGAAAACCCCATGCTCGATTTTTGTTACACTTGATAAATAAAAGTTTTTTAATATAGTCTACAAGATGTGAGAAACAAAATTGTTTTACACAAAAATAAGGGTACTCACCGTACAAATGTTAAAAAATGGTTTTCAAAAATCGTATTTTTCCCAAAAACGGCTCCGAGAATTTTGATAACATTTTTTTAATTCGATTAATGTTTACGATCTATAATTTAATAAATAATAGTAAAAAAATTGAAATTGTGTTACAGAGTGTGTAACGGAACCGGTTGGTCAATCAAGGACACTCAAGAATCGTGATACATCAACCCTTAAACAAGAGGTGCTATGACCCTCAAAAACCGCATAATTAAAAAAAAGCACTGTATATCTCGCTCCGTAGGGTTCTTGAGAACCTCCACCCTCCATACCACCATTACGACCTATGGCGTACAGGATTCCACAGGCCGATCCTGGCAGCAAGAGTGAAGGGTGTTCAGGACTCATAATGGCTCGGCATGCTAGCTAGACGCCAAGGCTCTGCTCGTCGGCTGGGATGGGTTCTTGCCATTGAGTCCGAACGTGTGTTACGCTATTCAAATCATGCCGCAGTATCGGTGATGTTGACCGAAAAAAAAATTAATTAGCGAGGTTCAAGAAAAACGAAAAAAAAAATCTTGAGACCGAAAGTCGTCCTATTAATAAGAAAAATTGTTATATGTATCAATTGGTTTGTAAGTCCGAGAATAAAGCGAGTGAGAGAGAGAGAGAGAACAAGATGTTGTTGCCCTTGAGGTTATGACCCGCCCACGCATCACGTCCTTGATACGTCCTTGGCCACCGCGACCTCGGTGAACTTTTATTGCGGTAGCCCCCTAATTCGAAGTTCAACTACGCTCTACCATCTTACCATAAATACTTCGTTTTGCTTTACCGTCATTCTGCCTTCAGGAGTTTCCATAACCCCACCACATCCACCCTTTAGTAAAGGTTCTTAAAGATTCATGTTAAATCCAAGTATCTTCAACTGAAAAATATTTCCTTCAAACAACTTCCCACAAAAAAATATTCGACGAACAGAAATCAGGAGAAACCAACAAAATCATTCTTTTCCAAAATAATTGTACAAATATTTTTATTTACAAAAAAAAATCTACGGTTTAACCCTACCAACAATCGAGTAATTTACCCTATAGATTTCATCAAATCAAAATATACAAAAATGTCATTCATAAACCATCAAATTATTCATATAAGCTAAGCTTATCATTTAAATTTAAATGTATGAATGCATGTACAATTAAGCTCGAGTAAGTACGAACTGTATCTTGCTGTGCTAAATTTTTTTTTTTGTTTTGTTTAAATTAATATGTAATTATAGTAAATTAGTACGTAATTTTCCGATTTTATAAAGAAAATATCTTTTTATAATACATAATCAAATCAGTTTTATTCTTTAGTGGACTTTAGTTAATTTGTCTTTCAAATGAGCTTTAATTAAGCTCTTTTCTTTTCAAAGTTTCATATGTTTTATTTTGTATATAAATTGGTATTTAAGACAACGCCTGTCATATGAGTTCCAAATTTATTTAAATTCGTAGTATACTTTAGATCTTTGATATTAAGCTCAATATAGAAAACCTTTTTGAGCAAACTCATTTAGGGCGAAATCGAATCAAATAGGCATTCAAATAATAATTTTATAACATAAGACTTACCGAAAGCTTTTTATGTAAAAAAAATTTTTAAGTTGAATGATGAAAAACAAAAGTAATCAATTCTGCCGACGTCCAATGAAGGGGTGCACCGCGTCAATGGGATGGCTCGAACGTTTCTTATGATGATTAGTTTTCTGTTGTGCGTACCTGTATAAAATAATTAAATTTGTTTGCATTTAAGACGATTCGCTTTACTAATTGAAGAGTAAATCCTAATGTTATTATTTATGTCTATTTACTTTTGACATACACTGTTCTCTTATGTTTCTTTAATTTTCTTTTTTTTTTTTGTTTTGTTTTGTTTTGTTTCTTTCTTGTTTTTTTTATTTTTTCCTTTTTTTTTTTTTTCTTTATTTACTTTGCATAATTTTCAATATAGTACTAATAATAATAAGAATAACATACAAAATAATAATCTGATAATTAAAAATTTAAGGTAGGATATAGGAAGTCGGAATGAAAGGTACTTAGCTTTATAGGGATTTGGGGTAAAGCTGCTGTCGCTGCGTCGCGTCGGAGTTGTATGTCCTAGGGGCTGCTGTCAGTTGTACTTAATGTTGCTGTAGGTAATTGTTGTCAAGTAATTCTATTGATGGTTGTTGTTTATGTAGCTGTGGTTGGTTATTGTAAATGTTGGTATTGATGTATGTTGTAAGTGTTGCTGGGGATGACTTGCTTATTGTAAATGTTGCTGTAGATGATTTGCTTGTTGAAATGTAACTGTTTGGTGGTGATGACGTAATGATGCAGTACAAGTGATGCTGAGGTGACTGTTGTCGTTCGCTCTTTTCTCGATGACGAACGGGTACCGAAGCTGTCGTAAGTTTTTGCTTCGATGGTGGACATATATTTTTTTTTCTATCTAGGTGGGTTTCGTCAGCCAATCGTGTTTGCGTGGTTGATGGCGCGACGGCTTACTACTTCTAGGATTCCTGGGGTCATCTGGAGTTGCCAGGAGTCGGCGAAGTTGTTGGATTCGGTATGGTGGGGGGTTCTGGTTTTTCAGGTGTGCTTTTGGCGGTGTTTTTTTTTTCTTTCTAGTTTGGTGGAGATACTGGTAAAGCAAATAGGCACAGTTATAATGGGGCACTGGTTAACTTTGTTCGGTTTTTTTTTATTTCTTATGTCCAATTATAGGACCACGTGCACTTCATTTTTAGGAACTTTAAATCCCAGAATCACCTATACTCTCTTACTTATACGTAATGTTAGAATTGTTATTTCATGTAACGTATTTTATCACATAACAAAATTGTTTTATACGTTGTCTAAGTTTTTTTTATTTTTTTTTATTTTATTTGCAAAATTTTATCAAACTTTACTGTCTACTTTTTGTCTCACACTCGACCGCACACGACCTGACTCCCGATATACCAAAAACCAACTGCCTCCTTGTTCATCGATTTTTTTCCTCTTCTGCTCTTCTGTCGCAGTGCTTACTAAACTCCCCATGTCATGGAAGCATTTCCGGTGATGTTTTTTTTGAGTTTTTCGGATGTAGTTTTAACCAGAAAAATCCAATTCTGGTACCAAAATTTAAAATCGAATTTTTTGAAAATAGATGTACCAAAATCGGAATCCTCTAGTTAAAATCCTAAAAAAACAAAATTTCTTCACACCGATTCTTACTTACACCAATCCGTTCCTTTGTAAGTATTTGTTACCGGACCAGCTTTATATATCACCTTTCACCATTATACCTCTTACGTCTGATGACTATGATACCTACAAGTAACTTACAATCTAGCCTACCGAACCGATTAACTAACAGCTTCCACCGATTAGCTAATACCCAAACCTAAAGATTATGTGGATTCCAATGTAGAAAATAAATTTAATTTTAAAACAATACCTGTACCTAGTCTTTTTCTCACAAACCTGATCCTTTTTGCGAATCCTACGAGAAAAAAGGAGAAGGAAGTAAAACGACATTGAGCTCTCATGCACAGGCTCAGGTAGCCGGGCTTATGGTAGTTTACTTTTTAAGGTCCTTACAATGATATACACCTACGCGTTTTCCAGTAAGATCTTCTAGCTCGTATAGATTGTTTCCTATAGGCTTTCGTATCTTCATTTTTAAAAACTTAGGGCATAGTTTGGCGTTGATCTTTTTCGACGCATCGCTTAAAATGAAATTTCTGCGATAAACTATATCGCCAGCCGCAAATTTTATGGTCTTACTCCTGGTGTTGTATTGGTTTTCATATTTAGAATGTGCGTTTGCTAAAGATTCCTTCAAGTGAGTGTGCAAAATATTCATTTTTGACGCCTTGGATAGAATTTCTATCTCACCATTGTTAAGACAACCCAATTGACTGAGTAACTTATAATCTGAACCATGTTCTACCATGGTCTGGCCGAATAGTGCCTCATAGGGTGACATTCCAGTCGCTGAGTGAACAGAAGTCCTAAGAGCGCAAGCTATGGATGATATATTTGCGTCCCAGTTCTTTTGATCCGGATCAATATATGCCCGGACTGCTGCCAAGATTGATCTGTTCACCCTCTCGCTCGCGTTCGCTTGCGGAGAGTAAGCCGCTGTTCTTACATGTTTTATCCCGTATGCAGTCATAAATTTCTCGAACTCTTTTCCCGTGAATTGCTTCCCATTATCTGACAGGATCGACTCCGGAACACCAAACACGCAGAATATCTCTTCTTGAAGAATTTTTATGACAATATCACTTGTTGCTCTTCTGATTGGTTTTATCCAAACGAATTTTGTGAGTTGGTCTAACGCGACGAAAATATGGGTGTTACCTAACTTCGAACGGGGGTAAGGACCGAGGAAATCTATGTATACGAACTGGATTGGCCGATCCACGTTGAAAGCTTTTCCCATTGGAGGTCTCATGGTGTTATTCGATGGTTTCGTCATTTTGCAAATTTCGCATTTCCCAATAAATTCCTTCGTCTGCGCTGCCATACTTGGCCAATAAAATTGGTTACGTAGGCGGTATAGGGTTTTCGAAATACCACCATGCGAGGCCCGAGGTGGCTGGTGAGCCAGAGCAATCAGTTGCTCGTTAAAGCAGAATCCGGAAACCAAATGAACAAGAAATTACCCAGCCATATCATGTCCGTCTGTCCGTCCGTTGAAAATCATATTACCAATTCGAACCTACCTGCCATGACGATTTTGAAACCGAAACGAATTCATAGCTCAGTAAACCCCGCTCCAAATCCAACCGTCCAATCTTCTAAAATAACTGCGAAGACACTGCACGAAAGGATCCAAAATTATTATAAGGTCAGAAAGAGAATTTTTGGTGCCCAAAATCAAAAGTCTCCTGTCTCTGAAAAGGTAAGGAAGCTAAGGGAAAAGTTTGAGTCGAAAAAGAAAACATATAAAGCAATTGAAGCCACAACCATATGCAGTACAGATGATCCGCGCCCGTATGCGTCCGTAAAAATTTTTGGAGAGCCTATGCTCGGTCTACTTGACAGTGGGGCGAGTATTAGTTGCTTGGGCGTGGGTGGAGAAAATTTTTTGAACAGAAATAATGCCAAGTATTCTAAGTTCTCTTCCGGTCTAAGAACAGCAGACGGAAATAAACAAGCTATAATCGGTAAAATCATGACTCAGATTACCTATAAGGGGGATACGAAGGACATAAACCTATTCATCGTACCTTCCTTACAGCAACCACTGTACTTAGGAATAGACTTTTGGAGGGAATTTGGAATCGCTCCAAATATAATCTCAGAACTGACTCTCGATGTGGTCCAACAAGAGAAAGTTCCGAACGCCCAGGAATTAACACATAATCAATCGGAGACATTACGGAAATCCATAATCAAGTTTCCTTCCGCAGCTATACTACCTAGCAAAGAACCATTTTAAGAATTTCTTATTATCGATATAACGGATTGTAATGAAATTTTTTATAGAAAAAAACGTCTAAAAAGCTTACTTTAAGACTTTAAAATTAGTTTTGGAAAATTAGATATTTCAAAAACGGCTTAATATTTTTTTTGGAAATTATTTATTTTGTCTTAAACTTTTTAATAATTTTGTATATAAAAGCTTATTTTTTTAAGAAACTACTACATAACATAGACTTATAATATTTATTTTTGCATAAGCTAATTTAAGCTTGAATCACATAGCATCCTGTTTTTAGCTCCAATTAATAAGGGAATTGTTCTAGTCATTTAAAAAAATGAATAATAAAATAAAAAAATAATAATAAAAGCCTATCAATATAGTGTTAACAGCGTACTACCGTTAACATGGATCAGATAACACCAAAGTAAGCCTTTTCTTGAATACCAGATATATGATATAAAAATCGGAGATAGACCCTTACTATAAACAAGTTTTTTTTTAGAATATGTATACCCAACTATAAAGACCTAAAATATTATGCACAAATTACGGGACACCCTGTGTAAAATAATTGGAAAATTCGTTTTTACGGAAGGTGAAAGTACGGTATTAATACCAAACAAACATGTTAACTAATATTACATTATTCAAAACTTTGTAAAAATACTTCAAATATCATGAAAACAATCAAAAACGTCCATATTCAAAAAGGACGAAAAAATGTGACTTTTTGCTGCAATAATAAATAACTTACTGGACACTTGCGGAAAAGCTAAGTTGCTTGCACTTCATTTACTTATTGAAATGCCTTTCGGCTGTAAAATTATTTTTATTTAAAAGGTTCCCAATTTTTGATTTTTCAACCAAGAAATGGTTAAAAAAACACAAACAGATTTTTTTTTTAATTTTGTATAAAACCTTCAATTTACTTAATCCTAAATATACACACTACTGTAAAACTTCTTAAATCTACTAAACAAACTAAAAATCGAATTCAAGATTTAGGTCAAGCTTGATATTTCTATGATAGGGATGACGTGCAATTCTGACTGTTTGTTTGACTATACGGCTAAAAACACAGCCAATTTTCTTTAAACTAGATAGGCAGTATTTTAAAAATGTTTCCTTTCTTTTTAAGACCAAAAATAACATACAATTTAGAATTTATTTCCTTAAAAACTGTTCAACAGATTAAAGAAAAAAAATAAAAAAATATTCTTTTATTAAAAGTTAGAAGATAATGGTTGAAAATTTCTTTCTAAAAAATAGTTATTATTTGTACACACCACAAAACCATTTCATTGGTTTCGATTTTCTCAAAACGGTACAACAGTTTCTCAAATATTTATATGTATGCGTGATATTTCCAACAAAAAAAATTTGTTTTCAAATTTTCAAAAAATTTGATTTTTTTTTCGAAAAGCACGTATTTGTTATTTGTAATTTAATGTTATCTACTAGATGCATGCAAAAACATTTTATTTTATTCATAAATAACGGATGGGCACCATCTAAATGTCAAAAACTGGTTTTCGAAAATTTCTCGAAAACGGTGCTTAGAATTTTGATAATTTTTTTTTTGTTTTGCTTTATCTTATGATTTGCTATTAAATGGAAAAAAAATTGAAATTAAGACAAAATATCGCTGTTATTTAAAAAAAGGGGCGTATTTGAATATTTTAAGAAAGTTCAGACAAAGAGCCATATTTGAAAAGACGAGAGAATATAGCCATGTGTTTGAGTGCCTTTTGGTTTTGAAAATGCCAACGCTTTCAATTTTTGTTAATTTATCATCTACATAAAGTACAATGTCTCATTTTGACTGTTGAATTACATTAATTCTGTTTCATAGGTAGTACATCAGTTGTAGTACATCAGTGTAGATATGGACAATTTACTGGAATTATTGGAAAAATTTATGATTCTGTTACACAGGTTTTTGAGCTACATTGTTGTAATACAACTAACAGTAAATTCGTGCTACATTGATACAATATAAATTTTTGATATAGAAGCTGTTGAAAAGGGGTTTAATAAACTGACGACAAAAAATATTACTTTATTAGAAAATCAAATATTTTCAAACAATGTCCATGATATTGGCTTCCATTTCCAAGCTAATGAAGAGTTAAAAGAATTTTTTGCAGCGGTGATATCGTTTATTGGTTGCAATTAATTGGGTGATTAATTAATGCTCCCAAGCGTTTAACCAACAATTCAACGCAATTTCTTAGCATTCGAAAAATATGGATCTTCCAAATTAAAATTGATTCTTTGTAAAAATATATTACTTCTTCTCGAAAATATTTAGCAAATCGTTTTAACAAATTAAAAAATTGCCTTAGACGAAAAAGTCTGTTTTCTTGATATTTTTTTTTAAGATTGTAGGAATTTCGTCAAAAAAGGCCTTCATGAGACACCTTGGCAAAACCTTGCTAAATATCCAAAAGATCATCATTTATAATGTACGACTATTATACGAAGGAGGCTAATTATCCTTTCTGAGCGATCATTTTTAGAACTTCGAGGAGATTAAAAAGTCGTAGTCGCTACAAATTATTGTCATGCACGCACTTGTGATTTTTTTGTGTGCGATTATTTAATCGCAAAAAATAAAACACACTACTTTTTATGTGAGTGCACTCATTTGCTACAAATAAGTAGCCACAGAAAAATCGCTTGAAAAAATGGAATTTGTTTCATTTTTATAATCGCTATAGGATTCTTAAGTCGCATGTCCGTGCATTTACATTTAATGCCATGTGTCTTATTCCTTGCGGCTAAAGAAATCGTGGATTAAAAATTACAAGTGCGTGCATAACAATTTAATTTCTTGTTGCGACTACGATTTTTAAGTCGCAGAATTTAAATCGCAAATGTGGGCATATCCATTTGAGTGCATTTATTTCATTTTAACTTACGACAATCGGATCGCCAGAAAAATGAAACAAATTGCGACCTTTAAATCGTCACGATTTGTTGGTATCGAGTGCGTTCATTCTCATTTAAACTCATGTGTTCTATTTTTGCGACTAAAAAACCGCGCGATTGAAATCGCAAGTGCGTTCCTAGCCTAAATCTTTGCTATTTCGCTGCTTAGATCGGTTTTGTAGCACTTCAAGTTACTTAGCTTTAATTTGAGCTAAGATTATCTATACATTTTCATAAAGTGCTTGTCCTTCGAATATTAAGCCAATACTTCCAATTTCTCTTTGTTAAATTTGCAGATTTGTGCTGGCATTTCTTGATTGGCTGCGCAGGAATCTTTCGCTTGGTTAGCTTTAATTGGGCTTATTACCTGCTGGTTATCAAAGGAATTTCCAACTTCAGGTTTTTTTTTAAATCTGATTCATTTCTCTGGATTGGTTCTCTTACTGAAACTATTCACTTCGTCTTCAAGTTCAAGAGAATCCCTTAATAGAATGCATTGCTTGATATCTTGCTTAAAACCTTCAAATAAGATTATTGTTTGTTAATCTGGGTGGTTTTAGATTTTGGTGAGTATTACTGATGAATGGTGTAAAAAAAAGTCCAAAAGCTTTCGTAATTTTCAAGGTCTTAATTAAACGGTTTTCCTCAGAAATCGATCAGAACAGATTTTCTTCTAGGAAACGCTCGGTCAGTAATTAGTCGGTTTGCCAGTCGAATGAAAGTCTCAATTATATTACAATTCTATTCCGTAGGGAATTCGACCCTTTTCAGACTCTTTTCTGTAACGTGGTTTTATTCGTCTTGTGGATTTTTGCTGTTAACTTATCATACTATTATGAATTTTGAGAAACAACCAATTCGTTCTGAGACTTATATGTATCCCAAAAATGGCGACATTTTTGTATCGACAGAAATAGTATCGCCAGCCTAATAGCACCTACCTGCAAATGGCATTTAAAATTTGTAATGGCTGTCATCAGATAAGAGATGGTTCCCAATAGAGTACCACTTATACATATTCCATCAGTATATCGACTTCTTAAAAATAAAATGAAAAAAAAAAACAACGCACGCTGACACCGTGCTGCGCGTTATTACTAATCCAACCGTGTGTATACAGAGCACACCCTTATTTTATCGAATGTCCTCCTGCCCCATCACCCACATCCTTGCAAATAACATTTAGGTACTAAAAAAAACATCAAAAACGACTACAACAACAACAACAACAACAATAAAGAACGATGAATCCTCCTCCAATAACCGCATTCAAATGGAATTTTTTCTCAATATTTTAAAGTTTCTTCAAGCGAATACATCAGGGCATACTACAAACATAAAACCAAGGGTATTTACTGTGGTGTTGGTATACCATGAGCACAAAACGAAAAATTACTCCAAAGGACTTTCACGCGGAATAGGAGGATTGAATTTATATTCGATGGGCTACGCGTCGCGTCGTGGTAGCAACAGCAGGCGAACGGCTAAGTTATATTTTTTTTATCCGTTTCGAGGGTAAGGCGCAATGAGGGTGGCAAGTATAAGGCATCGCCATCCACCATCACCGCACACACACGCTCACTTATACTCTATCAGGGGCAGAAACTTTTTTTCCATTTTTTTTCTCGTGGGGTGGCATAGATAATGGTAATGGTGGCTTTATCGTCATAATACCTTTATAGATTTTACTTATTTTTTTTTTCATTTTGTTTTTGTACTGTGTGCTCTCGGCATCAGGGGGTGGTGATGGGTGAGAATGGAAAAACAAATACACAACTAAACAAAAAAAAAAACCAACATGGTATCCTGGAAGGGAAACATTAAGTAATGCTAAATCGCCTTCCCGTCCTAGGCTGCTACCACCCCTCACTTTGCTGTCAGCTCTTTGCGGATTTTGCTAACGAAAAATGTTGTTATTCAGTTTGTTTGTGCGTCGTGCTCGTCAGTAAAATATGTGATGAAAACAAAGATGGCTTCCTTGTGGATTTATGATACCTTCTACTCACTCTCGGCGAGGATATTATAAAATTTGATTACAATGTTATCCCGCGCGCCATTCGCGTTTTCATCTCATAGGTATAGGTACCACCTTCTTACCCACGAAAGACTCTGTGGTATTAGCGCAGGTTTTACCTTTTTTATCAACGTTAAGTTAAATGAAAAGACCTTGAGTAGGCAAGTAAGCCCTACATGTTGGCATGATATGCGAGTGGGCCTGTTGGCATTTGGGTTACTCATCTGGGAGTGGGTGTTTTTTGGAAAATAAATTTCGATTAGTAATGGATGCTTTTAATTCGCGATGGTTTAATTATTTACAATTATCTTTTTTAAAATAACCATTTTATATGGCTTTTCAAAGTTTGGAGGAATGGAAATAATAATTGAAGCAAGAACGTACACCCACAAAAAATAGTCTAAAGGCGTCAAATCGCATGATCTTGGTGGCCAACTTACCGGTCCATTCCTTGAGATGAATTGTTCTCCGAAGTTTTCCCTCAAAATGGCCATAGAATCGCGAGCTGTGTGGCATGTAGCGCCATCTTGTTGAAACCACATGTCAACCAAGTTCAGTTCTTCCATTTTTGGCAACAAAAAGTTTGTTAGCATTGAACGATAGCGATCGCCATTCACCGTAACGTTGCGTCCAACAGCATCTTTGAAAAAATACGGTCCAATGATTCCACCAGCGTTCAAACCACACCAAACAGTGCATTTTTCGGGATGCATGGGCAGTTCTTGAACGGCTTCTGGTTGCTCTTCACTCCAAATGCGGCAATTTTGCTTATTTACGTAGCCATTCAACCAGAAATGAGCCTCATCGCTGAACAAAATTTGTCGATAAAAAAGCGGATTTTCTGCCAACTTTTCTAGGGCCCATTCACTGAAAATTCGACGTTGTGGCAGATCGTTCGGCTTCAGTTCTTGCACGAGCTGTATTTTGTACGGTTTTACACCAAGATCTTTGCGTAAAATCTTCCATGTGGTCGAATAACACAAACCCAATTGCTGCGGACGGCGACGAATCGACATTTCACGGTCTTCAGCAACACTCTCAGAAACAGACGCAATATTCTCTTCTGTACGCACTGTACGCATTCGTGTGGTTGGTTTAATGTCCAATAAAGTAAACTGAGTGCGAAACTTGGTCACAATCGCATTAATTGTTTGCTCACTTGGTCGATTATGTAGACCATAAATCGGACGTAAAGCGCGAAACACATTTCGAACCGAACACTGATTTTGGTAATAAAATTCAATGATTTGCAAGCGTTGCTCGTTAGTAAGTCTATTCATGATGAAATGTCAAAGCATACTGAGCATCTTTCTCTTTGACACCATGTCTGAAATCCCGCGTGATCTGTCAAATACTAATGCATGAAAATCCTAACCTCAAAAAAATCACCCGTTACATCTACGATCTAATGAAAAATAACAACCAACTCGAGAAAGACGCTACATGACATTTTTGCTTGTCGAATGGGTTCATTTGAGGAACTTTTGCATTCAGACAGAAAACGAGCTCGCGGTTTGAAATTAAGCTTACAAAATGACAAAATTTGAGTCCAACAATTTCATTTTATACCGAAATAAGAAAAGAAATTAATTTTAAACATATTTCAAAACCGATTTTGCTCTTCTATATAAAACCTGAATATTGAGATGGAGTTTGCACTGCGACCTAAAGATCTATTGTGCCCTCGTAAGACCTAAATATTGGTCGATGTTTACCGACTCTTATAAAAATCACAGCACTGACATTCAGTGAATTTTATATTTCTAATGGATTTTTATGAGAGTCGGTAAACATCTACCTGTATTAGCGTATGAATCCTATCGTGATACCTGTTCCAAACTCTCTAATTAGAATACGTCTGCTTTTCTTCTATGCACAAAAGCTATTAAGCTCACGCCATTACCACTAAAGAGAACCCGAATTTTAACAAAGATCGATGCATAAAATTCTACCTTACATCTCGTTAAGTAGTAATGAGCTTATGATAACTCCCAATTGTCCCAAAAATTTTGTACCTTAATGAAGCTTGTTATATTATCCTAAGTAAAAAGACCTTAGCCGTGAAGACTCAAACTTTTGAACTCAATTTGGATTTTGTTTTCGCAGATCTTAAGGCATTTTAAAAATAAAATTAGGATACTTTTATTTACCAAAACTTTTATTAAGATTTCCGCTGTATGTTTTGAGAGAAGTGTTTTAAAAAAGAAATGTTTAGAATAGTGTGTTTCAAAAATTCAGACATTTTCATATTTTTATTATATACATATATCAATTATTCATGTTTCAAATTTACATTTGCATTTTTTATAAAATTTATAATTTATAATTTAATTATAAACATTTAAAAAATTGATTTTAAGCTGTTGAAAATTTTTTCTCTAATAACATTCGAACTTAATAAAAGTTTTTGAAAGTTTAAGGGATATTTTCACAGTGTTTAAATCAAGTAATGAGTAGGTTTCTGAAACATCAATATTTGGACATTCTCAATTTTATTTTAACCAGAAATCAATACATTTAGTTTATGGACTTAAAATGTCAGATTAATAATCAGAATTTTACTAAAATTTTTTTGAAACAGAACCTAAACTTTTTGAGCATAAGAGTTTTTTTTATTTTTCATTAAATGTTACTCCGATTTTTATAAATAATTTAGATTCTGCCCTTCAAAAGTTGAAATCACGATTTATCAAATATTCAATTTTAAAATCAATCATTGTTTGTGATATTTCATTTGGAAAATAGTTTTTCGAATAAAACTCCATTCTTTCTTATTTAACCCTAGAAGCGGTTTCCCGTGAAGCGTTTTGTATCTTTATTTTAATTTCAATAAAACAAACTGGGACTTAAATTGTATTGAGATTTTCTTTTTATTTGGAGATTTAAATGTTCGCCACGTCTTCGCTGTATGGCGCTGGTACGTGTGGATTGTGATCGTCCCAAATTCGACAATTTAGCTGGATGACGAATTTATTTACCCTCGTTACTAAATATGAAAATTTCGCCCGAAATCTTGTTCGAAAAGAAGACCTAATTTCATAAAGCAAAAATTCTTCACAAAAACTTTACAAAAGGGTAGAAATCTAGTTTGATTAAATGTTAATATATTAAAATGTGCATTGTAGTCAGCGTTGCCGATGTGGCACGATCGTGCCATTTTGACACGGAAATTTTCTCGTGGCACTGTGGCACGAAAAGTTTCAATATGGCACGTTTTTTTTTCATTATTTTACCTAAATGCGCTTAAGATAATTGACCCAACCTTTTTAAAAAATAATCCAAACATACAAAGTATTTTGCCACACTTCAATATTTAGGTATCAGAATTTTCTCATCTATTAGAGTACGAGAAAGATGTTCTTTTTGGCGAAATAAGAAAAAAAAATTCAGATTGGACTAGCCGAAAGTATTTTTCTTGGAGATTCCAAAACGTTCTAGGTTAAGTTGTATAAATTAAAAAACAATATTGACGAAGGAATGTTCATTAATATTTCAAAATTTATGTTGATTCTTCTTAGTTTGCCTCACGGAAGTGCATCAGCAAGGCGAGTGTTTTCATATAGTTACAAAACAATTAATGCTATAATGTCATATAATGAAATTATTAAGCCCAATAATTGCCAAAATTTCAAACCTCCAGCTAATTTATTTATTTAACTTCTTATAACAAAGCTTTATTACGTCTTTATATTTTTTAATAATAATAATAGGTACTCATCATGTGATGTGAAATATTTAGTTAAATAATACAAACTTATTATACTTCTTATGAACTTGCCAAAAACTCCTGTTTCTGGGAAATACCTATACATGAATAGAGGAACTGATATTTTGTTTGTTATTTGTTTGTATAATAGTATTTAATTAAAATTTATTTTTAAAGAATAACTTGAGTTTTTTTTGTCATATGGCACGAAAATGTCACAAATGGCACGTTTTTTCAAAGAGTGTGGCACGAACATTTTTTTTTTTGCGGCAACGCTGGTAGTTGCTAAAATAAGAGCAATTTGAGAAAATAAATTGGTCGTCGCGAATTGCAATATGATTGCTATGAACTGTCAAACACTATTCGCGTTCCACATACAATCCACACTGCAACGAATGAATTGTTCGCGCGCGACTAATCATAAAATCATTCTAAGTTGTCTAAGTAAACGCCATTCGCGACGAATAAAAAAAAAATTCATGTGAATGAAATGTCAAAATGGGCGAATGTTCGTTCATTCGTTGGTCGTTGGTCGCTCTCATGTGAATAGTCATTTAAATACACATTTATTTATGCTTCTAACTAAATGGTTTAATTATTGATGAGTAAACATCTATATAAATACCGATGGTTGGGTAAACCAAAAACATGGGTCTAACGTATACGTTCCTTGCAGCCGATTACATTTACATACTGCGTGTAGCACGTTACCTATCAGAAGATTGCAGTTAAGACCCTGTTTACATACTTACCAATCGTGTTTACATTGGAAATTTTTAGGAACCTCAAAAAGAGTTTGGCTATGGTATCAATGGATTGAAATCCCGACTGTCAATTCATAGTTTGAACTAAAAATCTGAATTCACTCAACATTTCTTTACCTCTGACCCAGTATGTCGAAAAGACGAAACAGCAAATTTCATTCCAGGTTCATTCAATGTCTTAAAAAATCCGCTTCACGTTTGTGATGGAAGATAACATTTTATTTAATGCCTTATCAGAGTCGACATTTAAAAAATCCGAAATGCATTTTCAGGGCAACCGGTTGACATTTGAAACAAAATATTCTCGATATACATATTTTGTCCCTTATCTGTCAAGCCACATAATACCAAATTTCAAAATACACATTCTATATATGTAAATATACATTACAATATACATGGATTGTTCTCCATCTGTCAAGCCACGAACTGGATGATGACTACGATGCTATGGATACAAAATTTCAGTTTTTTCCTCTCATACTTACTTTGACAATTTCCATTAGAAGATCATTCCCATGACGTTGATTAGCTTATAAATCTCTGACAGAGGGAGTCAGATAAAGTACGTTGAAAAAAGTCGGAGGATTCTGTGAATTTCTGTGAATTTCATTTCAAAATTCTATCAAAGTTCATATCAAAAAAAATTCTAGTAAAATTAACAGAATATGTTTTTAATATATAAAAACATGTTGACGATTGCATTTTTATGTATGTTTATTGGGTACGTTCGACACTCGGACTCCCGTTGATGTTTATATGTACATCTTAGCCATGAGTGCCAGGACTCACAGTTTCTTATTTTTTTTGTTTTAGATTTTTTCAAAAATGGTAGAACCGATTTTGATAATTTTGTTTATGCCAAAGCTCCCCAAAAATTTGGTTGGTATTGTGTATTCAAATTTAAAAAATATTTTTTTTTTGAATTTTTGATAAAAAATGCAAAGTTCTTTTAAATATCCAAAAAATTTTTTTTGGAAAATTCGAATAACTAAATGAAATTTTTTGATTATTTGTTTTTATACTGTTCCTCATATCAGTTTCTGCGAAATAAATATTTTAGAAAATTTCGAAAAAAATCGTTTGGCAGGTACCGTTATTTTCGGCTAAAAAAAATAAGAACGTGTGGAGGGAAAAATTTTAAAATTATATCTATCCAGTTAGAAGAAAATCGGCCGAGCCATTTAGGCCGTAGTTGAACAGACAGACAGACAGAATTTCGAAACCCACTTTTTTCGTCTTCGGTATTATCGTAATGTCAACTTTGATCAAAATCTCGGGTTCGATTTTTGTTTACGAATGTGTAACTTGCCTCATAGTACCTATGTATAATTCCCAAGTAAAAACAATAATCTAATCAGGTTCCAAGAGTCACACTGAAGTATCATATTTTCGTGCACCATTATGCCTGTGACAAACATCCAATATAGACACCATAGTATACGAATGAACCACATGTCTGTCATGTTATACTACGGTAATACCAGCCGAGCAAAATTGTATGAGCGTAGTATCGATACATACTAGGGTTTTTTACGTAGTATAGTCTTCTCCTTAGTGAAAACAGCTCAATTTTTCTCAAGTGAATAATGGATTTACTAAAACTCAGTGTCATATTGATGTTTATTATGATTTTTTAATATTTTCTAATTTGTAATTTCAAAATGGAAACGAATTTCATAAAAGGAAAGTTCTTGACAGTGACCAAATCGCCCAGATTTTCAATATTATGAGGGAAAATAATGACGGTTAAGCGGAAATTTATTATTATTTAAAGTGATTAAGCTGTCAAGTCTGACATTTTCCAGTTGAAGTTGATGGGTTTTATTAGGTTCATATATTTAACTTTTCTGCAGACTTATAATAGTTATAAAAATCTAGTAGATTTCCTTATCTAAGATTTCGTCATGGTCAAAATTCTAATGAGAAGTGATGTTTGACAGAATTATTGCCGAATGTGAACGCTATTCATCATGCCATGCTGGTCAAACAAATTTTTTTATATATAAGTATATAATTTGAGCAAATAGTTGTAGTATTTCGTATCAAATAACATCCCTGTTTAAACATATGTAAGTCTAACAAACTTTCGTTACGTAGCGGCATCTGGTGATGCGTTCTTTTTCTAACAGTATTTAACTTTTGAAATAATGTTCGGTGCACCCAATGGACTGAATGTCACTCCAAAGTTCTGACAAAGTCTTTATACAAAAAAATGAAATTCTACCAAATTCACATAAAATGTTTTCAATATTTAAAAAATAATGCTGACATTACGATTGCATTATTGTCATACTTTTATCATTATCATCCTTTTAGTTCCTCTTTTTCACAATCCACAAAGGTAGCCCTATCCAAGCACACAAATTCCTCTTTTGAGTATTAAGTTTAACTTATTTGATGGTTCCGATGAAGTCATAAAGTTCTAAGAAATACGAGTGAGACCAACTTAATGAGAAAATGAACGACGACATCGTACCCTTCAAATGAGCATTCCACTCTATAACTCAATTTAAATAAGTGTGAAGTTTGATCGCTCGCATACTACCTACCTAAATTATGAGTTTTCACTAATTTCCGTTCCATGTTATGTTAAAAATTCCAATGAAAATTAGTTGAATGCGTGAATTAGCGTCATCTAGTCTAACCACAATCCATTGAAATAAACTCAACTCTTTATAAGATTAAAATCTGCTGCAGTGGTTAAATCTCATTTGGTCAGAAAGTTAATCTCACACAGTAGAAATTTATGAGCACACTATGTTGCTCACTTAAGAAGGCAAGAAGACTTGAAATGGAATAATTGAACTTATCACATCGATTCAATTTAATGATGGAAGCACCTGTAAAGTGTCGTTTTTCACTAAATTGATAATGAGTCTCAGCAACATTTTCCCGAGTTTATAGCTTGGTATATAGGTATGTTCGTACCAATGCCTTTATGGTGATTGCTTAGTTTTACGACACGCAGAAAGAAGATATGATAAGCTGCTATACCTTATGGTGACAATTACAAAGTAGTCAGTTTAATTCGAATTTAATGTTGTGGACAAATTTCTCAATTGAAAATGCACTGCCTCTGGTTGCTGGAAAATCAAACTCTTTATAGAGGAGTTTACAACTTTATTGTCTTTGGTTTAAAGGGCATGCTGTAGAAATTAATTAGACACGGATGCATTTTTATGGACTAAAGAGAGTATGTAGGGTACCTAACCTATATGGAAATGCATGAAGATGGCAGCGAAAATACCGAAGTATCTTTCTTGACTTGTTTGAAGATTCTCATTTTGTAATTAGAAAATAAACTATTCTTAAGAATTCTGGTAGACATTCTTGAGTTCTGCAAATCGGTAGATACACAACCTATTTTTCATTAAATTGTTCTAAGAAGAAAAGTTAACCAAATCCTAAATAAAATACTCGAATTAAATATTAAACACGGACTTCCGAGGGTAGGTCAATAAGTCCCGCAAAATTAAAAAAAAAATAGGGTCTCCACTTCAAATGTTTGTCAAGAAGCATCTTTCAAAAGAACGCACCCAGATTTTCAGACAGACCTGTCATATAGATTTGTTGTGGCAGCCATTTTACTCGCATATAGACACCTATATGAGCATTATCATTAAAATGGATAAAAGTGAATTTTGAGTGCTCATTAAACACTATTTTTAAGGAGAAAAGCCCATGACGTGAACTTATCAAAAGCTTCACAAAAATTTTGGGGACTGTTCGATCGATAGGAACCATTCACCAGCACCACAGGTTTACTCAATTTCGGTGCGGTTATTCAAGCACGAGTGACGCCGAACATTCTGTTTCACTAATTGAGGTGACCACAGCAGAAATGCTCAATAAAATTCACCAATTGATAATGGAAGGTCGGCGAGTAAAGATGTGCGAGCCTCCAAGAGGCCACAGGCCAGTGATGTTAATTTTACATAAATATTTGGGCATGAAAAAGCCACGTCTGCTCACAACCGACAACAAACGCAATCGTTTGACAACTTCAAGTGAGAGTTTGGCGATTTTCAAGAAAAATTCAAACAAGTTTTTGAGTCGTTTCGTAATCGTAGATGAAACATGAATTCAGCACATTCCACAGAGACCAAGGAGCAGTCGAAACAGTGGACTTCTCCTGGTGAATTGATTTCGAAGAAGGCGAAGGTGAAGGTGAGTTGTCATAAAACATGGCCATGGCGACAGGTTCTTGCGATGTGTGCGGTGTTATTTACATCGATTACCTTGAAAAGGTTAAAGCGATCACCGGCCCATGTAACGCAGAGCCGCTGGATCGATTCGAAGCCGTTTTAAAGCAAGAACGAACACATTTGGCGAAGATAAAATATCTTTTCATCCAGGACAACTCACCGGTGACGCATAAGTCCGCAGTCACAATGGCAAAATTATATGAGTTAGGTTATGAGCTCCTCTCTCATCCAGCATATTTCTCAGATTTAGCCCCATACGACTATTTCTTGTTTCCACACATGAAGAAATCGCTCAGAAGTTAGATATTTTGCTAGAATGATGACTGCATCGTTGAAAAAAATATTTACTTTGAGGGGCTCGAAAAATCGTATTATTAATTAGAAAAACGTTGGATGAAGTATATCGAGCTGTAAAAAGACTATTTTGAGAATTTAAATTGCTAAAACACTAGTTTTTTATATCAAAATTTTTTTTTTTTAAATCTTGATATGCAAAATACAATACTTACTTTCAAGCAGGTTCCAGGTCAACATTTATTACTACGTTTATATGCAGTATCGAAAGATCGAGTTGGATTAGAGTCGGATTTTCGACCCAGGTTTTTCGTCATTTGAGTTAAGAGCTCGATTTGGAGTTGAGTCGAAATGGTGTTGAGCGATTCTGAAACAATTTGTTAAGCCAGCTCCTAGACCCAGGTTTTTCGTCTCACATTTCGACTCGACACCGCTAAGCGAGTGGGATCAAGTCGAACGAAGCTCATTTCAACTCAATACAGGTATACAAAGGGTCGAAGTGAGCTTCAAGCTCGCTTCAACACCTCATATAAACGTAGTATATATCGAAATCAGTTTAGCTATTCCGGAAAAGTCAAGAATTCCATGCTCGCCATTTTTACTTGGGATATAATACGAGTACATATATGGCAAGCAATGCATTTGTAAAAAGGTAACTCGAGATTTTGATCAGACTTGAAATAACAATGATATGGAAGACGAAAAAGTGGATCACGAAATTTTGTCTGTCTGTTTCTTCAACTATAGCCTAAACGACTCGTCCGATTGATAGATTGTTTCAAAATTTCGCCCCACAAGCTTTTTTCTTTTTTTTTTCTTAAGACAAAAGATAAAGGTACCTGCCGTACGAAGGAATTTTTTTTTCGAAATTTTATAAAATATTTTTTCTTTTTTCCAAAAACTTGCATGGATTTTTTTGAAAAAAAAAAATCGCAAAATTTTATTTAGTTTAAGATATATATGCTTGAAAAAAATGCGAAAAATGGTTTAGAACTATTTTTTTGTTTTTGATTTTCTCAAAAACGGTACACCCAATTTTGATCACTTTTGTTTTATACTGAAGCACCCAAACGTTTGGATAGTATCTATTATCTTTGTATATACTCATATAACCTATATTATTATCATGGAGCGGGATTTTGTATTGCGAACGCTAGCCTGTTGGTGGCGCAGAAATAAGCGCACGCTTTTACGGTGGAGAGTAGGATAACATACAAAACAAGTAGTAAAAAAGAGAATATTTTATTGTTAAATTTAGCAAAGACAAATCTAGCAATTGCAGTCCCTAGCCTTGAGATGTCGCCACAATCTTTCGTGTTCTTGATAGTAGGTACTATAAGTTTTATAAAAAAAGGTATTATGTATTCAAATTAAAAAAAAATGGATTTTTTCAATAAACTTTAAATTTTTTTTTCAAAACTGAAAACCCCATGCTCGATTTTCTTACCATGAAAAGTTTTTTAATACAATCTACAAATTGTAAGAAAAAAAATATTTTATCCAAAAATAACGGTACTTACTCACCATATTTTGTTAATGTTAAATAATGTTAAAAATGGTTTTTGAAAATCGTATTTTTCTCGAAAACGGTTTCGAGAATTTTGCAATTTTTTTTTTTTTTTTGATTAATTCTTACGATCCATAATTTGATAAAACAATTTTTGAAAACAATATATTACTGACTGTACTTACCACAGAACGATATTTTCGAATTTCTCATTATCGGCAAAACGGATTTTATTGAAATTTTTTGTAAAGAAGCCTTTAAAAAGTTTAAAAAACATTGCATTTCAAAATTTAAAACAAAAAACAATTTGTTTTAATTTTTGGAAAAAAAAGTAATTTTTTTTTTGGAAATTCAATATCTCAAAAACGACTCAATATTTTTGTTTCATAATTCTTTTTTTTCCTTCATTTAAATATTTGTTTGCTTTATCTACAGGTTAAGCTCGAAAATTAAAATAAAAAGGTTTTGTCGAATTCTAATTTTCAAAAGTTGCGTTTGGTGTTTCGTCGCCAAAAGACTTATCCCAAACGCTTTGAAAAGAATCCAGAGAGGTGAAGCTACTTGGTATATCTACTGCTACTGTTCTAACGCTTAAAAATTAGAATTTATTATACTAATTTCCAAACTGCAAACGATATTTGAAAATTGTGTTGTAGTTTCAAAGCGATCCTAATTTCCGCGAGTTCTAATTTTCGAGCTTGACCTTTAATTTGAAAAACTACATTTTGGAAATATTCATCCATTTAATAATTTATATTGAAAAACAAAATTTAGAAAATACATTACCTTTTCAAAAAATCAAAAAAAAAAAATAATACCTTTTCTTTGAATATTGACAATTTTATTTGGAGATTCAGCGTACAAATCACACTGGATGGAAAAATTCCATAACAAATTTTTTAACTATGTACTCGTAGGTATCTTTATTTTAAACAAAAAATATATAAATTATAAATTGAGAAAAGACTTTTTTGAATTACAGATCTTTAGTGTTTTTAGTTTAAAAGAGATGGCGGGCATTTAAAAGAGAAATACAAACGGCACCCATCCTTCCGTGAAAATGCACTGATTTTCCAAATCATCAGGACATAATCCTATTCCAAGAAAGCTCCAGGAAAAATCTTCTTCTATAGGAATTTTATGTAGGACTTTGCCTTCTACATGCGTTTTGATTGAAATCAAATTGAAAATAAAAAAAAATCCAAGAAAATTCTCTTTAAAAAAAAGAAAATAAAAAATTGAAAAAGATAGAAAATTCGATTTACAACAGATTAAGATGGAATCTGCCACAAGCAGCAGTAGCAGCAGCAGCATAGCAGAATAAAATGTTGATAAGAACTAAAAATTCAACAAAAAAAATATATACGTACCTATGTATGTATCTATATAGTATATATTCTCCTCGGACGAAAGAATTTGCAAATAAAGGACCAACGATTCCACTGCGTATATAGACACATAGATCCACCTCAGAGAACAATCTTTTTTTTTTGGTTCGTCCTTTGGAAAATAATAATAATCCCGAAATCAGTGATTTTGATTTTGAGCGACGTCATCAGGATACAAAATTTGCAAGGAGGAAGCTTCGGCGCGGTGCTGGGGGCGACGTAACGTTTTGGCTCTATAAAAAGACAATTTAGAGCTATATTCGTAGCTTTGTCTGTGTACAGAGCTATGTGGAAGGACATTCGTCATCTTCTGCTTTCATCTTATTCTCGTTGAGGGAGTATTTTGTGTGCAGAATGGAAAGAACTGCTTTACGGCAGATACACAGATGAGAAACCAAAATCGAATCACGGAAAATTGTAAGTTGATTTATTCAAATCATGCAGAACTCTGGAAATTTAGTTTCAATTTTCTTTCGTTTCGTTTTTGATTTTTTTTTGCTTTTTCTTTTTCGTTTTCGACTTCTTATTCTTATTTTCATTTTGCTTGTTGATTTTTTTTTTCATTATTCAACAATTTGCTCTTTTTTCTGAATCAATTTTCCTCGACTTCCGTTAGAAATTTAGCTTAGGTGTGCATTTAGCTTTTTTTTATATTATTTGTTTGCTTTCAGCTGGAGGAAGATAAAAGAGAAAATGTCGTTTAGATACGGTTTTAAAAACTTGAAGTTTCATAGCGCGCTAAAGGTCTAGATACAGATTTTTTAAATCGGACACCCCTTGAATCAAAAGTGTATGTCCTAAATACAAGACTTTGACGAAATAATTTTTGTCTTTAACCCGTGGATCCGCTTTGCCCCTAGAATACTTTTCACATACAAATTTATATTTTTCCATGAAATACATACAGATAACCAATATTAAATTAATTTTGATGATTTTTATGTTTCGATCATTTTTATTAAATATCACATGAAAAATTTGGTTCTTCAATTATTGACGCGCATTTAAGGGGTTATGACTACCCTTCAAATGTTTTGAAACATTACTGGATATTACAATGGGATGGAAAAACAGAGTTCGGTAAGGAATCCTACATTCGCGTAGTACGGCTCAAGAAAGAATCTCTATACTTGACGGTACGCCTGGAGTAAGGCTAAATAGTATACCGATAATCATATCTCACCCAGCGGTTACTTCGCTGAAATTGCTTAAATGGAAAAATTCAGCTGACCATTTCACAAGAGCAATATTTGGAGAAGTAGCCATAAGATGATAAGTGATAACCAAGAAACATTTTACAGTTCTTAAACGAAACAAATGTTTTCGAAATTTATCTTGCACCTATCAACTTAAAAGTACTATTCTGGATTCTTTCCAGAAGATGCATTGATGTTTTCCATGTGCCAGACTATATACAGGGTGGGTCATCTAGTAGTTTCTTTTGAAATCATAGGTTATTTTGACACTGACAGCTGTTTCCCGCTCGAAATTTTGACAGCAAATCAGTATCATACCTCCGCGAAACGAAATGAGTCGCTTTACGCTTGAACAACGTTGGGAAATATTGAAAACTTATTTCCAAAGTGCGTTTTTTGAAACGAGGTTTTTGCCCAAAATGAAGCATCCACCGCGCCTGCTATACGCAAGTTTGTGCAAAACGTCCGTAGGACTGGTATGGCTAGTGGACAACACTCATGGTCCTAGGCGTCGCATGGTGCTCACAGACGAGAATCTGGGGCTGCTGTAGCCGGGAGTGAGAGACTCAATTCAGGAACATCAACTCGCCATCGATTTCAACAGCTCAACATTTCACGCATTAGACAAAGATCTCAGATTATTCTATTATAAGGTCCTATTGACTCGAGTAATTGAAGGCACCTCGTTATAGCAAAATCGGCTTTTCTGACAAGGCGTATTTAAATCTCGGCGGCTACGTTAACAAACAAAATTGAAGCATCTGGGACTCGGAAAACCCGTACGTTATTGTCCAAAAGCCAATGCATCGACAAAGAGTGACGGTTTGGTGCGGATCTGGTGGAGTGGTGGCATCGTTTGACCATTTGTCTTCGAAAATGAGGCTGCGAACAACGTTTCGGGCAACGGTGGGCGTTACAGATCCATGTTAACCGACTTTTTTTTTTTAATTGAAATTGAAGATACTGATTTGGATGAACTCTGGTACATGCAGGATGGTGCGCCATTCCATATAGCCCATGCCACAATCGACCTTTTGCGCACCAAACTCCCAAATCGTGTTATCAGTCTCCTTGGCGATTTCAATTGGCTGTCCGCTTCGGAGCTGCGATTTGACCACTTTGGACTTTTTTTTTGTGGAGAACCACGAATGATCGATGTTTTTTGCCAGAAATCCGGAAACGATTCAAGTACTAAATTCTAATATCATCCGAGAAATCCGTGAGCTACAGCCCATCAATAAGGTCTTGGAAAATAGAAGTGACAGAATGCGCTACTGCGAGCCAAGGCAGTCACTTGAACGACTTTAAATTCCATAATTAATGGAAATATTTGCTCTTATTAACAAAGCTATAATACATAAAAAAATTTATTTTGTTCATTTTATTGCATTTTTAGAAAGAAACTTGTATTTGGCCCACTTTTAAAGCAATGTTTAGTTTTGGCATCTCTGACAAACTTGTCCGTTTGTTCATGGTAAGGGTGGAGAACACACGGAGCTCCATCAAGTTCGAAAAAGATCTCTTCGAGAGATGGAAGCGAAGAAGATGGGTTTATGCGGTAAATGAGGGCAAGACCAAGTATATGCTGTCATCAAGAAAGGACACACACAGAAGCTATAATTTTTAGGTAGTTTAGGATTTTGTCTAGATAGGCACTGATATTACTTCATGCTTGCACCAGCGCACAGTGTGGTATTTTGACCTGAAACGTGGCCATAAATCAATTTTGTCAACTTTCACTCTCAGGATTAAGCATGTGTCCCATAACAGGTATATAACCAGGCTACTGTTTAGTGAAGTCGATCTATAAATTCGTCACCCCCGTTCGCGACACAATCAGTTGCAACTTGCACTTGTTGAATAAGCACGAGTGTGTTTGCGATTTTTTAAAAAAAAGTGTATTTTCTGTGTGTTTTTTTTTTTAATCTTAAAAGTGATTTTTGTGAAAAAATTTGATATGGATATCGTAAATCAAGGTATGTACAATATTTTAAGCAAAGAAATTTTTATATATTCAACTTAAGTTTTTCATATCGATGAGTTAAAGAATGTTCTTACAAAATTTGCACCTTTTCCGTTGTTTTTACCAAACATTAGTGTTTTTGAATATTGGCAACACCCCGCAACAAAGTTTGTCATATATATTATTTAACTTCTGGATATGTAGAACAATCCTGCATTTCAGAACCATTCACAAGTTTTCACCTAAGAAAAAACAAAGCATTTGAAAAAAACTCCTTTCAAGCGACCATAACTAAACATTTTTTATATATATTATTCCAGAAGACTCTAATTCCACCTTGTCTCTGACCAGGAAACAGCTCCATGAATTGGTAAGAGGAAGCTCACAAAGACTCCTTGACGGTAAACTTAAAGATTTGGATAAAAAATGTATGGATATCACAAACTGTCCCCCAGAGAAAATAGATGAACTTACAAAAATTATCAAGGCGTTCAAAGCGAACTATAAACGGAGATGGAAACTCTGCAACTGCACAGAAAATCGTTTCTTGGATAAGAATGAAGAGTGGCTTAGCGAAGAAGTAACACTACCTGTTGGCATACTTCCCGGAAGGTGTAAAGGTCGCCCAAGCAAAGAGTTCGGGGAATCAAGTGACCGAACAAAACTTTGAAAAACAGAGGAACTTCGAAAGAGTGTGTCCTTTGATGAACTGACATACGCAGCGCAGATGAGTCAACGAGAAGCGGGAAATATTGATGTCGCAAAAGTGATGGAGGTTGTGACCAAAACTCCAACCAGGGCTATGAAGTAAAACCCTGAACTGAAACTGAGAAACACACTCCTGAAAACGCTTTGAGGATATTCGTCGAAGCTAATTTAACTGCTAGTCAATACAAAGTGATTCATCAGGCCAACAAAGATATATATCGGTGCTATACCTACTATGCTGGGTATGGCAACACTGATGACGGCAGATTTTTTAATAGCCAAGAAGAAGTAGCTTCCATTAGAAGCGTGGATTTATCATTAATACAAAAATTCAAAATTATATTAGAGGTGATATCCTCTGGTTATGAGATAGATCTTCAAAAATTCGCAAAAATTACGATGGATACTGTTAAGTATTACGTAAACTTGTATCCATGGCAGCCTATGTCTCCAACAGTGCATAAGATTTTAATCCAGTGTCATATCCCATGCATTGTTGCCAATCGGCCAGTTGTCCGAAGAAGCTGCTGAAGCTAGAAATAAGCATTTCCGCCAATACAGGGAACACTTTTCACGAAAATTCTCCAGGACTGCATGCAACGAGGATGTGCTTAACCGGCTTCTATTGACGTCAGACCCTTATTTCAGTAGTTTAAGGACAAGCAAGACAAAAAATCAATCGTTTTCAAAGGAGGCTCTCGAATTTTTGATTGCAAATACCAATGATGAAGATGTTAATGATGATGTTTCTGATGAAAGATGAAGAATAAATAATAAAATAAAAACTATAAAATTAAATTAATCCTGGTCATTTTTTATTACTTGCTATAAAACAAAAGTTGCGGAAGGAAAAACAAAAAAAATAAAATATACAACTAATCCACATCTCGAATTCTTCGTATTTTGGATTAAGAGGGTCGCAGGTATTTTGGACTTGGTTACCTGCATACTGGGACATAAAATTTTGGAATGAAATTTGAACACCCGGATTAAGAAAATTTCATTCATAAAAAAAAGGAAAAAAGGGATTTTCTAGGAAAAATTATCTTTCAGTTTTTTCTAATTTCTTATAAACTATGACATTTATCGGAATGAGGTTTTTAGTATTTGACTAAAAATATATCAAAATATATCAGGTCATTCAATATTGACAAAAAAAATGTCCTTGATAAACAATTTTTTTTAAAAAAATAAATTAAAAACCGAAAACAAATTTTTTTTTTTCTAAATTTCAACTTTAAAACTTAATTTCTCAAAAACTATTTAAATAAACAACTTGAATCAAAAAACAAAACAAAGAATAAAATATTAGCTTTAAAAAAAATTATAGCACAGTGTTTTTTTTTCTTTCGGCTAATCGGGATGGGCCACTTAAATGTTTTACTGTACCTAAAAAATGAAAATTTATCCTTCCAAATAACTTTTTAGTCATTTGGTACCTATTTGATATGAAAACTGTGCCCAAATATTTTTGGCCAGGTTTTCGATCAAAATACCGCACTGTGCAGCGCTGAAATAAAACTGAGAAAACTTGCCAATCGCTGCTTGTTTGTACTAAGAAGGCAATTTAGTAGCAAAGTCCTTTCTCAAGCAACTTAAGTATTCCTCTATAAAACTCTCATCATCCCAGTTGTGTATGGTGCAGAAACATGGATCTTGTCGAGTAGGTGGAGCAGTTTAACGAACTGCATTATATCTACAAAGATTTGGCCAACGTATAACAAGTCCCGAGCATAGCCAGGATCGTACATAACTACCTGAAGCGGACACGGGCCAACAGGAGAGAATGCAGCGAAGCTAGGTATTCCTTACAACACTCACTGTCATAGCTGTGGGAACCCCAGCAGGAATAGGAAATAGCCCTCCATTTCCTCTGCGAATGCCCTGCTCTGGCCAAATTTCGAGCACAATCAATAGGAAGGGTATTTTTTGACGACATTGACGAACTTTCGGAAATGAAGATCAAAGACTTGATCTCTTTTCCCAACGTGAGGAAATGACTTTGGGACGAACTTCTGTGCCGTGCTCTCTTTTTGACTCCTTAGATTCCGAACTAGAGGACTGTGTGCGGCCGAGGCTTACAGTGCGGGGGCCGGATGATAACTCAATCGGATTGGTAACTGTTTTAGTGCTAGTCACCAAGTGTAGATGATGGTTTCGGATGAGTATGATAGTCCGGATAAGTGAGTGATCCAATTTTCGAATGATTGTGCAAAAGAAAACACAAGAAAAAGAGACATCAAAACCTACTAGATAATTTCATATTTTTTAACCTAATCCAAACTGTATGACTCCTTTAGAATTTCCCATACTAATTCCATCTACATTTTCATACGAGTTATGGTATCAAAATGGAGAACTTTAGCGCTAATTGGGCCACAGAGCTCGACTGCCGGTGGTCGCTAATCCTACCTAACTGCACCTTGTCGAAAGTCGATGTGAACCCTTTAGGATGTTTCGAGAGGAAAATTCTCGGTGTTATCTTTGGTCCCGTCTAGACCGGGAGTGTAGGTGGAGCCATAACCATAAACTGTTAAGCTGTATAGCTTTACCGGCGAACGACTAAGATGGCTAGGTTATGCAATAAGAATGGACCCAAATGCTCCGGCCCGAAAAGTCTTCCAAACCAACCGCGAGGGACGGCGGTGTTGGTTGAGGCCCTGGTCCACCATGGAATGTAGCGCCACCTTAAGTAAGTAAGTATAAGTTTGACCATTATCGTTTCTTAATGTTAGAAATAAAAAAACTGGTATTTATGTTTAATATTTTTGTTGGTTTATTTAACACAGACACAGAGGTTCAAGTAATGAAGTAAATTAGACTTTTTTCTACTCATTTTACCATCAGGTAAGCAACATTAATATCATCAATTCATCTCCAATTACCCATAACAAGGATGATTTTGATTTGTTCATGAAGAAGAACAGAACAAAAAAAAACAAAAAAAAACAAGGAAAACATTCCAATCAGTCATTGAGAAATGTAAAATCCCCTTCAATCATCGTCGTCGGTCGATGGCAAAAAAAATTGATAAAAAAAATCTAAATTAAGTTATATTCAGTTTGTCCCAATCGTAGCAATCAAAGGCGACGCGACGTGAATAACGAGCTCGAAGTCCTCAAAAATCAGAGAATCCTATTCAATTTTTCTCTGATAAATTTGAGCCCGCGTCGCATCGCGTTGCGTCGTCCTTGGTCGTTCGAAGCTCTCTCGTATATGGTGGTTTGGGTTAAGACTAGGAGTATTATATTCTTAAAATTGGATTTCGCTTCAACAGGATCCGTATTTTTGAATTCATATAGCAAAAGCTGATGTTGATAACGCCGCCACCGCCTTCGCCGCCGAGCCTCAATTCATCTGACATTTGATAGATAATGATGACGACGATGATTATTGAAAATACCACTACCTACCTTCCCGCAAGGATATTATGTCATTCATTGTAACTCATTCAAGCGCTTCTGTTATCACCGTAAGAGTCAGCGGAGGGGTAAGTGTCCTTTCAGAGATAATCTTTTGTGGGAGAGTGAAAACTTTTTGAAAATTTTCTGTAATCACAACAGGAGCCTATCTGTTTTTTTTTTAATCGTCGACGTCATTATTGACAGCCGTAATGAGGCTGTTGATTTATCACATTGATTGTGAAAGGAAGACAGCTGACGCGAATGAATCATTAAAGCTTTATTTTTTTTTTTGGAAAATCAGAATGACTTTTGCGAGAAGGCCGTGTGGTGTGGGATTAAAGTGGATATCCAGTAAAGTAAGATTTTGCTGCATGAATAGACTGAAAAGACTTTTCATTCATGAAACATAATTTTGGTTAAATGGCTACGGCAATAAAGCATCACCTTTCGGTGCGATTTTTGGGTCCTCGGAATCATTGGTCCATATGGCTTAAGTAACTATGTATGATGGTGAAAACGTCACTGTCAATACTGAGCGGTACAAAAACATGATAACTATCTTTTTCCTGTCCGCACAGCGACCGGTATAGTTATTTTACTGAAAGAAACATTTGAAGAATGATTAATTTTATGAAAAAGCTGGACGTGTTAACCGATTACATCGATCGTGCGATTTGATGCCATTTCTTAAAAAAATAAGATTTCATACGTAGGTATATACATACATATGTATATACATATATAAAAATTTTGAAAAATTTCTTAAGAAAATATTTTGGTATGCCAACTTTAAGCCTTTATTAGTTTACGAATAAAAATTAAATTTCCAAAAAAATATTTATTATTTTTTAAGATACCGAATTTTCCAAAAATATGTTGAGTTTTTTTTTCAAAAATTCGTTAAAATTCGATATGCTGATAATGAGAATTTTAAAATTTGAAAAAAGGTTATATGATAGGTACAGTCAATAACATGTTGATTTAAAGTTTTATTTTTATTGAATTATAGATCGTAAAAATTAGTCGAAAGAAAAAAGTTTTAATCAAAATTCTACACGCCGTTTTCGACAGAAAAAAACGATTTTCGAAAACTATTTTTTAACATTTGTATGGTTGGTACTTTTATTCTTAGGTGAAATAAATTTTTTTTCACATCTTTTAGATTGTAATAAAAAACTTTTAACTGTCAAGTTTCAAAAAAATCGAGCACGGGATTTTCAAAATATTGAATTTTGAAAAAAAAAAATCAAGTTTCTTAAAAATAAAAAAAAAATATTTTCAAAATTTCAATACACAATACTATTCAAAATTTTGGGAAGCTTAAGCATAAAAAATTGTTTCACCTTTTTTGAGAAAATCAAAATAAAAAAAAATGCTTCCAAGGGAAATTTTTTCAACCATTACCTAGCTTTAACTAAATAGATTTTTTTTTGTATGTGGAACAGTTTTTCAGAAAAAAAAATTAGATATAAAATTTTAGATCTATGAATTTATTTTAAACGTCCGGAAAGTCGAAAAAATCGTTCTGGACGACCGAAGAATTAAATTGTGGCAGATTGCTGGAGAATTTCAGATTAGCAAAGAACGAGTTGGAGAAATTTTACATGAACATTCAAATATGAGAAAAATTAGCGCACGCTGGGTACCGAAAATGCTCATATCGCTCCACAAACAACGTCGACTCGCAAGTTCTAAGGATTTTTTGGAGGAAGTCGGTGATAACAAGGAAGACATTTGGCAACGGATAGTCACCGTAGATGAAACATGGATTCGCCAATATGATCCGGAGTCCAAACAAGAGCCCATGCAATGGATAAAAAAAGGAGAAAGGCCGCCGAAGAAATTTAAGGTGGAAAAGTCGGCGTTCAAGCTAATGGCGACTGTTTTCTGGGATAGTGAGGGAATTTTTCTTATCGACTACCTACTAGGGTGTGTCACTTTTGTATGGCCGCAAAAAAGTTCTCTTATTTTTAAATGTAATAGTGCTCAAAAGTTGTATTAGGGTCTGAGGTTTAAGAACATGTAAAAAAAAAATAAGATATCGTTCGTCTTTGGCTCGCTCAAATCGGTTGAAGTTGAAAAAAAAATTTAATTTACAGTAAATTTTTTTTTTTTACGTATACTAAAAAAACTAAACAAAATACAGAAAGAATTTTTATCTTTACAAAAAGATATACCACGATATTGTAGGTGGTTCCGTTGATTTTTAAGAATTTTTTCTTGTAAAAAAAAAACGATTTTACATAAAAAAATGATTTTCCTTCCTTCTTTTATTATTTCATAGCTAATTTATCAAGTGTTCAATTTAAACAAATATAAGCTTAAAAGTGTTTCATCCTATTTTTGAGCGAGCCAAAGATGTTAATTAAAATGAAAATTATAAACGCAGGATTTAATTTTGATAATCAATGCAACTTTTAAAAGCTATTACATTTGAAAATACCATAGTTGAGCACTTTGACACACCCTACTACCTACCCAGGGGAATTACGATGAATGGCAAATATTATGCCAATTTATCGACTCAGGTTCGCGAAGCTATTGTACAGAAATGACGAGGGAAACTGACGTGCGGAGTGCTCTTTCTGCAAGACAACGCGCCCGTTTACACCGCACATGTTGCGAGGCAAGCTCTAAGAGACACGGGGTTCTCAGAGATTGACCATCCTCCATATAGCCCAAACCTAGCACCTAGTGACTTTTTCCTGTTTTCCAAATTGAAAAAGGACTCACGGGGCCGGAGATTTGCAGATGATAACGAAATGAAAGCTGCGGTTGAATATTTTTTGGGTAGGTTAAAGGCATTGTTTGCAAGATGTGAGATATGTATTTTACTTGAGGGAGATTATATTGAAAAATAGAAACCATATATTTTCTTTCATTAAGTACCTTAGGCCGCGAACTTATCAGACGTCCCTCGTATATTGCCTTGGTCAATTTTTGAACGCTAACATTTACTGTAAACAAGGTGGCTCTTCACAGTCGACTCTTCAACTTTAGATGGCCAAATTTGACAACCGGCTCGGTATTCAATCAGCCAACATTCATACGTCAAAAGAACATAAAGATAGGCCCAGAATATCGCTTTGGGCCGTGAAAGTGTACAGCAGAACCTGGGGCAGCACATGAATTTGGCCCTTTGCAGACTTCCTACAGCCGTACAAGACACAGGAGCTCAAATTTCATGATCATAGACAATGTATAGACAATGTAGAGCTTACCGCTCTGATTGCAAATATTGAGGTCCAAGACGTTTTGCAAGGGGCCTACTTCGTGCAAGACGTACCCTATTCTTATCGCGTCTTGTATTTAGACTTTGGAAAGAACTGCATACGGGATGCACTATTGTTCCCACTAGGGCATGCAACACGTTCACATTTGTAAATAACTACTAAAGGACTATCTAATTATACTAATTATTTTTTGTTATCAATCATACCCAAAAATTGCTGTCTTTTATTAAAAAAGTTGGACTTTGGACAAAAAATGTTCAGAATTGCCATACTTAATATTTTTTCGGCTACACACTTACATATATGTATGTATGTCTTCAACCAGGAGAAATTGATATAATTACTAGTTTTAATTGGCAGACGGCAAATGCCATGCTCAAACGATTTTATGTATCCTAATTATTGTATTAAACCTCTTAAAAATATGAACCAATAAATCAAATCTAATCTAAACATCTACTAGTTTTAATGCTGTCAAAATCTTTTTCAAGAGTACCAACAGGTTTGAGGATACTTGTGGAGTTGTAACTTTGATTATAACACTTTGTAGGAAATTTTAAAAATCAAATTAGTGCAGGGCAGCGTTCGGACTTTATTGCGAAAACAGTAAATCTACTGCTCTTTTTTCTTCTTTTTTAAATCTACTGCACCACTCCGCTCTTCCTACCATCTACTGCAATTCTTCAGATTTTGTTTGAATAGCAGCACTGGTCATAGAAATAAATGTGCTCATAACAAAATGTCAAAATTTAAAAGATTCTCGTCTCTTTAGTGCAAGTCTTGTCAGCTATATGGGTCGTTTTAAAAAAAATACATTTTTAGCGTTATAGCTTCTATTTTTTTGCATTTCAATTTAAAGACTTGAAATTTGGCATGGAACTGTGTTTATATGTCAGCATAATAAGAAAAAATTTGCAGATCGATTGATGGTAACGAATGTCCATGTTAATTAATAATGTGTAATCTCCGTGGCCTTTTTGGGATGTGATTTTGATGCTTAATCAGATTTATTAATATTTTTAATGATGAAAATGATTTTTTTTTTAATTTTGGGCCTTGTCGTTTCAAAGGCCTTCTCTTAAGCTTCAATTGTATGATATGCAAAAAAAAAAAAAAAATTTTTTTTGTCCCAATACTTAGTTGAATGAGTGTGACAAGATTTGGAAAAAAAAATATAATTAAACATTTTCGCTTTTTCACACAACTAAACAATTTTTAATAATTTTTTACGATGCACCATCTTTTATTACGTCAAAAAACCTTCAAGTTCATGTTTTATTATAATTTAATTATTGCAGTTAATTCCTTTAAAATTAACATACAAAATAATTTTTTCATTCGTAAAAATTCAGTGTAATCTCCGTGGCCTTGTTATCTTTGTACCATATTAATATTTTTTAGTCTAACTACCGCCAAAAGAAAGGTATTTAATCATACTTGAACCTAATATAATTTGGATGACATTGAATTACATTGATTGTATTAAAATTAAGAAATAGTCGATTTTGTAATCTCCGTGGCCATTTTCGTATTTGTTTTTTAATAAATGTTCTTTTAGTTTATAATGGCTCATATTATTATTAATATTTTTATATTCTAGATAACTAAGATACTGAATTTCATCATTCCTTACAGTATTGTTACCGTAAAAGCTCCAAGAAAGTTATGTGTCGTTATTTAAAAATATTTTTTTGCCTCTTTCATGCTTTTAAACAAAATTTATTTAATTTGTATTTTTTATTAATTATCCTATTAAATTTATTTGCTTTCCACAAAATTTCAACTATTTATTGTTACTACTATTTATTGTTTAATACTATTTGTTGTTATTTAATGCAAAAAAGAACATTTTTAATACATTCAAAATTTTCAATGTTAATTTTTATCGAAAAATACTCGTAAAAATAAAAATATTTGAAATTATTTTTGCGCAACTCGGAAAACTCCTTTTCTACTTGTTTACTATAGATTCAGAAACTAAAACCCAAGAAAAATTGAAAAAAAATTTTTCTGAAACGATCAATAAAAAATGTCAATTTTGAAAAAATGACCCATATACGTTTTTAGTTCAACTACTCCTTAATTTGTTCTTGTTTCAAAAAGTACAAATTTGTAGATGGTAAATTTATTTTGATTACCTTCATATAAATTTGCTAAAACTCTATATATTCATTATTGAGTAAGAGTATAATTGTTCACACATACTATGTAAATGAATCGGTGATTGTTAAAACAACATACTAACTGAAATTTTAATTTTTTTCACAGGAGATACACAAAATCTTACATTTTTGGCCGTATAGTCATTGTCATTTTTTTAACCCAAAAATATCATAAGAGTGTTTCGACTTTTAAACCATTTAGGATTTTTTAATATGGTTTTTCTTTTTCTCTTCCGTAAGAAATTAAATTACGAGTATCACTTATGTTGTTTTAACAATCAACGATGATTTAAATGTGATTTAACTTTTGTTCCTTTGTTTATAATTTTTTGTTACCTAATCAAAAAAAAAAAATACATATGTATTTCTACTGCGAAAATTTTGGTTTTACTGCGATTTCTTGGCCAATTTACTGCGATCTGCGATTTATTAAGTCCGAACCCTGGTGCAGGGTGCGTCCAAATCTATTTTTGTTGGTTGTCATTTTTATATGAATGCAATTTGTCAGTTTGTATTAATTTTTCAGAGTGTGGAAGTTATATAAGATTCCTCACATTTATTTGTCTAAACTTACTGTTGAAGCTAATTATAAGCCATATATATGTATGTATATATGATCAAATAACTTTTTGACTAGTTAAGGGGAGGTTCTCCTTTTTCAGTGTCAAAAATGACACTTTTTCATGAATTTTGTTTTCATGGAAGGAATGATATAATCAATTAAAATTTTTTTTACTTGTTCATTATCATATTACGTACAAAAAGTAATTTGGTCATCAAAAAATACTGGGCAGTTAAAAAACAATGCGCCTTGGAACGAGACCACCTTCAGAAAAAGTTGTTCGCTGTTGGCCACTCTAGCTCCTGCAAAAATGATCGAAAATTAAAAAAATCAAAGTTTTTTATAAAATAGAAGAGTGTAGTTGGAGTTTGGACTAAAATAATTTCCCAAAGCTCGTCTGAGCGCTGTACAAAAAAAGGTTTTGATATATCAGTCTGATTTTGGTCCAGACTCCAATAAATTTAATAAGTTTTAAAACAAAAAAAAAAAATTATGACGATCCGTCATGTAGTTTTAAAGTAATCGTGGCCAACTGTTGGAAAAACGCGTTTAAAGTTTTTTTCGAGTCATGGCTCATGTGTCGACACCTGGTGGCCAATATGGTACCTCTACTTTACTTACCATGGTATGGATATATAGGCGCCAAATTCAAAAATATTTATGTAAAACATGCTATGCTCAAAATACCGCTAAATGTCAATTTTCGAGACAAAAAGGTAGGTCTCGTTTTTGTTCTATAAATTTTAAAAAAATATATTCGGACAAACGGTTTAAGCTACATATTCTACACATACATATTTTACTAAAAAAAATGGAAAAAAAAAATGCATTTTTGGTCGCCAAAAAAGGAGAACCTCCCGTTAAAGAAAAAAAGCTAAATTGAACCTGTAAAGATGCAGGTATTTGGAATAAATATTTGTCTACCTCCATATGTACAGCTTCGCTTGATTTAAAAAAGAATCTCATTTCGAATAGCCGATGGCATCAATCAGCTTACTACAGAGCTTTATACGAATGAAAATATACCACAAAAAAAAAATGTAAAAGAATATAAAACAATTTATTCTGTCATAGACATTTGATTTCCTTAAGGACATGTTTACAAGGAAACAGACCAAATTTCATGATAAAAAAAAAATTATATTAAATAAATATCCAACCATGCGTATTACTGGAAAACTTATTATCATCCCTTACTTTTCTTTTGCTTGCCAAAATCCCAGCACATCCTTCCTGAAGAAGCAGCACATCCATCATGGGCCCAAGGTATACACAACTCAACAAACACATAATTGGGTAAATATTTTCAAAATTAATTTCCTTTATCCTTGAATGATTTTTGTAGCGATATACTCTCATCTTTCAATTGGGCTCCCCACGGCTGGCAACGATTTTCCCTTGTCCAGGGGATTTCTTTTTTCCTTGAGAGGTATTTGCTGTCTCTGATGGGTTGCTTGCTTGGCAGAGTGCACATCAATGTCGTTTGTTGTCGAGTCGTTTGATTATTCAAAAAGATCACAGACCAGATTCGCAATAACTTACCAACGAACCAACATCCTGCACCACCCACCCTGTTTCTATCGAAAACATATATTTCTGGCTAGTGATGCTGATGGCCGCTTCAGGAATGATATGTTTGTTAAGAAATGCAAAATGGCTTCCGGGATGGAATTTTTTTTTGTTTCTCTCGTCTTCAATCTTCTACATAAGAATAAGACTCTGATTTTTGGTTCGGTTTTATATTTCTTCTCATAGGTATCCTGAAATAAGGATATTCCGCAAAAAAAAAAAACATAAAACAAAATTTACTTAAGAAGGATAAATCTGTAATTGAACAATGAGGCACAACCGAAGAGGACTTACATCAAAATAGTAATCCTCTTCTGTCGGCCCACAAGATCCACCTTTTTCAATAGAATTTTAATTTTGAAACATAAGTAATAAGGACTTCTGGCCAAAATCTCTATTCCCTTGATATTTTGGATTTATTTCGCATTTGTATGAATGTTTAAAAAAAATCAAGTCCTTAAATTAAAAATTTAAAATTAAGAATATATTTATGAGTGGGCTGAAGAGAGCAGGTGAGTTAATGCAGGGATTCGGTTTTTTCTTCGCTCTGCCTGCGCTGCATTTATACTGGCTTTTCATAGATTTTTGGTCGGAAAAAAGGATACTCTTATATGTATGTATGTAAGTTGTTGGGAGTCATGTAGTCTCGTCGTCATCATACATAAGTAGATGATTAAAACCTACACGGATGGCGGCGTACTTGAGTGTATATTTATTTTTTTATTCCAATGGTAACGATATTTTCACGGCTGAATGAAATTTTGTGAATAAAAATAAAGGGAATAAAAATGAAGTGGAATGAAGGCACGAGAGTTGTTTGCTGCAGTTAAATATTATTATACCGATATGTAAAGTGGATTCAACAAAATGAACATTAATTTGGCTTTTGACGAACTAAAGTTTTGTTTTCGAGTTAATAAATTAAAATATACGTAAATATGTATTTATACGTTTTTTTTTTGTTGTTTGTTTTTAAAAAGCCAGTCAAGCTTCATAAATTGCTCTTCAGAGATCTGTTAGCAAGCAATTTTAACTGATACTATGCCAATACTATAAGAGAATGTTTAAACAACGGTTCTCAAAAATGAAAATATAAATCCTGAATTTTGATTTCGAATCTTATGGATTGTAATAAGGTAGATATTTTTATACTTTTTCTGATGATAATTGTTAAAAATATTAGTAAAAAATAAAATAAAATTTATTATAAGACATTTAAGCATTAAAAAACAATTTTAATTTTTATTCCAGTTTTAACGCAAAATATATTTTATACGAAAAAATAGTTTATAAATTCATTTTGTAAATTATTTAAATATAAATAAATTAATAAATATTACATATATTCGAATTAATTAGATCGTCTTACTTTTAAAGTTCAGCTCTAATGTTACGATTTTTTTGCAAAATCATTTTTTATAAAGAGATTGGTAATTGATAAATTTGAACTTCCACTGTGAACGCACCCTTAGACCAATGACTAATAATATTCATTAGAAACAAAATGTTGATCAAGGTGAAATTCACGAAAGAAGAACGTTCACAAATATTTTAAATTTATGACAAAACCCCGAGTCGGTGGTGATGGCAACTTTAAGAGCGTTAACACAAATTTTTGGTGGGAGTTCTCGTCCCAGTAAAGTGTTGCAAACGAACTAAATCAGTCGATTTCAAGGTCTTCTCAAGAATTGTGCATCGCAAAAGCATTTTGGACTACATCCAAGTAAGATGAAGTCAACTCGAGAACTATAAACGCTCGATCATAAGGCGACCCACATTCTCTGATTGTGGACTCTGGAAATGTTTGGATGAAGATGACCAATTTTAGCGCAAAGTCATCTTCTGTGATGAAGCGCATTTTTGGCTAGACAGCTTCGTCAAAAAATAGAATTTAGTTCAGAACTCATTTTTTCAAAATGATAAGGGGGCCCATTTGCCACGATTGAGGGACGTGGCTGACCTACTTAGAGTAGAATATATCTATTGGTCAAATGTGCATCAAGTAACACCACTTGATTCAAAATTCAAATGCACGACTGGATCTCACGAACTTGCTCTTAGGTAAAAGAATAAAATTTTTAAAAATGATTCTTGGTTAAGACGACAATATTGCAAATTTTAATTGAGTTTAGTATCATACTTTCTCTACCCTTTTATTAAAGTTAGAATTGTCGAATACCTATTTTGTATTCATATAACTCTTTGACATTTACAAACATCAAAACAGGTCTGTTTACTTAGTTTCTTGCACGAACTGTCATTGGTTTAGGTGTATTCTGAAGCTATTTATTAACAAAATAGCCTTAGCATGATACTAGTTAGAAAATGTTTAAGATTAAAAAAGAATTAGTAATCTACTAAAAAGTTAGCAAATTATTAAGTAGTAACATACTAATACCTTAACACTAAGATGTTTAAAATTTTCCAATGTTACTAGAGAAAAATGTTCTTAACTTTAAAATTAATTTTTTAAATGACCAAAACATCTCCCTAGTTGGAGCTAAAAACAGGATACCATATGATTCAAGTAATAATTAGGGTTCGGATTTCCATGCAAATGCATATTTTTTTAGGAACACCTTGGAAGCAAGGCACCTAATTATGTATACGAATCAAGAAATTTCCTTTAAAATGGCATTTAACCGTTAGTGCATATTTTTGCATATTTTACTATAAATGCATATTTTGCATTTTTTTGTGCATATTTTACTATAAATGCATATTTTGCATAATTTTGCATATTTCTTATAATAAATTTATATTTTTAGAGTACCTACCTATATTGTTGAAAAACTAAACTAGACAGTAAAAAAAATATAAATTTTATGTCAGTGCAAACGAACCTTAAGACTATTATCTATTTCTTTTATTCATTTCACAATCTTGAACCATATTCAAACATCACAATATAAAGCATTATATAAACAAAGGTGCATATATGAACTTGACTAGATTGTGCCAACAAAACATTGAAATGAAAAAAAAATTAGTCTGTGTGTTTGAAACTGTATAAATGAGATCGAAATTTAAACGATCATCTATCAAAAATGAAAGTGCGTGGGTATAATGTGGTAAAGCTTAAAGCGCGAAACAGATTGAACCAGCACCAGCAACGTCAACAGCGTCGTTTGGCCAAAATCCAAAATTTGCTGTTGCTGGTTACAATAACACAAAATGCAACAACAATAAGATGTATAAATGTCAAAAAAATTAAAAACAATGCTGGCGCTGGTGCCGTTGCTGGTTTAATCTGTTTCGCGCATAAAGCTTAACACGTTTCATGTACAACAGCCAACTGTTTTCGGTTGCGACTACATATAAACCACTACATATAAACTGAAAATTGTTGACTGATGCACTCATGCTTAGTTTTTGAGTCTACCGCACCATATACATACGAATATAGGTAGGTACTTCAGTGCGTTCTTGCAAAAAATGAAGGATTTTCAATAATAAAAATGTAAGCAAGCCGTTCACATTGGAATGCAGTGACGACATTACCCAAAGAACTTTACCGTCGATGAGATTGGTTCTTTAAAAAACGCTCAACTTACTTCAGTTGACGTCGAGCGATCTTTTTCGTTATATAAATCATTCTTGAGACCCAATCGGCAACGTTTCGACTTCAAAAACTTCAAGAAAAATTTTATGATTTATGCAAATAAAACTTTTCAAATTCATTGAGGAATTTTCTGTTATTTAGAATAATTTATTTTGATTAAACAAATGAAGATGTTTATTTTTTATTTAACAATGTTTTTTTTTTATTAAATGTTAATTTCGTTTTAAGAAAATATTATTTCATTTTAATAAAAATAAAAAATTTAACTTGATTTTAAAGATGAAGAAAATGTGTTTTTATATTGAATAGAAATTAAGTTGAATTGGTTTTAAGTGCATATTTTAAATGCATATTTTGCATTTTTGAGCGCATATTTTAAGCGCATATTTTTAGATTTTAAGTGCATGAGAATCCGAAGCCTAGTAATAATATTAGTTTATGTCGGAACAAAAATTATAAGTCGTTTTACTGGTTTCTTAAAAAATAGTACGCAAAATGTTTAAAACATTTTTAAGAAAAAATTTTGGAATGACAACTTAAAATTTTTACTATTGTACGAATAACAATTAAATTTAAAGAAAAAAAATTTTAAGTTTTGAAATAAAACAATGTTTTTCAAGCTTTTTTAGAAGCTTTTCTATACAAAAATTTATTAAAATCCGTTATTCCGATAATGAGAAATTAAAAATTCGAAAAAATGCTTCTATGGAAGGTACAGTCAGTAATATCTTATTTAAATTTTTTTTATTGAATTATACATTGTAAAAATGTATCTAAAGAAAAAACAATTATTAAAATTCTAGGCGAGGCACAGGCACTGTGGAACGAAAACATGAAAAAGTGGTCATCGGGTTGTAACTTTTGAAATAATGGATGGATTTTGAAACGGTTTTCACAATTTTACACTTGAAAAATTATAGTGTCATACTTAATTTCAAAAAATCTGAAAAAAATAAGCTATTTTCCAAAAAAAAAAACTTTTAACATAACCCCTGAAACTAAGAATTTGCCAAATTTTATAGCTTTAGACAAATAAAATTAATTTTATGGAGGAATAACAATTAATATTTATTGCTCTTAATTCATATTACCTACAAGTTTGATGTGCATTTTTGTTGAATATGTATGTTCATATTTCGAGACATCGTTCACAATTTAATTTGAATATTATTTATATTGAATACCAACTGTTGTAGTTAATATATGTACAAACAAAATGTCTTTTGCATTTTCATGGTATTTTATTAAAAAATCTATTACTTTTGAAGCATCAAGCTTAACTACACCTTTCAGATTAATTTTTTCTGCAAAAAGAAAAGTGGTGCTCCCTGTATTTTGACGTAAAGCTTGGGTTTTACGCCTGTTTTGTCGCTCACTGAAGTTTTCAAACTGTTCATAAGTGTTGTTAGCGGTTTATGGGGGTGGTCCTTTTATAAAGGTTAATGTGTTGAATTCCGTTTCAAACTACGTTTTATACCGTTTTAAAATTAGATTTTTTTTGTAACTGCATTCTACAAATCTATTTTCCAGCTTCAAACAAAACTTGCGAAAAAATTCAAACAAGTGCAATTTTTTTTCAAAAAAACTTACTGTCCATGTTTGTTTGTTTCATAAAAGTCACTTGATCACTTAAATTTCTTACTGTACGTTGTTTAAAAAGCATAAATATTATCTTTGCCGAGGTATCTTATTCATATTTGTTGTCAAAAAGGAAACAAAACACCACAAGAAAGCCAAATTATTGGGGGTAATATTTTTGTAGTTATAATATCTATAATATCTATATTTTATTAGGATATAAGAAATTCAACTCGACCACCCTCGGAACATAAACAAAAACACTCACTAGTAAAAAAAGCACAAACAAAAATTCTTTTTGTATGTGGGGATGTCAATTTTTGCACCAGAAAATGAAAAAATATTTAACAAAATGTAACAAACAACACATATAAATTGAGTACATACTCTATCCTCCAAGATCCATCAATTTTTTTTTTGCACTTCACTTTTATATATGATGTATATCTTGCACACACTTAACTTAAAAAAAAAAACGGAAATTTCCACAAAATTATTCATGAACAGAAAAAAGTCTATCTTTCGACTACCTGCAGGGCGAAGTGGCGGAGGTATGACTCATTTAAGAACCGTATTCTGATAGAACAATGTGTTGAATACATCCTAGGAAAATTAGGGTGGCATCCACCGTATTTTAATTTTTGGACTTTTGTCCGGTTTTTGAGGCTAAATGCTCCTTAGTGCGCTGTTTGGATAACAATATTTATAGTCACTTAAGTCACGCCCGTTAGCCTTTAAAACGTTGAAAAAATGACCGTTAGACTGAGAGCCATACTTTGTTTTGCCATTTAGTCTATAACAACCTAAAGAAAAAAAGTATGCCGGGAGCAAGCATTTAACTTTTGCTATACAAAATCAAATAAGTATCCGCTAATGTGTAGATAAGTAGTTATTAAATAAAATTACTTTTTAAAATGTTTTGCCAAGCATAAATTTAAAAGTCGGCTACATACTATATTTAAGATAAGCAAATATTGTAAAAAAATTATTATGTGTTTCAAAAAGCCTCAATAAAGAATTGAATTGAATTGAATTGATAGAACCTAAAGAAAAAATTTCTTTAACCAGAGCACATAAGATTTAATTGATACAAAGAGAATCCCCCAACCCCTTCCTCTTTCTTTCATGTCAATGTATGCACTGTTTCATACTTTTAGATTTCTTAATGTTAGTTATTATTATTTATAATGCAAAGATGCCCCTAGCCCCTTCTCCGGTTAACAAACTTATTTTATTATAGCGTTCTCATCTCGAAGGGAGATTTTTAAAAAACCCTACAGGGAGCGGGGTCGGATGCGGTCGGATCCAATTTTTTGAAAATAAGACTGCAAATAAGTACAAAATTCATTTAAGACTTCTCAAAACCGAGCATTTTTGAGCATTTTTTTAAAATCATCTTCAAACCTGAAATTAGGATTTTTTTAAAATACTCACAAAAAGAGTTTTTTTCTAAGGCTAAAACAACTTTTTTCAATTAATAAGCTTAAATGAACCAATTGCATACCTACAAAATTTATTTCGAAAAGAAAACATAAAAAGGGTCTTAGCAAAACAAGTTACAAAAATGCGTCAAAATTCCATTTTTTTTGGTTTTAAAAATGCGGCATCTTTGAGTCTCTACATATTATTTGAAAATTAAAGAGTGTACATAAAAAAAATGTTTTATATATAAAAGAGGCGACAATTTTCTATGCATATCAAACAAAAATTATTTGAAAGAATAAAAAAAAAAAACAATTACCCAATGTCCGGAATTTTGTACTAGACTTTCCACTGTGCGCCAGGTACTTTTATTTTTAGATAAAATAAATTTTGTTTTCTCCAATCTTGTAGTTTGTATTAAAAAACTTTTAATGGTCAAGATTTAAGAAAATCGAGTATGGGGTTTTTGAAATATTTTTTTTTGTGGACTAAATGCCAAAAAAGCTATTCTGAATCAAGTACCCAATAAACATTATGTATGTATGTTTGTCGTCAACATATTTTTAAACATTAAAAACATTTTCTGTGAATTTTAGTAATATTTTCTTTTTGGAACTTTGATAGAACTTTGGACTGAAATTCATAGAAATGCACAGAAAATCACAGAGTTTCAAAATAAAGGAACGAACCTATTTATTTCAAAAGTTAAATATTGTTAGAAAAAGAACGCATCACCGGAATTCGCTATGTGACGTACATAAAGTTTTTTAGACTTACATATGTTTAAACAGAGATGTTATTCGGTACATCTGATATTATCTGATACGAAATACTACAACTATTCGCTGGGAGGATTAATAGGGGCGTTCACTTTCTCAAATATTGTATGACAAGCACGGAATGATGAATATTTTTCAAACACCACTTCTCATCAGAGTTTTGACCATGGCGGACCAACTCAGAGCATAGACGAATTTTAAGATGAGGAAATTTACCTGATTTTTATATTCCAAGTCTGCAAAAAACTTATATTAACCTAATAAAAGCCATCTGAATTATCATTGCTTATAAAACTCATTATGATAAAAATTTTTACGATGTGCACAGATCGAGAACTTCATGGAAAATGAAATTTACGTCAGGTTTGACAACCATGCGCTCACATTCTCAAAAATATGCTTGTCATGAAGCCAAAATATCAAAACATTATTAAATCCATCCAGAATGCCGCTTAATAGAGCGTTCACATTATCAAAATTAAGCCAATCATACCATGCTTGTCAAATATATTTTAGCATGTGAACGCCCCTAATGGTGCACTTCAGTTTTACTCTTGGAGCCTGATTACACGATTCTTTTTTTTCGTTCATTTCGTCTTTTTGACAGTTTGGGTGAGGGTTGTCGAAACGTATCTGTCAAAAAGACAAGAGACAAAATAACTAAAAAAATCGTGTATTCAGACTTTTTTCTGCTAGAGACGGTATTCATACTGAACTAAATCCTCTGACTTTTTTGACGTTTCTTTACTCTATCTCACTTCCTTTGTCAGGAATTTATAAGCCAATTGACATCATTCCCATCCATTGGCATCGTAGTCATCAGTCAGTTCATGCCTTGAAAGATCTAGAACGATCCATGTACGAGTATATTTTGATGTTTATAGAATATTTAATTCGAAATTTGGCATTATATGGTTTGACAGATAAGGGACAGAAATTTTGACGGATCGGGAATATTTCGTTGCAAATGTCAACCGATTGGCGTGAAAATGCATTTTCCGGAACAGAAAATAAAAAAAAAACACTTTTCGGACTTTATAAAATGTCAACTCTGAAAATGTATTTTTCCGGAGCATAAAATAAAAAAAGCAATCGTCCATCACATCGTGAAGAGGATTTGTTTAAAACATTGAATGACCCCGCAATGAAATTTGACATCATCTTTCTGACAAATTCTTTTTAAACGTATATACTAAAGAGATTATGGCAGCACTTAAAATCTTTGAGCACAGTTCGAGCGTCTTTGAAAAGCTGGAGAGGATTTAAAAGAAGACACCGATGCACATTGGTTTTGAATGTCTGAATATTGTAATGGGAGGCAAATATAGAGTCGGGTAAAGCATTCCACATTCGTGTAGTGCGGCTAAGGAAAGAATCTCTGAATTTAACAGAGCATCCGAAGTTAGGCTCAGGGGTAAATTTTTTGAAGTTTTTTAGAAAAAAAAAATATATTATCAAATTTAGAAAAAAAAATCGTAGGGAGGTACCGTTATTTTTGGTCTTAAAAGTCTCTGAAACATAAGGACAAGTTCAAGTAACCCAGTCGAGCATTTTATTTCTTACAATGTTTGAAAACATTCTTGGATCTAAATCTGAGTATTGAAAAATTGTTTGAACATTTTTGTTCATTTACTTTTCTTAAGTCATTCTTAGGATCTTTAGGTTCTGTCATGAATTTGTCTAAATACTAATTATTCATTCCAATCCTTTTTCAAAATGTTCGATAGGTGGTACTCTGCCTTATATTATTATTAATTTCTTCTTTTCCGAAATTAAACATTCAATAAAAAAAAGAGCGTTCAACTGAGCCCTTAAGATAATAAGAAAATTAATTCGTATTAAGCCTTAACAATACCTTTTGCTACGTGCTTAGCTCGACTCAATTTCGCTCTTCCGCTGTTATATTTTTGAAGCCATAAAGAGGTTAAATACCTTGTCAGAAAGAATAAAAATTTGTTTGCTAAAATTATAGATAATTTGTGTATTTTGTTGATTGCAGGTTATCGCACTTCGAAGCCGCAGAAGCCATACCCGCTTTCGCTATACCCGATTCCAACCATGAATTTATCTCTGACCACGTTGTCGGACGCGCCGACCACCGCGCCACCGCCCTGTTAGATTATTTTGTTCGAAAGCTAACATCAGAAACGAGCCAAAACACGAGAAGTTAAAGTTAATCGATCGTTTGGATGTTCGGATGGATTTTGGCGAACATGTTTAACCAAGCGAGGATAATCGATTGGTGAACTTATTTGTATCCATAATTCGGGCATTTCGATTTAACAGGTTGCGCCTGATGTGCTCCTCGCGAACAGTTTATCCCAATATACCTATGGATATGTTGTTGCGGCACACTTTTGCCAGTGACCGACCTGAGGATCAGGATGAATAGAAGGTTGGTCGGGAGCGGGCAGGCGCTCAGCACAATCGGGACCTACTTCATCCATTGGGCTCAATTAAAATACTTCAGGTTGTTCGTTTCTGTTTGTTTTTTATTATATTTTCACGAAATACCTTCCATGATGTGGTCATAAGGCATTCCGAACATGTGATTATATATCGAAGTTTTTATGATCAGAAAAAATAAAACGGGAGGATCGCAGTTATTTTTCCTGTTTGAAAATGATACTCTGCGGGATGGGATCATGCAAGAAATTCCAAAGTCAGAGCTTGGAGACAAATTGGATACAAGTTTTGTTTTTATTGTGGTAATTTATATCCTCTCATTACTCAATGAAAGAGATATTTTTGAGTAATTACTTGGGTATAAAAGTTAATAATTAGCTGATGGTCGGTATACCGGTCTCTATTTTTATATTGAGGAATTCCTATTTGTTTTTAATGATTTACTTAAGCACCCATCTGATGTGCAGCTGGCTCCAGGCCTAATGTGTGCGCTTATATAAGTCGTGTTTTAGTATACGGTTTGAGCAGTGGAAACGTATTTCGTCAATTTGAACAATTTATTGTTTTAACATTTAAAGACCAAAATCATAGGTATATTAGTGGTAGCTATGTTCAAGCATTTTCTTTTAAGGAATCCGTATCCCCAATGAAGACAATTATACCAGACTCGATTTCGAATATCGAAGATAATCATAAAAAAAACATTGATACTCTGATCCTGGTCAAAGACAGAAATACGAACGGGATAGTGAGTGTAAAAGCAGTTTCGCTTATTCGTGAAAGATTATGGGTTCATGACCCTGAACCACGGCTTTCCATCTGCGTTATATAACTGCTTTTACCTGCATATCCAACACCTCAATCATCTTCCTACACTCATATTCTTTAATTTCCATGATGGCAATTTACACCACACGTCCTTGCAATTCCCAATGACAACAGATTGTCATTCAATTGTCACTACGGATGGTGCCTTCAGCATGAGTTGCAAACTCATTAGCATTTACTGAAGATAGTCAAGACTTAAGTTCTCCGAGCAAAAGTACACATCTGCCAAAGGTACGCGTGGTGCGGCTTAAATCTGCCTACATCTTGATTGAAAGTGTTAAGTACTTACTTATATATCATTTTTATATTGTTTGTGTCGAATTTTTGGTGATTATTTTTGAATAAATAATGCAGATTTGCAACATTGTCTGTCCGATGACAGACAGAGTACAATGCATCGTCAAGCATCGCGCATTCCCAAAGTCAAATTCGAAAGGAAATTATTCAAACGTAAATTAGGGATATTATTATAGAGGTAGGCATATACACAGGTAAAAGTAAATATAACCAGAAAGAGATGTTTTCCTTGGCTGTCAGCATAATGACAGCTCAGCAAGCAGATGTCAGCAAAAGTGCGGAATATATGTACATACCTATGTTTGATGGGCGGAGTTTCCGGCTGGATGCGTTGCCCCTGCACGGTGCTACCGTGTTACTTTCCAGGTGAATTCTGATAAGATTATGACAGTATCAGCAGCGACATCTAGTAAAGACTGGATGAAAATAAATGATCGGTAGCTAGGAAAAAAATTTGTTAATTTTATAATTATTGTTGAGCGATGAGAAAATTGTTTTAAGCAGACAGTTTGTATTAACACGATATGAAATGTGACTCTCTAGTTTTGAAGCCTATAAGACTCGTAGGTAGTACGCATTTATGTAATTCGTGACATTTGCGTAGTTGCGAAGATGGATAGTATTTCAATTTAGTAAACTAGGTAAGTTTCAAAGTAGTTTCGTTGATTAATTAACTCATTATAGGGGTTCATAGATGGAGAAATTTAATAAAACAAAAGAGCTGACGCCAAAACTTGAATTGAAGTGATATGCTGAATTTTGTAGGTTTATGGTATTGCTCATGAAAAGTATAAAGATTATTATATGGGCAGGTTGTCATAGAGTATGTCCATCTTTTTTTTTTGAATTCAATACCCGTAGCTCGTAAGCTAGCTGGGCGAAGTAAGTGAGAGAGGTATGTATATTGTTCTACGCAGATTATACAGTCTCAATGAGATATTGGTCGGAAGCGCACCACTCATTCGAGGGTAAGCAATACTTTGCGTGCTGTGTGTGACGCGTTTTGTACCCAACTTGATGTCTGACAAATTAGTGTGGGTCCAAAGATCCAAATATTAGGTCGTGGTTTCAGAATTTGGTACAATAGTTAGCGAAAATCCTCCAGGACGGCATAAACGATAGCAGTGACGCCAGAATTTGTGGCTCAAAGTCGACAAGAAATTCAGCACAACTCACATAAATCGTTGCCTAAAGAATCTTGTGGCATGTAGAACATTAAAATAAAATGCACTACTGGGTCGCACAAACTTGCTCTTATATTGAGTTCAGTTACAATGTTAAAAATGTTCTATATGTACAAAAACATTGATATTATTAGATACAAATTTTTAAATTGAAAAAATAATGTTTTTATTATAGATTGAACACAAATTTTGAAATTGTTACAGCAGTTTTTATTTTTTATTTTATAAATGACAAAATTTCTTAAACATTTTTAAGAATAAATTTTGATGCGCTTAAAGTTTTTTTTTTAAGTTTTTATAAATGATTAATTTAAAAAAATCATAGACAAGTATTGGAAATATCGAATTTTCAACAAAGAAATTGTACGGCAACATGCACACAGGAATGAATGGGTGTTATACGTCAATAGGTTCAGGGTCTCTGCTAATCTGGTATCTTGGTCACCGGACCTTTCATTGTACGATTATTTTTATGGTAACACTTGGAGTAAAGTGCTTACGAAAAAACTCTGTCAAACTCTGTTTTTTATATACTATACTCTGTCCAACAAAAATTGTTAGTACAGGGAAGATAGGACATTTGTCTCATTCTGGTTGCATTGCCATACATAAGTGTGTCGCATTTTAAAGCTCTCACAGGGATTCCGTAGTTTACTTTATAAATCACCGCAAATGAGAGTAAAAAACGCGTAGGGCTACCGTCTGCCGATTCAAAACGACTGAAAACAATATTCAATTTAAATTTTCCCGCAACACCAAGCGGTAAGATAATAGGCGCGTATTTTTTTAAGTTGAAAAACATTACGACAACACTCAACATACTCATCTTCTTAAAATGTGTTCTCAAAAGCTTCAAATCCCAAAAGCTCCTTAATAAAAACCACTGAAAAAGCTCCTTGCTTGCAATTGAGAATGATAATGGTAACTCTGTTTTGATGTAGATAAAGAGCGATCGTATTGAGTGACACTTGACACTCTTGACGTTGGCAGTATCTCATCAGCAGTGGGATACGACGGTCGTGTTGGGGTGCACAACTCTTTGCAAAGAATTACAACAACAATTCCTTAAGAAAAGTAAGTGCCTTGCTCTTTTTTAGTGGCATTTTTCCTAACGCATTCTATATAGTGATGGCCTTTCTTGGGACCCCGGAAAAACTGATCCAGCATCGCATGATAATGGAAAAACGTGTTTCATATCCCAGCTACGGAATAGCTCCTTAGGACCATTTCAAACTTTCACAGACTTTCGGCAAGGATATGTGCTTACATGTGACATCTTCAATTCTGCTTTGGAGCAGAGTGTGCAGCGCTGCCGTTAATACCATTAGGTTCGCGAACAATGTTGACTCATCATCCGTTCGCAACATCCCTTAACAGAACGGAATTATGTGGGATGAGGCCCAATAGAAGCAAAGTTATAGCTTCAAGCTAAATAAAGACGGGTATAAAAATTAAAAACTAAATTCCTTTCTAACTAATAGCACAGATAATTATATACAGATGTCGCATGCCCATAGAAAAAACTGACATATGAAAATGAAAATCTTCATTTGAAAGAGCTTTTAAGAAAGCTGTTTTCAATTTATTATTTTAAGATATGTGACATGTGAGCAGTGCTTTTTCTCTTTAAAATGTGTGCTCTCACGTGTGCTCACGAATAAAACCTATCTGTTGCTCTTGCGTATTCAACTCTGTATTCTTCGTTTTTTTTTTTGATACATTCAGACCATTTTTTTTTAATAGATTTGTTATGAGGTGGAGACACACAAGATACCTACATTTTTCATGGAGGAATCTTGGCAAGAAAAAAAATGAATGCGGTATTCGGTTGCTTGGATTTTTTTGTGTGTTTATCTGGGACAGTTTTTTCATAAAAAGGACATTCTGCAAATTTGGGACTTATGTACGTATGTCAATACCTTTGGATGGATTTGTAATAGGTATAAATACCTTATATTATTCTCACCATTTTTAGGTACCTACTTATTTGTTTTTTGTAATTCCCATACAAATTTTCCTAATTTCCTTGCTCAATTTTTCTGATCAGAGCCAAAAACAGACACAGTATTGTTTGTTATTCCTCTTCGTACATAGATATGTATCTACGTGTTTTGCATTCAGGTTCATGAAGTTAATGATAACACCTGTAGGTAGGAAGGTTGGTTTTATTTGATTTGGTGCGATCTTTTGATAATGGCGAGAATAACATGTTTGACTTTTTTGGGTTTGATAAAAATAAAAACAATCTGAAAAGTTGAAAAAAAAATTATTAAATTAAAACTTGAATTTAAAATGGGGCGACAAAGCAGAAGAAAACAAAATCCTAAAAATTGTGCATAGGTAATACCTACAAGTTTTTTTTTACGGGTTACTATACTCGTATACCTATTTGTTTTATACAAAAAAAATATTATTTTGGGTAATTTTCGAGGAGATCATATTGAAAGCTGCATGTTTGCATGAAGAATAACTGTAGGTACGAGAATATACATTTTTCATATGCACATACATACATACGTAGTACAATTTTTCTATGTCTTTTCGAAAACATGCTTAGGAATTCATTGCGTTTGTGAAAATTTAATAAAAAGTGACAATTTTCCAGTTTTTCAATTAGATACAAACATATCTTAATTGTAGACAAAGTTAATTTATAAATGTTACGAATTGTCAAATGAAAAAATTTATAGGTATCTATACCTACGTGCTACAAATTTCAAAATTAGTCTATTTCAGCCGTAATAAGAAAACGTAGTATATACATACATGCGAAAGTACATAAGAACATAAGTCACAAAATAATGATAGTTTTGATAAAGACAAATTGGCCATTTTTTTAGCTTTAGAATATTTTCTATTTTAGCCTATTCCAAATAAAATGTCTGATGCGTTTATACTGTTAAGTGTATTTGCTTAGTTCACCCACCCTTAATCCAATTTTACTTTTATTATTTTTAAAATCCACTTTATCGGTTTTCCACTTTTAAGTATTAATCGAAATTTTAATTTTTCATACTGTTTACTGCTCAATAACTTTGATCCCACCCACCCACTGTTCAAAGCGAAAATCTAGAGGATGTAATTCTTCCAAAACAACCTAGACTTCTGACCATCAACGAAGAACTCAACGAACTCTACGAACACGACAGAAACGAGACTATTGATGATGACTACATTGATGAAACTGCCATACATTTTTAAGACATTTTAAAACACGGACTTGACTATTTAAACTTAACAAATTGACTGACTCACTCACTAAGACACCGAGTACACACGAATTGACTGACTCGGACGTGGAATGAAAGTCTACCTCCTCGCGGTGCATTCTGGATAACGCTAAATGACTTTCTAAATTGAAACTTTGCATACACCCAACCTCGCACCTATCCCAAATCCTATTGTGTGCCCAAGCAGGGGGGTTTCAGGGGGTCGACATGCCCCCCCTTACATACCTCACTGTTTAAACGTCGTAATGCAGAGTGCTATAGGACTATACATATTTATGTAAGCAAGCAAAAAAACAAAAATCTCATAAAAAAGAAGTTTCAGTAATTTTTAATTTTCTCAAGCAGTAGAAGACAAAAAATCATCTAGTTTTCAGTTTTTGATTAGAAATTAATTAGAGCAACGAATTTTAGAAAAAAAATAATGTATATAATTTTACAGTTCTGAAAAATTACACTTTAAACTTTTTTTTATGTTTTTTTCCCCAAATTTTGACTTCAAAACCCATTTTTTTCAAAAACTATGCATAGATTTCACTTGATTTAAAAACTAGCTATTAGAACAGAGTATTGTCTTTAAACAAAGATCCAAAACTTAATTGTCACAGTTACCGTTATTTTTTAATAATTTTTTTTTAATTTGTACTACTTTTTTATAAAATTGCCCCTTCCGCCCAAAGGGAGGAGATAGACACCCCCCCCTCCCATAGTAAAAAATGCTTGTATTTAACGGTTCTACAAAAAACCGTTATTATTTCTTGGAGCCTGAGTTATCAATTATTATGTTTCAATAATTATTGGTATGTTATTCTTATTTTAAATTTTCGGATAAGCCGCGTATATAACAGATATTTAGCAAGTGCAATATGCAATACTGTAATCACCTCGAACGTTTCCCCGGTATATAAAAAAAATTTAAAAGTTCGTATTTCGCTATAAAATAGTTTATAAAAAAAGATTAATGTTAAACTAATGTTAATGTTGTGAAAACACATAATAATTGATGATGGTGTTTAAAAAGTGAATACAAAAAAAATAAGTTTAAATTTTCAGTGATGAGTTTTAATGACAACCTACTTAGATTTTTCTGTATGTATGTAGGTACACATAAAGTCTAAAGTCAAATTAGGTATTTTTTTATCAAGATTTCTGTGTTAGACAAATGCGCGATTTTTCTGTTAAATACGATACATTAGATTTTGATATATTTAAATAAAAGTGGAGGTATAATTAACACTTTATTATAACATTAAAACCTTTATGTGTTATTTTATTTTAACTTTAGAAAATTCTTTCCTTGCTTAGAAATTTGTATGAAGACAATAATTATTTTTATTTATTTTTTATTCGTTCTTCTAATAAAAGCTATGAACAGTTCTCATTTAAGCAATAAAACCGGCTCTACTTAACGCAGTCGCTTAGCTGGGAGGCTTTGTCTAACTTTTTCATAATTTCAAACACTTAAGAAAACTCTTCTAACTAATGTGGGTTTTACAACAGAACCTCAGCGAGTTTACGTTGAACAACCCTTAATTTGACAGATACATAACTCAAACACAACAACACAAATAAAAAAAATAAAAAGCCAACTTTAAACGAAATAATCGTCGAAAAAAGTACACTTTATATACTACCTCGGTACAGAATTTGATTGTTTATAAATTATTTATATTATTTTAGATGGAAATGAAGTATACATATATAGCTTATTAACAGCATACAAATCCAATTTTGTTTTACCTAGGTGCAAATTCTTTTGGCTATACTCGTAACATCGTAACATACTCGTATGTATGTACACTTGTATGTACAGATTTGCTGATTGTAGAACACTTTTGTACGATTTTTATTATTAGTTCTTAGAAAGTCCATGTAGATTTTATAAAAAAAAATTAAAAACTCTTGACTGTGGAATTACACTTTAGGAAATTTCCTAAAAATGTGCTGTACAAAAATTGAAATTCATTCACCCGTGCGCGGTGTGGGCTCTGTGTTGTCAAACTTAAAGAAAAACACATGCACATTCTTCATAGAATACGGACCTATATAATACCTATACTATGGATATACACACACAAGGAAACAATAACAACATGACGAACAGGTGTAAAGTATTTAAAAAAAAACAAAGATTATAAATTAATATTACGCAAATGATGGAGATATTAATAGAATATGTTCTATTTACCTAATGCCTTACCTTTTGCCTTCTTTCTGAACAAGAAAAAAGATACCCCAATAGGAAATTGCTTTTTTTGGCAGATATCTACATAATATTCCACATGCAAAAGAGGTAGCCGCATTGTCTGCCAGTATTATCTTTCTCGCGCATAATAAAAAAAAAGTCCTTAAACAGAAGAGAGAATATTACTCGTATATTGTTCTCTTTTTAATTCAGAAAAGCTTTCTTATGGCGATTATAAAATTCTCTTCTTCTTATGAAACCTTCTTAAGAAAGCTTTTGTCTGCTCGAGATTGTCTGCTCGAGAAAATTTTCGATGACAGAATTTTGTATGGAGGTGAGACATCTGTATATAATTATCTGTGCTAATAGGGTCTTAAAAGTCAAAATTGACTATCAGACCTTGAGATCTATTAGATTTAAGTCAGGAGTTCCTCAGGTTAGTCATTTTAGTCCAATTTTGTTTATAATGATATTTTCAAAATTACAAAATTCGAGGCCTCATATATGGTGATGATCTTAAAAAAATTTGAAAGTGACTTCCTTGATCACTTGAGTGTGCTGAATTTATCTGAAACCTTTTCCAACAAACATTTTCGGACAGAATGGAGAAAGTTCAGAATCGGTGCACAAAATTTGCGTTTCTTCAAAAAATCATTGGATTTTTTTCCAGTTTCCAGATTTTCAAGCTAGACATAATCTTATTCACAATATAATATTTGGGCAAGATATTATTTTACTTAAAGAATTCCAACCTTCTACCCATCCTTTGTGATTATAAGCCAACGTGACAATTGAGAGAAAGACACCTACTTATTCAGATTTTTCTGTTGAGCCTGAAGCTCGTTGATTATTAAATTATTAATTTAATAAAATAGTACCCCTTGGCATAATTGTTGTGCACTAAATGTCATGCAGAAGGACTTGGGTTCGATTCTCAGCCGCTAGAAATTGACAAATGCTCTAAGAGTTTCTCTTGTCATAAAGAATGCTGCTCATTAGCCGTCCAGAATCGGCAGAAAAGAGGGTTGTAATTCACTAGGTTAGGTACTGGTTTTCGTCGAGCAGTTGCACTACCAAATTTAATTTAATTTAATAAAATAATAACAAAATATCGACTTCATTGTACCTCTTAAATTGAGTCAATAGACTATGAATCAATATTTTTCATTTGCATCCAAATCAATTACATATGTACTTCTATTATCACTGTCAGGCTTAAATCTTTTAACTACTTTTATCTGACACACTCCCAGGCTTCTAGACTCTTCCTTTCAAAAGATTAACACGAAAAATCACACAAATTCAAATGACCATTGTATAATTTTCGAGTTAGATTTATATACCGCTTCCGTTCATCCTTTTTGACCTTAACTTATAATATTTCCGTGATGTTCTGATTCGACAATTGGATAAATTAAATGAACTAAAAATAAATCCAATTCAACTTTGAAAATTTAAGTAAAGGAAAATTCCGTCTAAAATCCATTTTTTAAATTTCTGTCATACGAATCGTCAAACCAACAAATTAAGGTCGCATGGGAATATACCTCTTCTGGTTCATTTGATGTCAATAAATTTCCCTCTTGCAAAGGGCTGACAATTTAATTGGCGGAATTAGTGTTTTTGTCCGATTAACCTACAGCAAAACACAATTTCTTGCCAAAATTGATGGTTCTCTACAACGTGTGCTTCTTCAATTCATCGATCTTCAAAATGAAAGTGATACTCTGCCCATTTGACTTAAGACAAAACAACGGGGAACGTGGTGCAGGAGGTATATAGATAACGTCCCCTTTATTTTCTGCAACGGATCCAACATATAATTTACGCAATGAGGAAGGTGTTTCAACAACGAGAGGGCTAAGAACTTAAGCCCAACAAACTCAGAGCAGTCCGTTCACTCTAAAAGAGTTCTATAGACTGCTCTGACTGCGCCGGCCGCCATAGTGGGTCAATTATTTTACTTCTTAATTTACATGTGGGTAGGCCCAATTATACGTGCCTTGAATGGTGCGCGCTTCCACTCGGATACAGGTATCAGAAAGGACGCATCCCAATACCCAGTGTGCCCCTATGTATGCATATGATCCCCAACCGAAAATGATCTGTTAATAAACACCTTGATGCAGTTTTAATGACATGGAATTGTGATGTGATACGAGGAAAAGAAGACAACAACGAAGACGATGGACGTCGCGACCATCCAGTGTACAGTGTACCAAGTGCAGTGTAGTTAGTCGGAAAGTCTGTGTTGCAGAGTCCAGTCACAAAGTGCTGCTGTTAATTGCCAAAGTAAGTGCATGCACTTAGTGCGTAGTTGATTGCCAAATGCAAATTGGCATAGAAGCCCCACCATTCCAAAGAGAAGGAACAAATAATATTCAAAAAGATCCATAACATAAATTGTTAAGCTGAGTGGGTTATAACGTCCCCGAGGCTATGTGCAGTAGGAACTGGTTTTCCATTGTTGACCGAACTCTGGTCAACATGAACACTCCACAGAGACACCCCCTGTAGATAGTTTCGCGTAAGCGGCGAAGATGAGCTTGGTATGTTTATTGGCTGAAATAACTCAGTTGTAGGCATAACTTTACTCGGCCAAGCCAGGGCCCAAGGAAAACAATGTTCACCTAAACATTAAGTGCGTGCATAAAGATAAAAAGATGGAAATTTGAAGTGCCTAGGCCAGCTATTAAAAGGTAATTTTGAGTTGCAATATCTCGTTGAGGATATCTTATGAATAATTTTTTTATTATTCTGAAGACAATAACAAATTGCGCAGAGATGTAAATGATTATGAAATAAAGAATTAACTTTAGTTGAAGAAAGAACTAATTGGAAAAATGAACAACTTTATAAATTAGATAAGACTAAACCGTGGAAAGAACCTATAAATATTGTTTTAGAAATTCATTAAGAGCCATAATTATGTGTTGTGGTTGAGTTATTCATTAACGCAATGGTTTTTGAAGAGATGAATTCAACCAAAGTTAAAGCAAGGGGAAGGTCTTTGGAAGTTTACCTTCATAATTTAATACGAAATGAATCTCAGAAAGGGGTTTCAGTTAACAACTTCATTGAGATATGAATAGAAATTGAAATTAAATGCATGAATCTGGGACGTCTGTGGGGGTCTTAGTTAACTTTATTTCAAAACAAATAAAATGAGTTCGATCTTTATTCTAAATGTGAAATTTGCCCTATAGTACATATATCACAAGAAAATATAAAAAACCCGGTCCCTAAAATAATAAAATAAAAAATAAAACATTTAATTTTACTTTTTTAAGACTTATTTAAGCAGTGTAATGAAGTGGCATAATTTATTTTAAGCAATATGGCATTCAACGAAAATCTAACCAACACAACGTGGGTCGAAATCTGAGATTTTATGATCTTACCCTATATATTTTATTCAGACTTGACATTTTTCTGTTTTAATGCTTTAAAACAAAAAGAATTGGGCCCAAATGGTTGCCCTGAGGAACTCTAGAATTACATATACAAGTTTTTGAATGTTAGCATTAAATACGATCTGCAAAGCAAATAATATTTCAGCCAAGCAATAATTTTTAAGGTAGGTAAACCTAAGCTCCGCTCATTATTTCTAACAAAAATTACTTCATATGAACGTTTGTCAATTGCCTTACTTAAATCTGTTAAAAAACAATCTGCTTGTATTTCTTTTTAAGGGAATCTGGGCAAGGCTCTGCTAGCTCTAGGAGAAAAGTGACAGTACAATTCCCATATCTGGGCAGATGCTCCAAAAACCTACTTGAGTCTCTTGGACAAAATTCAAAAGAGAGCTATAATAATGATAGGTGTCTAACTCAAACATTTGAATCTCTCGAGCACCGCCGCAATGTTTCATGCTTATCATTATTTTATCGGTATTTTCATAAACAATGCTCTAGTGAAATAGCCAGTTGCATTCCTCCCCTTAAACAATTCAACCGTAATACCCGTACTTCTAGGAATGTCCATCAGTTTACCCTTGAGCCCAACTTCGGACATACTGTCAAATACAGAGATTCTTTTTTTAGTCACACTACACGAATGTGGAATGCTTTACCTGGCTCAGTATTTCCCACTCATTTGTTTTTAACATTATAAGGGTATTCATAACCCCTTGAGTGCGCGTATAATATAGAAAAAAAAAAAAGTGGAACGGCCTTCCGATGAACTATGTTGATTAGGAACGGTAAACAATTTCGTATAAAAACTTAATTTTTGTATAAGCAAATGCTTCGAAAAGGTCCGGTATAGTCGGTAATTTAGCTTTTGGGTGATAATTGTCAATTCAATTGAAAGTTGAAGGGACCTCAATTCCGAAGTACTTTTGGCCTGGTTCGATGCAAACCGACCCTTTTAAAATCCACAGCACTGATATACTGTGAATCTTATTTTCCCAAGGGAATTTGATTAAATTCAGACACCTAGAATATTAATTAATTAATAAAAATCTTTAGAGTCAGTAAACCACTTGGCATAATGGTTCATGCGTTGGACTGTCTTGAAGGAGGTTTTGGGGTCGATCTTCAACCGATGCAAAAAAGTTTTTCAGGGGTGTACTGCCTCTGGCGAGAGATTGATAAAACCTCTAAGAGTATCTCTTGTGATGAAAAGTGCTGCTCATTAGGCGTTCGGAATCGACAGAAAATTGTAGGTCCCCTCCATTCCTGTTAAAGCGCACACAGAAATGGTTGAGAATTGTAAGCCACTACATTTTGCTTCTCTTCGAGCTGTTGCACCACCAAATTTAATTTAAGAGTCGGTAAACATCTAGCAATATTTAGGTGTAAGAAGGCTACGACAGAGTCTAACTCATGGCGAAACGCACTTTGAAGTTGAGGTAACTTGAACTTTCAATTTAATTTAATTCAATCAATTCACTTTTACAGAGATAATAAAAAATCTTCATATTCGTTGTGATAGTTGTCAACATTATTTTTCCTTCCTTACGACGATATGGAAGGCGAAAAAATTCTGTCTATCTATGTATCAATTCAGCCTAAACGGCTGGTCCGATTTTTTTTTAATAATTGGTTGCTACGAGTAGCATTTTTAATTGTTTCTCCCAATTTTTTTTTCTCAAAAACAAGAACTGTGGATTTAAGAACAGACTAAAATTGTATATTAGTAAAAGCTACGAGTACATACATACATACATAGCTTATGGTTTACAAAATTTTCAAAAAATAGAACATATTTTTGCTTTCATTTTTCTCAAAAACGTTACAACTGTGTTTACAGGATGGCAAGGCGGCTGGGTCCGACGGAATCCCAGTTGAATTCTACAAGTACGGCACCAATGAGCTGATAAATTCGATTACGTCGGAGTTCAACTATATTTTGGATAGTGGATCTATACCCGAAAGGTTTAAGGAGTCCTTAATCTTTCCTATCCACAAAAAAGGAAGTACGCAAAACCCAGATAATTATCGAGGAATAAGTTTTTTGAACGCCTCATACAAAATTTTTACGTCAATTCTGCAACGACGACTAAATTTATGGATTAGCCAGAATGGTTTATTGAAGGAGTTTCAAGCCGGTTTCAGATCTGGTTACTCCACTGTCGACCAAATATTTGTTCTTAAGAGCATTGCCGATAACTTCCTACGGAACCAAAAGAAACTTTATTGTTTCTTCGTGGATTTTAAAGCAGCGTTCGATGCAGTGGACAGAAATGCGCTCTTATACAAGCTTTATGGACTGGGGATGTCCAGGAAATTCGGTAAAGTCCTCAAAAATATTTATAATGATACCAAAGCCGCAGTTTGGAATGGAGAGGAAATCTCTGAATGGTTTCAGACTGGAACAGGCGTCCGGCAGGGGTGTGCGTTGAGTCCGCTTTTATTTGCCCTCTTTGTAGATGACCTAACCGACAACATTTGTGGAGGAGTGGAATTCGCCGGGACATTGATCAAAGCACTTTTCTATGCCGATGACATTGTGCTGTTTTCTAGTTCACCCCAATCACTGCAACTGATGATAAACCAATTGCATAGGTACTGTGTAACGTGGAATCTAAAGGTCAATCTAAGTAAATCCAAAATAATGATTTTCAAGAATGGAGGTGGAAGAAATAGCTCAAATGAAAGATGGAGCTACGATTCGAACCTGATAGAGGTGGTGAGGGAATTCAATTATTTAGGAGTGTGCTTTACAAAGAATCTTAGTATGGAAAGACATCATGGGGATAAACTTATGAAAGCAAAAAGTGCAATTGGGACTTCCTGGGCAAAGTGTTTCTCAAACAAGAATATAGCACATAGTAGCAAATTTCGTAATGCTTTACGCAGCGCAGGTTTGGGGATACAAACAATACGAGAGTGTGGAAAAACTGCTAAGATTCTTTATTAAAAGAATATATCATCTGCCCTACAACACACCAAATTACATGGTTTTGTTGGAAACTGGACTATCACCGCTTTTTATTCAAACCCTAAAACTACATATAGACTATATTCTCAAAGTTTTGCAATGCATAGTGAAAGATTACCGAAGAAAGCAGCCCTCTATGCAATCAATCAAAGAAGTAGTTGGTACGCAGAATGGCACGAGCTGGCTTTATGGTGTGAAATGTCACTGGATTTGGATTTCGGTAACGTTAATGATTGCAGAGTTAAACTGTATAAATTGATTGCGGCGGTTGATGAAAAGCTCCGTAGTCGCTATATAGAAGAAGCTTCAAATTCAACTCATAGATTAATTTACAAACATCTCAATCATAACCTTGGTCCAAATAACTATTTTAGAGATGAGAACAGTGTGGAGGTTATTTCTATGATGCTGAGACTTCGAGGGGAGCTCATGCATCTTAACTATATCCCACATAGGGAGGATCGCCCTGGACAATGTAGTTTATGCAACCAAAGAGAAAGAGAAGATGTTTTTCACTTCTTAGGAAAATGCCCTGTACTGATAGAAAGTAGGAGATTCTTCCTCGGATCTAATTACCTAACGGAAGAGGAAATGATAAGTCTTTTAAACGAGATGAAGGTGGAAAAACTTTTTACGTATTGCAAAGTGGCAAAATCATATCGGGACAGAATACTCTGCGAAAGCTTCTAAAAACACATCGAAGTTAAATATTTATTTAAGTTGTAAAATATATGTACATAAGATATTTTTGTTTTTTTTTTTGTTTTGTTTTTTGTTTAATAATTTCTTGCTTTTAACATAATCGTAAAACCAATGAGCTTTATATTATATTAATTTTATCTTGTCAACCTGGCAGACGGCATTGCCATGCTAATTTTGATTTTGTAATTTATTAATATGTTAAGAAATAATGAAAATAAAATCTAATCTAATCTAATCTAATCTTACAACTGTCTTTGATTAATTTATGCATGCTGAAACTTAGAAGCTTGCATAATATTATGTCTTCAAATTGCTGTTCATTTGTTTTTTGAAAACTAAATTTTTTTGAAACCATACAAGATTCAGAACAAAAAACACCGATACCCACCATACAAATTTAAGAAATGGTTTGGAAAAATCGTACGAGTATTTTTTTATTAAAATGGATTCAGAAATGGATCTGAAATTAAGAAAATACTGACTGTAACCGTTGAATCATATTTGACTTTCTAATTATTGGCATAATGGATTCAAATACATAATGTTTACAGGAACTTCTAAAAACTTTTAAAAATATGTATTGCACATCAAAACAAAAAAAAATATATCTTGAATTAAAAAAAAAAATAATATTTTTTATTCTTTTTTTTTTATTTTTGAAAATCAAGTGTCTCAAAAACGGGTAATTTTTTGTTTCAAAATAAATTTTCATTTGCACAATAGCATCTAAAAACTTAAAATTGGCGTACCAATTTTTTTTTTCTTAAAATTGTTTTAAGAATTTAGTTTTTTAATTTATAATTTTTGTTCTTGCATTAATTCATATTTGTTAAAGAAATTAGTTGGTGTTCCGTTGTTAGCTCCAATTTTCTGAAGGAGTTGTTTAAGTCTTTAATAAAATAAATGTTATGCTTCTGATCATTTTTCTCTTATAACATCCATTTTTAAATTTGAAGTCCGGTTTTTGCAGTCGTGCATTTAATTATTTTGAAATCAACTTCCTAAGTGAAGCTTTAATATTGCTAACCGCAATGCACTCAGTACATTGAGAAATAGGAAGAGTCCCTAATGAGAACGGCGATTTTAAGAAGTGTTCTGTATATCAGTTACAGTTTAAGTATTTAAGTATTATACAGCGTTGAACAGTCCACATTACAAGTTTTAGGCGAATTTCTTGTCAGATCATCTCTAAAATTTTATTAAAGCTTAAATTGTCGAATGCCTGTTTTATCTCTTTAGTATCGTATGCTATTCATACACCTCTTTGACACTTTCAGAGAGGTCTGCTTCATTAGTATTTTGCACAAACTATCATTGTGAGTTCAGAAGCAAGCACGATTCTAGCTAGAAATTGTTAAAAATCAAGGACAAGTTAGTAAAATCCATAAGTTAGAAAATTGTTAACTGGTATCATACTTACGGCTTAACACTAGGCTGTTTAGTGCTTACTGTTCAAATTTCGTTTAATTTTTGGTTGACCAAAATAGGTATTATACCTACCCCTGCCTACATTAATACACTGAATTTTTACTTGTGACATATATGTAGGTACTCTATTGCAAATTAACAATCGTAAGCAAAGTAGAACTCGAGATTTTGGTCAAAGTTGTATCTTCCATACGGCTCGGCCGATTTTCTTTAAACTTGGCAGATAGATAGCATTTTTAATTTTTCCCCCACACTTTTTTTTAAACTAAAATTAACGGTACGAACTTTTTTTGGAAATTCTATAAAATATATTTTTTTCTCAAAAACTGTTTCACAGATTTTTCTAAAAAAAAATCAAAAAATTTCATTTATTTGAAGCTAGGTCATGCTTGAAAAAAATTTCTCAAAAACTTTGGAACGGTTTTTGATCATTTTTGAATTATAAAAAAAAATACTTTTTTTCTTAAAAGCCAATATTTCAAAAACCACATGCTCGATTTTCTTAAAATTTTACATTTAAAAGATATGAGAAAAAGAATATTGTATCTAAAAATAACGATCCCACTATAAAAATGTTAAAAAAAAATAATTTTTGAAAATCGTATTTTTCTCGAAACGGCACTTAGGAATTTGATGAAATTTCTTTCTTAAAATTAATTTTTATGATCTATATAATTTAATAATAACAATTTTGAAATTAATATATTACTGACTGTACCTACCATAGAACCATTTTTCCGAATTTTGAATATCTCACTATCAGCATTACGGATTTTAATGAAATTTTTTCTAGAGAAGCTTCTAAAAACTTTGAAAAACATTGCATTTCATAACTTAAAAAAATATTTTTTTAATTGAAAACAAAAAACTCAAAAAAATATTTTTTTTTTCTTAATTTAATTTTTATTTTTAAATATCTAATATCTAAAAAATTACTGGCGTACCAAATTTTTTTTTCTTGAGATCGTTTTAAACATTTTTATATATGTAGAAGCTTGTTTTTAAAGAAATCACTAAAACGATATTTAATTTTTGTTCTTACATGAACTAGCATTTTCTTGAGAAATCACATCGCATCCTGTTTTTAGCTCCAAATACTAATGGAGTTATTTTAGTCATTAAAAAAATGAACATTTTTCTCTAGTAACATTCATTTTAAATTTTGTTTATTAGTCTTTTACATAAGAGCAAGTTCGTGCGACCCAGTTTCGCATTTTATTTTTATTATAATCATTAGAACTGATTTGGAGATAAATAAACTTTTTCCTAGTGGTTGTATGGAGGTCTCATTATTTAACGAAAAATTACTAATATCCCTTAAGGTTGGCTATAAGATTCTTTGTCTTTACTATCAGATTTTAAGAACATTGGAAAAAGGACGTTGGATGGCATGGAAATGAACATAATAAACAGTATTAATGATTGGACTAATCGTTTTAAGAGTATAATAGGTGAGGGTAACATGATGATCTTTATTTTTAAATTTTGTGTGACAACTTCAAACTAAATACTTTATCAATTTGGGAGATTTTTGCCATAATTTCCTAACGCACAGTTAGCTATGTATTTCCTCGGAGGTACCACGGACTCAACCAACAAGTTTATTTATAGTAACAGAGCTGCCCCCATTTTGGCAAGCTCAGATGGTTGAGACCCCCTTCTATTTACATGCACTTTTTCTCTTCTGCGCCGCGTTTATCGTTCCTCTGTGGTTAGCTTAAAAATTTTGCTGACCAGATTATTATTTTCCATTCATTCCACATGGTGCAGTCCTCTAGTCTTTAGACTTTCTATTCTCTTTTGATGAGATCAGTGATACTTATTTCCCTTTGCTTACAATACGTGCTTAAACGGCCTTGTTCTTTTTCAAAGCCAAAATAAATACGATAAGCCCTTACAAGACAAATTACCTACCTTAAAAATTGTGTAAAAAGTTCTTCTTAATTAGATACCGTGCAAGGAATTACAAAAACGTATGCTAATTGGCAGCGGCAAACAAGCTTTTGACCAAAGAACAAGGCAGAAATGGTCAACAGTGAACGAAATCCTCTTAAATTCTTGAAGGTTTCCAGTTTGATTAACACCTTTGAGTGTTAATCATTCCAAGGACTTTATAATATGCAATTTTATTGCGTTACAATTCCTTCCGAATTATGAAAAGATCTGTCTTTTTTTTAGCAGCAGCTTGCTAAGATAAATTTTGTTGCATCTGCAGCAACAATGTTACAACTTGTCGATGTACTACAACTTTAACTGTATCCAGATGCCAAAATATTGTGACAACGCAAAGTGAAAATTGAAGTCCAGAAGTAGAGGTAGGTAGTCGAAAGATACACCGAAGGCGTTTTATGCGTTATTCTCTCTTTCTATCTCTCTCGCTCTCTCTCTGTCGATCTGCGAACTGGTCCTATGCTATAATTTATGGCCGACACCATTCATTAACTGTACGCTCTGAAATTGAAAATCTACCTGCAATACATCATGTTCAATTGGAATTACAGATACAAAAGTACAACAAAAATATACCTGTACCTACCTGGCTATACAGCACTCATTGTCAATTAATCTACAATCACACATCGCACCTCCGGTGCAATATCGACGTAACTGCAATTTTTTCTGAAATTGAGTTAAGATTGACATAATTACCTAAATGTCAAGTTTAATAAGTGGTAAAATCGACGTAATTGTATCTTTGCTATTGCCCAAAAGAAGCCACTTTTTTGTATGGACACAAAAGCTGAAACGTATGGTATTTTGATAATCAAGAAAACTTTAAACGTGATTCCTCAACATTTAGGAAAATTGCATTTACGTCGTTATTGCACCGGAGGTGCGACATGCTCTGGCCAGGGCATCGCCATTGCCAATTGAATGCGCGCGCACTTGTAAATTTGCATATTAATTGCAAAAATTTATTACTGCCAAATAAATAACTACTGTCAACGGTTAGAAAAAAAAAGCATACTTGAAATTGTTGGAATAACTATTCGTATTCGAATAAGATTCTTGTCCCGGTTGGATTGTTATCAGATAAATGTGTCAAAATCCAATTGGAATTAAATAAATTATGATCCAATTGGATAAATATTTTTCTTTCTTTTTTTCGAAGGGGAAATTCAATATTTCCAATTTGAATTTCCCGCTTGATATAATTCCTTCTGTTTGGGCGAACTGCACTACCGACTTGAACTTGTTTTGGTCCTTTTGTAAGATGCTCGTTAGTCTAACTATTTACCAATAGATGGCGCAAGTGTCATGTTCAACAGATTAAATTGAATTTATTTTCATGAAAAATTAATTCCATATTGTGGTTTGCATAAAGGCAGGTAAATTTATATAAAATTCTATAAGAGGGTGACTGTAGTTGAGTCAACAATACGCTCATTTTATTATTGGACTTATCCATCCACAGATAAAATTAAAAAAACTTACTTATTTAAATAAGAAAAGTTCGGCATCTATACGTAAGATGTAAGATAATGTTAAAGGAAGTTACAAGTTTAGGGCGCAACTCGCAAATATCTATAGGTAAGTCACAGATAGTGGTTCTTTATATTGTGATTCTATGCAATATTGTGGAATGTTGAGCACAGTTGCTAAAGCTAAAGCAGCTCTACAAAATATTTATGTACACGACTGGATGTCACAAAATTGTTCTTGATATAAGCTTCTTGTGCCACCCCACACATTAGAGACATTTAATGAAGGTATTTAATAGATCTATCGCTCCGGAAAAGTGTGAGAAAAGACAAAAAAATAGAAGAGCACATAGATCTCTATAGGTCACAATGCAATACCCCCAAGTGAAAAAATTTCACTGATTTTTCTGACAAAAAAAAACTTTTTCATTTTAAAATTTGGGAATTCATCGCAATACAATATTGGAAAAACATATTTGAAGTGATTAAATAAGTATACGAGAATAATCCAAAAATAAATTTAAGAAAAACTTTTACCGTTGTATGGGATTTTTGCCAAGAACCCAAAAACTTAGTTCGAATATTAGTTTAATCAAAATTATTATAGGAGTTAGGAATTAAATTTACAAAAAAAAATATTGAGCCGTTTTTGAGATATTTGATTTCATAATTTCAAAAAATATTTTTTTTAAGTCTTGTAATATAATGTTTTTTAAACTTTTTAGAAGCTTCTCTATAAAAAAATTTCATTAAAATCCGTTATGCCAATAGAAAAACAAAAATCGAAAAAATGATTCTATCGTAGGTACAGTCAGTAATATCTTTATTTCAAAATTGTTCTTATTAAATTATAGGTCGTTAAAATCAATTGAAAGAAAAAAGATTTTATCAAAATTCTCGGAATCATTTACGAGAAAAATGTGATTTTCGAAAACATTTTTTTTAATTTGTATGGTCATCATCATCGGCTCGACAACCGGGTTCCGGTCCTGGCCTCTTTCAACAAGTCTCTCCACCTATCCCGGTCTCTAGCCGACGCCATCCAGTTGCGCACCCCAAGGCTTCGGGCGTCCTGGTCTACGCCATCTCTCCAGCGCAAGCATGGTCTACCACGCTGTCGTCTACCATAGAATGTACCACAAAGAACTTTCCGAGCAGGTTCCTCTTCGCTCATGCGAGCTAGGTGCCCTGCCCACCGGAGTCTACCGAGCTTAATTTTTGTCACGATATCTGCTTCAAGGTAGATTTCGTACAGTTCATGATTGTACCGTCTCCGGAATCGTCCTTCCTCACATACGGGGCCAACAATTCTCCTTAAGACTTTTCTCTCGAACGCAGCTAAGAGGTCGGAGTGCCTTTTGCTAAGCACCCAAGTCTCGGATCCATATGTGAGTACTGGCAGGACCATGGTCCTGTACAGCAGCAGTTTTGAAGTTATGGTGAGATTTCTGGATTTGAAAAGCTTTGACAGACTATAGTAGGCTCTGTTGGATTTGAGAAGCCGCCCGCGTATTTCTTCTTCTATATTGTTATCGGCTGCTACTATTGACCCAAGGTATTTAAAGGATTGCACCACTTCAAATTCGTGCTCCGCAACCTTGATTGTTTGACCAACTGTTCCTCTCGCATTCGACGCCACCATGTACTTTGTTTTACCTTCACTAATGTGCAGCCCCAGATTTTGTGCCGCCTGCTCGATCTGGATGAAGGAATCGTGTACAGCTTGTTCGGTTCTTCCGATGATGTCGATGTCGTCTGCGTAAGCCAGTAACTGGCTGGACCTGTTGACGATGGTCCCTCTTGTTGCCGTGCCAGAGTCACGGATTGCTTTCTCCAACGCCAGGTTGAAGAGGAGGCAGGCCAAACCGTCCCCTTGTCGGAGTCCATTAAAGATGTTGATTGGTCTGGATAGCAATCCGGCTATTTTTACTTGGCTTGTTACGTTGGTCATGGTCAACCTACATAGTCGTGTCAATTTATTTGGGGTGCCGAATTCTCTCATGGCTTTGTAAAGTTCTACCCTGGCTATGCTATCATAGGCGGCCTTAAAGTCTATAAACAGATGGTATGTTGGGATGTTAAATTCTAGACATTTTTCCATCGCCTGCCTAAGGGTAAAGATCTGATCAGTTGTTGATTTGCCTGGAATGAAACCACACTGATATTGTCCGATAACGGTTTTAGCGTATGGGGTTATCCGGTCTTGTAGGATAGAGGAGAGTATCTTATAGGCGGTACTCAACAACGTGATACCTCTATAATTGCTGCACGTTGTGACATCTCCCTTCTTATGTATGGGGCATATTAAACCTTTTCGCCAGTCTTCTGGCATTTCTTCCTGCTCCCATACGTGTACTATAATATCATGAATTGCTTGACGTAAGGCTGGCCCGCCGTGATGGAATAATTCGGCTGGTATGCCATCGGCTCCCGGGGCTTTGTTCTGTTTAAGCCGGCCTATAGCCTTCTCAACCTCTTCTATGCTTGGTGGCGGCAACATAGGGTATTCTTCTTGAAGTAGTGGAGCCTCCACTTCTGCAGTGAGCTGACCATTTAGCAATTCATTAAAGTACACTTCCCATCGCTCCAGTATGCTTTCAGGATCGGTGATCAGATTTCCCTCTCCGTCCTTGCAGTATGCGCAGCGTGGTGTGTACTGCGTCATGTTTCGGACGGATTGGTAGAACTTCCGCGCCTGGTGCGGACCTCGCTCTCGGCTGTTTTCTATTTCACAGATTAGGTTCTTCTCCCAGGCTGATTTCTTTTGTCTGTGAAGCCGTTTTTCTGTTCTTCTGAGCTCTTTATATTCCTCTTCGCGTGCCCGCGTTCTATGAGATTGTTGCATTGCTCGGTACGCAACATTCTTACGTTCAGTCGCTAGCTTGCATTCATCATCAAACCAGTCGTTCCGATTTTTACGACTGCTGCCTAAGATGGAGTTGGCAGTACTAATGACAGTATTTTTAAGACGTGTCCACTTTTCATTTACGCCCAGCATACTGGCTCCAGGACTTACTCTCCCTAAGTCAGGTGTTTCTAGGGCGAGTCCTAACGCATTACCAAAGGTGTTACTGGTGTTTTCATTGCGCAGGGCAGCCGTGTTGATTCGAACCTGATCGGCGGATGCAATGCGTCTTCGCAAGGCAATCCGCCCTCGGAAAACCATACCAACAAGATAGTGATCCGAGTCGATATTGGCACCTCGGTACGTTCGTACCGTCATCAAGTTCGAGTAGTGGCGACGGTCTATCAACACGTGGTCTATTTGGTTACGAGTGACTCCATCAGGTGATACCCAGGTGGTTTTGTAGATATCTTTACGCGGGAACCTGGTACTCGCAACGACCATGTTTTTCGATGCTGCCAATTCTAAGACTCGAAGTCCATTGTCATTAGTGTTCTCATGCAAACTATGGGTGCCTGCGTAATGCCTGAATACCGGCTCCCGACCTATTTTTGCGTTCAAATCCCCAAGGATGATTTTAACATCATACCTTGGACAGGCATTGAGGGCCCTCTCGACTTGTTCGTAGTAAGTCTCTTTTTCTTCGTCTGAGGACTCCTCCGTAGGTCCGTGAACGTTAATGAGGCTGATGTTCGTAAATTTGCCTCGCACGCGAAGGGTGCATAGCCTTTCGCTTATAGCGTTAAAGCCGATGATGGTAGACTTCATTTTTTCGCTGACTAGGAAGCCTACCCCGAGCACATGGTGTTTTGTATGACAGCTATAGTATATGTCATATTCTTTCTTCTGTAGAACACCATTCCCTGTCCATCTGATTTCTTGAAGAGCTGTTATGTCAGCTTTATATTTTGACAGGGCATCGGCTAGCTGCTGAGCAGCTCGAGCTCTATAGAGCGATCGTACGTTCCATAAGAAAATTCGTAAATCGTTTTTCAGTTTTCGTTGCATTGGTTGTCGTCGTGTGATCAGTCCGTTTCCGAGGCTTGTTGTCGGTCTCGTAATTCATAAAGTTTTACGGGACAGGGAATTAACCTGTCGCCAACCTGAGGAACCAGCCTGATCATATTAGCCAAACCTTTTTAAAGGCTTGTTTCTAGCGGCCGCCACGAAGAGGCTATGATCAGACTTCCACCAGTCCCGAATAGTTACGGCACGTGCATGTTTTCGTATGCTACATGTTATTCCCCCTATTCGTCTGATGGCTTGTATGGTGGGTACCGTTAATCTTAGGTAAATTAATTTTTTTTCACATCTTGTATATTATATTAAGAAACTTTCATTCATCATTTATCGAAATATTGAGTTTCGAAAAAAAAATTGAAATTTTTTTTAAAAATCCAAAAAAAAAAAATGTTTGAAAATTTGAATACACAAAAATATTCAAACTTTTGGGGAGCTTTGGCATACAAAAATTATCAAAATCAAAAACAAAATTTTCTGAATTTTTTTTTTAAATCTGTGGAGAGTTTTTTGAGAAAAAAAAATATTTATAAAATTTTGAAAAAAATTTGTATGGCATGATAGAGTTATTTTTGGTCATAAAAAAAAATATGTGGTGGGAAAAATTTAAAAACGAAATCTACCAAGTTTCACGAAAATTAAATAATCAAGATCTGAAAAATCATACCTAAAACGTTTTAAATCTTAAATGTATGCCCCTTTCACGATTATGAACCATCAATTGATAAAAGAAATTTTATTTTACAACTCAGTAGGCGTTTTTGTTTTTTAGTCCAGAGCAGAACCTGAGTTTTCAAAAAATAAATTGTATATCTTTTTACTTGCGATATAGGTACTATAGGGCAAGTTCTGCATTTGGAAAAAAAAATCGAACTCGAGATTTTGATCAAAGTTGACATTACGATGATAGTGAAGACGAAAAAAGTGGGTCCGACAATTCCGTCTGTCTGTCTGTCTGTATGTCTGTATGTCTGTATGTCTGTATGTCTGTTCCTCGAACTACAGCCTAAACTACCGGAGGTGTTTTCTTCAATCTCGGTAGTTAAGAGTCTTCGGCGATTCCCTAGAGGAAAAATTGAAATTTTTTTTTTAGCTCCAAAACTAAGGGTACCCCCTATACACCCGTAATGCAAAATCTTATTTATCTCGAAAACGGCTCTAACGATTTTGATAAAAAAATTAAATGTGATATTATGGACATGGACTATATTTTGGTAAAAAAAAAATTTGGGGGGAAATGTTATTAGGGGTACCTGCCATAGGCCCGTTTTTTTGATTTTCGACTTTCTCATTAACGGGTCTAAGGATTTTAACCCAAAATTTTTAGCAGGAGTCCCCTTAAGTTTAAAATAATATTGTATATAAAAATATTCGAAACAATATTTATTGGGTTTAAAAAAAAAAAAAAAAATTTAAATCAATATTAGTAAATACTTTAAATTCGCATCCCACATTTTTTTCTTGAAAAATTTTAGAGAAATTTCTTATATAAAAAATGTATTTAATAATGAAACGGTTTTTTAAAGTTTGTTTGCATAAATTCATACTTTTCTAGAAATCAGATGGCAATTATATGCATTTGAACATTATTATCTCATTAAATCCATGTTTTATATATATAAAATGTATCTTAAATTCTAAAGTACTTTTACATAAGAGCAAGTTCGTGCGATCCAGTCGTGCATTTTATTTTAGTTCAGATTGTTCAGAGTTTCGAATATGTACCTACATATTTCATTTTTCGTTCTGAGCGTGTTCTAAGCGTTTTCAGAGTGCGCTCTATGAGCTCAGAATAAAATAACTCAGCAGGCAGAGTTAAATGCTTAACCACATTGCGCTTGGTTCTCTTTTCTGGCTCTATTCTGAACTAAAAAAGAAAAACGACTAATTAATCAACAATTTAGTTTAGTGGCCGTTTAACTTGAAGCCCTGGATTAAGTGCAAAATTTCATTAATAGAATTAACCAAGCTTTTGATAAACGTTTGAGAACAGTTCGTTTATTTTTTTTTTAAGTAAAATCATAAATCAGAACTCTCATTGCATGGTTTAGTGAAACTATGGAAAAGACGTGTGGAATAAGGAATGCATCTTTGAATATATACATACGAATAAAAATTTTATTTCAACCAAATTTTGATCCGTTTTTGAGATATCGAATGTAAAAACATTGTTTCTTTTTTTCAAAAACTCAAAAAACTATTTTCTTAAGTTTTGAAATGCAATGTTTTTCAAACTTTTTAGAATCTTCTCTAAAAGCAATTTCATTAAAATGCCGTTATGCCGATACTGAGAAATTCAAAATTAAAAAAAAAATGGTTCTATAGTAGGTACATTTTTTTTGAAAAATTAATTAAGTAATTAATTAATCGAAATAAAAAAATATAAAATTTGTAGCTGCCGTTTTCAATAGAAAAACGATTTTCGAAAACCATTTTTTAAAAGTTGTAAGGTGGGTACCGTTATTTTTAGATAAAATACAAATTTTTTTCTCACATCTTGTAGATTGCATTAAAAAAGTCTTAACTGTCAAGTTTTCGAAATATTGAGGTTGAAAAAATAATTTGAAATTATATTTACAAATTTTAATTTAATTTTATTTTACTAAAAACTAAAACTGAAAAGAAACTACATCTTGCAACTGATATTGAAAAGATTAGATTTTCCATAAAGAATTTTTTAACATTTATTTGGCAAGAGTCGTTATTGTGCAATAAAAGAACAATTTTATGTCAAAAAGGACTGCTGAGTGCAAATTTGAAAATAAAATTACGTTGTGATTTGGAAATATTGAAAGTTTTTTTTTTGAAAATTTGTACACAATACAATACAAAAATTTGATTTAAATCCGTGGTATCGTTTTTGAGACAATCAAAGATAAAACAATAGTTCTATGGGACGTACCATTAATATGGGTACATTTTTTTTAGAAATTTTTGTTCTACATTTTGATAGCTTTAACTTTAAGTAGACAATTTATTTTTTTACTAAAATCTGTGGAACAGTTGTAAGAAACTTGAAAATGTTTTTCATGGTTTAAAGTTTGACTAATTTTTCTTCTCAATATGTATATAACAGAGAGTTGAAATCGGCGAACTTCAAGAAGTAGTACTATTTTCTATATAATAAAAGAGTGACCCAGGGTTCTGTTTTATGACCCATTCTGTTTTAAATTTCATTCCGGTTGAAATTTAAAAATACTCTTACTACATTTGATGAATGAATCTATGGCTCAAACTGTAATTTAAACCTCGGTATCCATATAAAATTGGTGTCTAGATATATTAATAACTTTAATAAATATTTTTTTCTCAAAAACTGTTTCACCAGATTTAAAAAAAAAAATACAAAATATTTTGTTTAGAAAAAGCTTGATAAACGGTCTAAGAAAATTTCCAAAAAAGTTATTTATGGCACCTTGCATATATTTTTTTTTTGTTCTAGATTTTGTTAAGAACGTTACAACGGATTTTGTTCTATTTTTCATTCTAAAGCTCCTTATAGTATTGTTTTCAAATTTTCATTTTTTTTTTATTAAATTTCAATTTTTTTTTTTTAAATTCAAAATTTCGAAAACCGCATCAGGCTTATGTTTTTTGGAACTTGGCAGTTCTTAGTTTCAAAATACTATATACAAGATTTAGGAAATCCAAATGTTAAAAAATTCTTTTCGAAAACTGCTCCTAAAATTTTGATAATTTTTTTTCTGCTTTACTGAATGTTTATGATCTATAATTCCAAAAAAATTAAATTGGGATATTACTGACAGTAGCTAGCATAGAGTCATTTTCTTGTTTTTTTTTTTGTTTTACAGAAGCTTCCGTTATTTTTCATTTATGAAACACATTAAATAATCTCTACTACACGTATTCGCTTAGTAAATAAAATCAATATTATACATTTATGTATATAATCATGTCTATTTTGCCGCAACGATTCCGAAGAAACTGACCACAGCGCTGAGAAGAACAAGGGCAACTCTTTACTTACGTTTGGCTTTCCTGATCCGGAAAAGACCTCGTTTCCATTTCATAAAATTGATTCAATTCAGGGTTTATCTGGTACGCAAGATTAAATTTTTTCTGAAGAAAACACTGACCGGTCGAACCTACTTTTCGGGTACATCCTTGATGAAATATCTATCATGGGGAAGAACAGCAGAAACGATAAGTGGATCTCGATATTTTGACTCCAATTTCGAGATTCTCCTGTTGCCTTTGGCTCCGATTCGTCTATGACAAGATCGTCTTTTTCGTAAATTGTGGGTTTTATGAAACAGCAATCATACCGTTCCTTCCATTTCTTCTTTTGCTTCTCCATTTGCCCTGATGCAATTTTCCGATGTACTGTCACCGATGTGGTTGCATGAGCTTCGGCACCTTGAGATACTAGAAAAAACTTGTTTTGAAAAATGTCCTTAGATCTGAAATCGAATAGGAGTTCGTTTGGGCTTTTCCCTGTGGTATTATTTCCGGAGCTATTAATTGACCACTGAATATTTCTTAGCGTGTTATCCCACTTTCTTAAATATAAATTTAAACACAATAAATAATTTCTAACAACGATTCCTTAGCAACTGACCAGAGCACTAGGAGGAAAAAGAACACCTCTTTTCTTACACCTAAAAAAAACATTGCATATTAAAACTTAAAAAAATTATTTTTGGAGTTTTGAAAAAAAAAAATTTTTTTTTTTGGAAAATTCGGTATTTTAAAACCCGTTTAACTAATTCTGAATATTTCCAACTAAATCTAAGCCTCTTAAGGGGAGCTTCTCCTTTTTCAGTGTCAAAAATGGCACTTTTTCATGAATTTTTTTTTATGGAAGGAATGATATAATCAAATCAAATTTTTTTACTTGTTTAGTATCATATTAATTACAAAAAATAATTTGTTCATCAAAAAATACCGGGCCGTTAAAAAACAATGCGCCTCGGAACGAGACCACCTCCAAAAAAAGTTGTTCGCTGTTGGCCACTCTATAGCTCCTGCAAAAATGATCGAAAATTAAAAAAATCAAAGTTTTTTTATAAAATAGAAGAGCGTAGTTGGAGTATGGACCAAAATAATTGCCCAAAGTCAAAAATTAAAAAATGTCGGACGCTTGAATTTAAGTGCTCTTCGCTCTTCTTAGCGCTGTACAAAACAAAGTTTTTGTATATCAGCCTGATTTTGGTCCAGACTCCAATAAATTTAATAAGCTTTAAACAAAAAATTATGACGATCCGTCAAGTAGTTTTAATATAATCGTGGCCAACAGTTGGAAAGACGTGGTTTCGAAAAAAACGCGTTTAAAGTTTATTTCGAGTCATGGCTCATGTGTCGACAGCTGGTGGCCTATATGGTACCTCTGCTTACCATGGTATGAATATATAGACGCCAAATTCAAAAATATTTATGTAAAACATGCTACGCTCAAAATACGGCTAAATGTCAATTTTCGAGAGAAAATGGTAGGACTCGTTTTTGTTCTATAAATTAAAAAAAAAGTATTCGGACAAACGAACAAAACAAATGGAAGAAAAAAATGCATTTTTGGTGTCGCCGAAAAAGGAGAACCTTACCTTAAACACAAGAGCAATCCGTGCATTTCATTAAATATATGTATACGATATTGAAAAGCCTTGTATTTAAAACAGCTTTAACGATTTCGTTGAAACAATTTAATACCAATAGTGTCATGAAATATTTTCTAAGGTAATCAAACATTCCTCGAAAATGCTACTAACTGCCTTAATAAAACTTCCATTGAAATAGTTACAAACGAGCCTTGAAATTTTAAATGCCTGAGGAACTACTTTTATTTTTCTGATCTTCAGTAGGTGTCTACTTAAATTACGAGTTAAACTTTGAAAAAAATGCAACATTGTTGTTTTGTAAATGACAAGTGCACAGAATACTAAATTAATAAGTCGTTTGACTGTCTCTCCTCGCCCACCTGCTCTCCTATGTGAAACGCATTGCATCAGCAATATGGTTACAAAAATGTAAATTCCTTTTATTTCATTGCGCACAAGAACATAAAAAACGCGCGCACATAAATCATTTCCCATAGTCACATTTTAATGCTGCAAGAAATGCGTAACTTGACGAGGCAACAAGCCTTTCACCCAAATTTGCATAATTCAATTAATAAAAACTGAAATTAAAAAAAAACATAAATCGAGGGCAAATCTGGCAATACCTGGAGGGTTAATTCCATACCTGAAGTCATTTGAATGAAAATGTTAATTTTCACAGTGCGAATCCAGTGTGCACTGCTTCATTTACCCATGGGCACCACCTTACCATGTTGGCTTCCTTTAATTGTACATCTGCATATTGATCGCAGTGCGAAATGTCATCCGACATCCGATCGCATCATCCATATTGATTTTGGTTCGAAAAAAACCTTTTCCCATAAATCATGGCGAAATGTCCTTTTCTCTTCCCGATTAACAAAAGGAAAACGTAAAAAAATATTTGCATGTTCCACATACGCAAAATAGTGAAAGGATTACTATTGCATCCTAATTTACATATTGTAAGATCCTTTTGGAATAAAACAGGAAAATCAATCTGAAAAGAAATATTCGTTACAATGGAAGGAAATTTTTCATTGTCATTGTTGTAGTTCGTTGACTCGGCATCCTTTTGGCTAAGGCAGAAGGGGAAGAATTGGTTTTTGCATATACGCTTCCTTTTGTTACACAATTAGAGGTTATGGGTTAAGAAATCCTTTTATTCAATCAGTTGATCTTCAAGAAAGATGTAATATTAATGACGAAAAGAAAGGGTACAAGCTCATGCTCATCTTAAATTACATTTCCAAGTGAAATTTCAAGGGTAATAAGAAGGGTTGCAAGGAAGACTGCAAGAAATGTTTAGTTGTAACTGAAGATCGATGAAATTTCTCACGGACGTTTGAATACTTCTTCTTCTCCATGCAAAGATTTTTTGTTTTTCTTTAATTAAAAAATGAAATTAAAATTTTTGGAAATACAAACCCATGGTATTATTTAATTTACTTGTTTGTTCCACTCTAAATTTAGTCATCTTGGTATAGAATTTGCATAATTTTTAAGATACCATATATTGAATTCATTGAACACCCTGTAATACGAGTATAACAATCAACTGCAGGTTCAATACGTGCTTACCTCTCTGACTGAATTTTGTCACGCGATTACCCAGTGATCCAATAATGAAGAAAAAAAACATATCAACACAATTCTCAGTAATAACATATTACAATTTTTCATATTTATTTTAAAAAAAAGTTTTAAATGTAGGGCAGGTTTAACATCCAACCATAATTCAGCACATTTTTGTTTAAAAAAAGAAACAACTTCTCTAAAGTAGGTATTCCTTTGAAGACTGGCTACTGCTTTTTTTGCTTAGTTATCATCAGACTGAATAAACCTGAAGTTTCCTTAGAATTATTGGACGATCGATCATCCTTCCCGGTGCAACCTGCAACGAGAACATCACGAGCGGAAGAAAAACATACAAACCGTAATCATTCCAGCTGACTTGAGTATAAGTTTAACATCATCTCCTGTGGACTTATGACATCTTGGAGTGATGTTCCGAAGAGTAACTGCTATTGTAAGGTTAAGTAGAACATTTTCTGTTAGTTTAACTAAAAACACTAAATATCTTCGGTAATAGCTTCTTGTTTTAAATTCTCGAACCATTAAATAGAACATTTATAAATATAAATTAAAGTAAAAATATAGAAAGTTAAAAATCCAAACATCTATTGGTAAGACACGAAAAACCATGCCTTCATCAGGTGGACATGTTAGGCGTTATACGTTATAGAGACTATTGACAACATAAGAGCTTACCTGCTGCTTCAGAAGTACAGCGACTATTCCAACTCGGATTTCAATTATATGGTTGTACAATGTACATGGTTGAAATTTCACGTCCGTAGGCAAATCATTCACTACTGTTTTTTGTTCAGAAGTCCCAATTTAGATAGGACCTAAACCTTCGGGAATTTTAATTCCCTATTAGATTCTATTTTCCAAATTAACTATCGTAATACTGAAATAGTTATAAAATGTCCCGATGACTTCGATTTTCTGGGCCACCAAAACTGGATATACATAGATATGTTGAAATATTGTCTGTGTATTAAATAATCTAACTCAGCTAGTTGATAAGCCCACGAGAATTCCAGATTTTGCATGTCAATCCGCACTTGACCAATTCCTTACCTCACACACTGAAATATATGTATATTAAAAATATGTCAACCCCTTAAGGAAAGTTACATCACTGTATTATTTACCAACTTTTCCATTTGACAACTATCAGTTAGAAAAAAAAACTCCAAAGAAAACCGTTTGGATGTACGGAAAAACCGATTGGGAAGGGCTATAAACATTTTGATTCCCAATATAATGAAGAGTGTAAAACCAAAAGAGAATTCATTCAAATGAGAGAGGCATTAGAGTGGAAGAGATTAGTTTTCGTCGCTTAAAATCTGTCCGGTGTGAGTTTAATCGTCTTGAATACCGACAAGTTAGAAACACTTCGAACAAAGTTATCCGACGTGCTCATTTATTGTACGACAAAAAAGTAAGACAAAAAAGGAATGTCCAAAACTGAGCCACGATTTTTGATCGTTCCTAAAAAATATCAAAATCTCCATCAAACCATCGATTCCAACTCTCATCAACAATGATATTCTTATTTTTATACTCTGTCCAATAAAAATATGCAGTGTGGGCAAGATAGGACGTTTGCCTCGCATTCTGGCTACAGTGAATTGCATAAATCTGTCCTTCATTAAAGCTCTCACAGGGTTATCGTAGTGTTGATTTTAAATGGACCCTTTTTTTAAAGCTCTTAAATCAAAAGCACCTCAACAGAAACTCAAGGAAAAAAAACTGAACAAGTTACGAAATGAACAAGGGTAACTCTGAACGCACATCAATATTTAATGGGGGTTGAAATTGAATAACACCAACAGCCATAGACCACAGCAATTCAGTGCGCACTCAGATGTGCAGTCAATAGGACGTCGGGCCTGCCTCATATGCAATCGAAAATTTATGGCGAACAAAACACTTTTTTATGGAGGAGTTCTTTCAATTTAGTATGGTGCAAAAATATAGAACGCTACTGATTTTGAAAAAGCTCTCTCATAAGAGTGTACTGCATATTTTTGTTGGAAGTTTAGCTCTTTAGAAAAAGTGAACTTTCTTGCAGCTTAATTTGAAGGAAACTTTACATTACCTGGGAGCAATTATGATACCCCTAGAGCATGTGAGTGTCCCGATAGGCTCAAAAATACAATTTTGCCACAATCTCACAATTGCAAGACTTCTGAAAGATCTCGATATACAGAAATCAACTAGCCTGGATAGTATCCCCCCTTTGTTCTAAAGAGGTGTTCTTCTACACTGACAGGCTTTTTCGGAGTGGATGGAAAACTGGCGAAATGTTTTCCTCTCGCTATCGATCAATTGTATTAACGTCCATTCCTTCTAAGGTCATAGAAACATTCATAAATCCTACGATCATTATATATCTTGAAGAACGAAAAGCTCGGCAATACAATACAAAAGGTATCCTGGTGATCTGATGGCTTATGTGAACGAAACTTGGAATCAATTTTTGTCTCATTTTGGTTAAAAAAAATCATTGCACTTGATATTTCGGCAAGCATTATGTGCTATTGATTGATATTGATTTCTTCAATCTCGTTCTAGACCAGATGGTGCAGTATATAAAACAAATCTGTTAAACTGTGGATTTTGTGGACGATATCGACATCATCGGCTTTTCCGAAAGTTTTATCATAAAGTCCTTCCTGGCTATGGAAGATCAAATTAAAGACTTGTTGGTCTCGAAGTAAATGAAGACAAGACCAAAGATATGCTATCAACAAACAAACAAACATTAGTCCAACATTAAGGGAAAACATCACTATTAATAGCGAAAACTTCGAGGTAGTTAAGGAGTTCAACTATAAACATAAATAAATAAGAGGCCAGTCCGGCTCGTAGAAAGCCTAAGCCTAGTGACTCTCAAACATTACTGTGTGCGTGTTCCAGAAATGGATGGGACCTTCAATAATGAGCAGCACTTTTCATGATACTCTTAGAGAAGAATTTGTCTATTCCTCGCAAGAGACAGTACACCCCTGAAACACTTTTTTGCAGAGTCTGAGAATCGAACCCAAGGCATTCTGCTTGACAGTCAAATGCACTAACTATTATGCCAAGGAGTTCATCTACCTCGGATTTTATATTAACTCCACGAACGACACCGTAGTGAAGACCCGAAGAAGAATTACCCTAGGAATCCGCTGCTCCTTCGCAAAACAAATGGGTTCAAAACTACTCACTCTGTAGACGAAGTACACGCTCTACAAAACCATTATATTAACAATCGTGCTTTACAAGTGCCAAGTGTTGGACTATAAGCAGGAAGGGAGAGATCGTACTAGGCTCTTTAGAAAAAAAAATTCTTCGACGGATAGTTGGTGCTATGAGCTAGAAGCACGAATGGAGGAGAAGATTTAATCACGAATTCTATAAGCTGTACCAAGATGTGGATATAGTCAAGAAAACCAAAACACGTTGACTACATTGGCTCGGCCACAGTGAGCTGATGGACAACAATGGTTCAGCTGAGAGAGTTTTTGAATCATGTCCACCGACAAGGAAGACCAGACCAAGCCATTGCGGATGCCATAGCGCTTGGCCTAGATGGCTGGAAGCAGCCTGCTTGGGATCGCAAAGGATAGAAAGCTGCTGTGTGTCAGGCAGAGACCCTTCATAGATCGGGAGGCGGTTAAGTATGTAAGTAATTTGACACGGTTTGACATCAATCTCTCTTGTCGAAAATGCGTGCATTTGCTTTCGACGAAACCTTTCTTCGATGGATTAGAAACTGCCTTTGGACATGTTCCATACAAGTAGTATTTGACGGTTTCAATCCTGACATCCAGAAAACAAATGCCCTATCGACTTAAACTTTGAATTCACTTGCTTATGAACAACACTCATGGTCCCTATCGTCCCACGGTGGCACATATGAGAATTTGACTGATGTAGCCAAAAGTGTGAGACTCAATTCATTAACATCAACTCGCCATCGATCTCAACTACACAAAATTTTACGCACTAGCCTGAGGAGAATTCTGCACAAAGATCTCGGATTATTCGCTCAGAAGATCCAGAACGAAGTTGTATTCCATAAGTAATGGCAAAGTCAGCAGCTAGTTGCTGCGCTTTTTTTAACCCTAGACTCTTCGATTTTCATGAGGTGAGAGGCAGTTTACATACTTATAACTGCGACCCTCTTTTTTACTTGCGACTTATAGGCACTATAAGGCAAGTTATGCATTCGTAAAAAAAATCGAAGACGAGATTTTGATCAAAGTTTACATTACGATGATAGCGAAGACTAAATAAGTGGGTCTCAAAATTCTGTCTGTCTGTCGGCCTAAACGACTCGGCCGATTTTCTTTAAACTTGGTAGATATGACTTTTAATTTTTTCCCCCACACGTTTTTTTCTTTTTTTTTTTAAGACCAAAAATAACGGTACCTACCTGCCATACGAATTTTTTTAGGAATTTTGTAAATATTTTTTTTTCTCAAAAACTGCTCGACAGATTTAAAAAAAAAAATTCAAACAAATTTTATTTTGTTAAAGCAAGGTATTGGTTGAAAAAATTTTTCCAAAAAATGGTTATTGAGGGTACCCCCAAAGAACAATTTTTTTAGTTTTTGATTTTCTCAAAAACGGTACAACGGATTTTGATAATTTTTTTTTTGCTGAAACTCCCCAAAAATTTAAATAGAATTGTGTATTCAAATTTTCCAAACAATTTTTTTGGATTTTTAAAAAAAACTTCAATTTTTTTTTCAAAACTCAATACTTCGAAAACCTTAAAACTAGATTTTGTTCAAAATTGATAAATAAAAGTTTCTCAACGTAATCTATAAGATGTGTGGAAAAAAGTTTTATTTTACCTAAAAATAAAGGTACCCACCATACAAATGTTAAAAAACGGCTTTCGAAAATCGTATCGAAAATGGCGCCTAGAATTTTGATAAAAATTTTTTTGTTTCAACTAATTTTAACGATCTTTAATTTAATAAAAAAAAATTTGAAATTAAGATATTACAGCTTGTACCTACCATTGAAACATTTTTTTAAATTTTGAATTACTCTTTATCGACATATCGGATTTTAATGAAATTTTTTGTAGACATGCCTCTAAAAAGTCTAGAAACCATTGCATTTCAAAACTTTAAGAAAAATATTTTTTTGAATTTTTGAAAAAAAAAATCAGTTTTTTTTTGAAAAATTCGATATTTCAAAAACGTCTCAATATTTTTTTTGGAAATCTAATTTTCATTTGTACAGTAATAAAAACTTAAATTTTTTTCTTAAAAATCTTTTAAAAAATTTTGTTATAAAAGCTTTTTTTGTAAGAAACCACTACAACGACTTATACATTTTGTTCTTCGATAAATTCGTATTTGCATAGCATTCTGTTTTTGTCTCTTACTACTGAAAGAATTTAAAAAATTAATTTTTTTCCTTATGAACAGTTTTCTCTAATAACATTCGTCTTTCCTAGTCTATTACATAGGAGCAAGTTCGTGCGACCCAGTCGTGCATTTTATTTCTCCTTGTTCGATACTATTTTCACGTGTGTATCTGTCGGCAATTGTTTCATTTGCACTATCACTACTGGTTTTTTCTGTTGTGTGTTTGGCAGTCTACGATGATATCGTGGTGTTGGTACCGCCAAAAGTTGGCCTACATATATGCTATGTGGCACAGTGGAGAGCTTCTAGCTGAAGAGCTCTCTGAAGCCTCTGCTAACTTCAGGCGTCCAAAGTCGAATTTTTTCCTTTAGGCGCTTGTCAATTTCAAAGGGCCAAAGTCAATGTTTGCTCCTAGAAATGTATACAGATCGGCTTGGTCGATTGTACAAATTTTTCTTCAAAATAAAGAATTTGAGCATAAGTTTACACTTACCGAATTGTATTGACCTATGTATGCTTGGGTACAATTTATGCCATTCAGCGTAGATCCTATATCCGATTTGAAAACCCAACTTACCTCAATCCTTCCGCGATTGTTGCGATCATTAAAAATAAAAGATCTTTCTGGCAAACATTTAAAATTAATTCCACGCGATAAAATTTTATTAATAAAAAATAAATTTTCATAAAATGACAATACAACCATAATTGCTATTTAACATCTGCTTTGAAAAGTGTATTCTTCACTAAACATCATCATAACAATATATTTTACACAAGAACCCCATTTAATGGCGATTGTCCTTAATCCACGTTATATCTGTAATACGAGTATAACTGGCGATAATTACACCAATCGAAATGAATTACACTGGACAAAAAAAAAACAGAAACACTATCGTAAAGATGAAATATATATCGTGCTCGCTCCAGCGCGCAGAATCAATTAAGACGCCCCAATGTAGCAATTAACATATGCATGGGAGTGCAGGAGCACTGCTATCGAAGACAGCGGGAGTCTGGCTAGCGACCAACAACGACCAGCTAATTGATCATAAATCCAGAGATTGGCGCTCTGTGCTGTGTTCGTTTGGAGGAAAGTCTCCACTGTCCGTTCCAGGATATAATCAGTGCTCCTGTCTAATTGAAATTCCACGCGATGATGTTGATGGTATGGTTCTCGACAAAAAAGACTAGACTCGCTCCGAGAGGAGGACATTGGATGGATGGTTCAAGGGAGATGCTCAACTATTTATTGTTATCGCTGAAGTATTAAAAGGAAATTAATTAAATGACCACGGGAATAGCAAAAGGAGGAGTATATTATCGCGTACAGCTTACTGCAAATATGACCAAGGAAGTTGGCTCATCCGACTTTATAGATAGGCTGGCATCGGGCTATTAAGACAAATGTATACCATAACTGCCAGCTTTGTCAGTACAAACATTAAATGGTTCCTCATCCCATCCAGCTGCTGATGGTAGGTGCATATATGTATGTAGAATATCTTTTCTGTCTGTCTGGACGTGGTGTGTTGGCCCTGGCCAGTTCGCTGGCAAGCCAAGGAAGTTATGTTCTCGGGAGTTATTGTGATATTTGTCATTGAAGTTGCGACAGGTGCTGATGGCATTTAAGTGACCAAGCTGCCAGCGCAGCGGTTGGTTTGATCTTTATTCGTTTAGTTAAGTTCAACTATCGATAAAAGGCACTTAAGATGGGAATAAACTTTAATGGCGCAAATCGGTAAATGCATACCTACCTGCCTATCAATAAAATATTTCTCTTTCATTCAAGATATTGTTGTGCATAAGTGTAGGTTCCTTCGGGATGAATGAAATACCTAGCTGCTTATTGGCTCGATAAAAATTTGTGAATATCTATATGTACACCTTTTTATTTTTTGTAAATTCTGTGAAAAATTAAAAGGTTTCCTAGCTCCATACAAATGTGTAATGAAAGAGATGTTTTTAACCCTGAGACAAGTAGAGGCAGGGGCGAACGCAGGTGGGGGTTTTGGGGGTTCAAACCCCTTCCGAAACATGTTGAATAAAAAAAATAAGGATTCATTTTCTTAAAGAAAAAAAAACAAAGTCTTATTTTCGTGCCATAAATTCTTCTATATCTTTTAATAAAAAATTTCCATAATTCAAATTTTATTACGAGTAACGTACGGCCCAAGAATAGGAGTTCCTGGAAATAAAAATTGAGGCAATTTTCTTTGAAATTCGCAAAAATTTTAAATTTTTGGTCAATACTTGTACTTACTCAGACAGGGATATTAAATAAATTATAAAGTAGGAACAAAAGTAAACAACTTAATTTATATTATATTCATACCACAATTTCTTTAAATGTCTAGTAAAGTATGCAATAAGTAACTATAAGTAATTAAATAAAAAACAGCAATATTGCCCCCATTATGCACCGTGTCACAAAGAAATCGTTTTGATTTTTCCCCCCACAGCTTTTTTTCTTTTTTTTTAGACCAAAAATAACGGTACCTGCCCATACGAATTTTTCGAAATTTTATAAATACCTATAATTCTTTCTCAAAAACTGTCCCACAGAATTAAAAAAAAATCATAAAATTTCATTTACTTTAATCTAGGCAGTGGTTAAAAAAATAGTTATTTTTTGGAAGCCCCAAAATGTTTGTACCTAAAAATAAAAATTTTTTTTATTTCGATTAATTTTTATGATCTTTAATTTAATAAAAAAAAAATAAAATTAAGATATAACTGACCTACAATGAATCGTTTTTTTTTCGAATTTCGAATTTCTCATTATAGGCAGAACGGATTTGAATGACATTTTTCAGGAAAAAGCTTCTAAAAAGTTAAAAAAAAAACATTTCAAAATTCGTTATCTCAAAAACGGCTCAATATTTTTCTTGCAAATTTATTTTTTATTCGTACAATAATGAATACCACAAATTGGTGTACCAAATTTTTTTCTTAAAAATGTTTTAAGAATTTTGATGATATTATATGAACCAAATAATGGTCTCAATCACAGGGCCCGTAGTAAAAGTCTATGTCTTAAAATTAATAAAAAAGAATATTTTCCAACTTTTGGTAACATTATTCAAATTTGCCAAATGGGTATCCTTTGCAACATCCATATGATTTTTAGCGATTAGCTATATGAAATTGTTCAAAAAGTCCCTATCCCTAAGAGCCAATATTGTTTAGTTTTAACATATTTATGTTAATAACAATAAAGATTACGTAATTAGCAACTACCTACAATAAAGTAATAAAATAATATATTTATAAAAAAAATTATATTTTTTTCTAAAACTCCCTCCGAAATTATTTTCTGCGTCCGCCCCTGAGTAGAGGTATTAAAATAACAGCACCTGCACACTATCATCCAAACAGGCGATATTAACAATTTTAATAAATAAGCAATCAATTTAAATGCAAATATGTTCCTTTCCTGGTAATACAAAAATATAGTCGAGTGGATCAAAGGATCCAGCTCTTGCGATTCAAGGCTAAGATGTGGCCAAAAATTTTAAGGCATAGAGTAAAAGTGCGTATTAGTACTACTGTCGAATTGTTGCGGGATAGTGCCAAAAACTAAAAACTAATTTCGTCTCTCATTTTTGATTTAATAAATGTCCTTATAGATAAAAGTAAAAATAAAACAAATTTGGTCCTCTGAAAGCAACTGTTAATAAAGGCTTAATTTGAAATGGTTTCTTATTATATAGTATGGTGCGTAGAAATAGGGACAAGGTGCAGCTTAGCCCTATGGACCATTTCGCGCTTAATAAGCGCGCTATTTTGATAACATAACTCGTTTAAACTGTTGGTGGATCGAATTAATATGAGGGATTTTGGACACATCCTCACGGATAGGGATTGAATTCAAAAAAAGGATATAAAAGGGCTTAATTTGTTTTATGGACTTCAGATCATCCGGACACTACCCGCATCCGAAATAATCTACACTGTGCCAAACTTGTCGATTTGTTGGCAGGTGCTGAAGCAATCGAGTGAGAATCTTGCATCTGTACACCATGAACCCCTGTCAAAATGCTCGCAGTCTAAAGAATCCGACAGAGAGCACTGTGTACAGAAGTAATTGAAGCACGTATACAAGAGCCATTTCGTCGCTTTGAGAAAATAGATCAAGTCTTTGACAATGTCAAAAAAAGCTGTTTTAAATGTGTCTGTTCTAATTTTGGCTAAATTCCTGCTAATCATGCCTAGTGTGAGGAATCCCTAAACTGTCACATGCTCTCCTTTTGGCCAATCCTGGCTATATAAATTGTTTGGTGCTTATGATAGGTGCGTCAAATCTTCTAAGATATAATGCAGTTAGTTGAACTGTTCCACCTGCTGTTTAAGTCTTCAAGAAAAATTAATAGAATATTGCCTTTCGGAACTTTTAGCGGGATTTTGAGAATCTTCTTAAGGGAACTATGAAGGGCTGATACTTAACCTGACAAGCTATTCAGCCCATTCATTCGCATTGATGTCTAAAACCCATGAAAGATTGACATGGCAGTTAGGGTTATATTCAGGCTAGCAAACTCATTCCGGCATTGTTGAACCAATTTAGAAGATGATAAAGTCGAATCAGTGGTCTCAACCTGACTGTGTGATAATAGCCGTATTCTTGTTCTAATTTGGATCTTGTTTGAGTTACTTAAATGCTTGTTGCATCCCTGATGGATAGTAATTAAATTTGGAAAATACGAGCAAAGTTAGTTAGCCAAAAGGTCCTTGACATATATAGACACTCAGATGCAGAAAAACCCTGGAGCCATCAATTGAGAAAGATCTTATGATCCCTGTGGTGCCAACGCTAGAATTTCCATTTCCTTTGATTTATTTAATACAGAAATGAACTTCTATGACACCGAAACAACCAAATTGAAGTACCCCTTGGCATAAGAACCGCTTGATGCCAAATCTACCAAAAAACAAAACTTTTTCTAATACATCAAAAACCATATTTCGGACATTTTTCAATAGCTATATTTTACTAAGTAAAATTGTTTTAAGAAAATATTTTTCTAAAATCATTTTTTGTCTTAAAAAAGAAAATGAATTGCACGAACTTGCTCTTATGTAAAAGACTACAAATTTTAAAAAATTAATGCTATTAGAGAAAAATGTTCATAGCCATAAAATTTATTTTTTAAATGACTAGAACACCCTTTAGTAGTTGTAGCTAAAAACAAGATTAGCTTATGCAAGAACAAAAATTATAAATCGTGGTAGCGGCTTAAAAAAAAAACAAAATTTCCTTAAAATTCGTCATGGCAATTAGATTTAGTCAGTAATATCTTTATTTCAAATTTGTATTTATTGAATTATACATACATACATATGTATATAGATCGTAAAAATTAATCACAAGAAACAAATTTTCTCAAAATTCGACGTGGCGTTTTCGAGAAAAAAAAGATTTTCGAAAACGATTTTTTAACATTTGTGTGGTGATAACCTATATTTTCAGAAAAATCTTTTTTTTTCTCATATCTTGAAGTTTGTATTAAAAACTTTTAATCGCTAAGCTTAAAAAAAACAAGCATTGAGTTTTTAAAAACAATTTGTTTTTTTTTTAATTTGAATACAGAATACCTACTATCGAAACTTTTTGGGAGCTTTAGCATAAATAAATTTTTTGAATTTAAAAAAAAAATGGAAGTTTTTGAAAAAAAAAAAATATTTTATAAGATCTCGAAAATAAATCGAATGGCAGGTATGCTTATTTTTGGTCTTAAGAAAACTAAAAAATACCTCTGTGGGGGGAAAATTTAAAGAAGCTTTTTACCAAGTCTAAGGAAAATCGGCTGAGTCGTTTATGCTGTTGTCGAACAGGCAGAATTGGGAGACCCACTGTTTTCATCTTCTCTAACATCTCTCTTATCTAACATAGGTTATAGTACCTACATATGTATATATGTATTTACCTATATGCCGCAAGTTAAAATTGGGCATCGCAATTCCGTGCTTGTCATTATGTCTGCACCTTACCTTGACCTACAGCCCAATCTGCTAAAACGATTTTTTTTCAAGCTCGGTATAAAAGGGTCTTCAGTGATTCCTTAGAACACAAACTGATATTTTTGTAGCTCCAAGACTAGCAGTACTTGGCATTATTGAAAATCTTATTTATCTCGAAAATAGCTCTAACAATTTTTTGTCGGGCACATTTTAGTCAACAAAAAAATATCCAGAAAAATGTTACTAACTAACGGTATCTATCAGAGAACCCTTTTGTTTTGAATTTCTTATTAACGACTCTACCGATTTCGATCAAAATTTATACGGCGGCATATTCAAATTTTAAATAATATTGTGTTTACAAAATTTCAAAAAAATAGTTTTTCGATTTTCGAAAAAAAAAATCAATTTTTGTTCATATTCAATATCTTTAAAAGAAGTGGATGATTCCATTAGGCGCGAAAGTTCTACCAATCCGTCCGAAACATGACGCAGTACACACCACGCTGCACGTACTGCAAGGACGGAGAGGGAAATCTGATCACCGATCCTGAAAGCATAGTGGAGATGGGAAGTGTACTTTAATGAATTGCTAAATGGTCAGCTCACTGCAGAAGTGGAGGCTCCACTACTTCAAGAAGAATACCCTATGTTGCCGCCACCAAGCATAGAAGAGGTTGAGAAGGCTATAGGCCGGCTTAAACAGAACAAAGCCCCGGGAGCCGATGGCATACCAGCCGAATTATTCCATCACGGCGGACCAGCCTTACGTCAAGCAATTCATGATGTTATACGAGTAGTACAGGTATGGGAGCAGAAAGAAATGCCAGAAGACTGGCGAAAAGGTTTATTATGCCCCATACATAAGAAGGGAGATGTCACAACGTGCAGCAATTATAGAGGTATCACGTTGTTGAGTACCGCCTATAAGATACTCTCCTCTATCCTACAAGACCGGATAACCCCATACGCTAAAACCGTTATCGGACAATATCAGTGTGGTTTCATCCCAGGCAAATCAACAACTGATCAGATATTTACCCTTAGTCAGGCGATGGAAAAATGTCTAGAATTTAACATTCCAACATACCATCTGTTTATAGACTTTAAGGCCGCCTATGATAGCATAGCCAGGGTAGAACTTTACAAAGCCATGAGAGAATTCGGCATCCCAAATAAATTGATACGACTATGTAGGTTGACCATGACCAACGTAACAAGCCAAGTAAAAATAGCCGGATTGCTATCCAGACCAATCAACATCTTTAATGGACTCCGACAAGGGGACGGTTTGGCCTGCCTCCTCTTCAACCTGGCGTTGGAGAAAGCAATCCGTGACTCTGGCACGGCAACAAGAGGTCAAGGTCCAGCCAGTTACTGGCTTACGCAGACGACATTGACATCATCGGAAGAACCGAACAAGTCGTACACGATTCCTTCATCCAGATCGAGCAGGCGGCACAAAATCTGGGGCTGCACATTAGTGAAGGTAAAACAAAGTACATGGTGGCGTCGAATGCGAGAGGAACAGTTGGTCAAACAATCAAGGTAGCGGAGCACGAATTTGAAGTGGTGCAATCCTTTAAATACCTTGGGTCAATAAGTCAATAGTAGCAGCCGATAACAATATAGAAGAAGAAATACGCGGGTGGCTTCTCAAATCCAACAGAGCCTACTATAGTCTGTCAAAGCTTTTCAAATCCAGAAATCTCACCATAACTTTAAAACTGCTGCTGTACAGGACCATGGTCCTGCCAGTACTCACATATGGATCCGAGACTTGGGTGCTTAGCAAAAGGCACTCCGACCTCTTAGCTGCGTTCGAGAGAAAAGTCTTACGGAGAATTGTTGGTCCCATATGTGAGGAAGGACGATTCCGGAGACGGTACAATCATGAATTGTATGCAATCTACCTAGAAGCATATATCGTGACAAAAATTAAGCTCGGTAGACTCCGGTGGGCAGGGCACCTAGCTCGCATGAGCGAAGAGGAACCTGCTCGGAAAGTTCTTTGTGGTACATTCTATGGTAGACGACAGCGTGATAGACCATGCTTGCGCTGGAGAGATGGCGTAGACCAGGACGCCCGAAGCCTTGGGGTGCGCAACTGGATGGCGTCTATGAGCAAACTATTTTAGGAGTTGTTTGAGTGATAACAATAATGGCGAAAAATTTTAAAGATTTAATACCTGGGGGAAAATTACCGCTTCAGTGACCGAGTGAGTGAGTCCCATCAGTGATCGAATGAAAATGTCAAATTAGTATAATCGATTTCTCGATGACGTAAGCGGTAATACCAAACTCACATAATTCAGTTACGTATTACTCGAAAACTGATGCGGTAATTTATCCTCTGGATGTAGGTAGCTATGTACTTGCGACTTATAGGTACTATAAGACAAGTTATGCATTCGTAAAAAAATCGAACTCGAGATTTTGATCAAAGTTGACATTACGATAATAGCGAAGACCAAAAAAGTGGGTCTCGCAATTCTGTCTGTCTGTCTGTCTGTTCGACTACAGCTAAACTGCTCGGCCGATTTTCTTTAAACTTGGTAGATATGGGTTTTATTTTTTTCCCCGGATGTTTTTTGATTTTATTTTTTAAGACCAAAAATAACGGTAGGTACGTGCCATACGATTTTTTTCGAAATTTTATAATTATTTTTTTGTTCTCAAAAACTGTCCCACAGATTAAAAAAAAAACTCATAAAATTTCATTTAGTTAAACCTAGGTAACGAATGAAAAAAAAATTCCAAAAAAAAATATTATTTTTGGTACCGCCTTGGAACCATTTTTTTTTGTTTTTGAGCTGTTTCAATACTATTGTGTATTAAAATTTTCAAAAAAAATGTTTTGGATTTAAAAAAAAAAATTCAATTGTTTTTTTTGAAAATTCAATATTTCGAAAACTCCATGCTCATTTTTTTAAAAACTTGATAAATAAAAGTTTCTTAATACAATCTTTATGATATGAGAAAAAAAAATTATTTTACCTAAAAATAACGGTACCCTCCATACAAATGTTAAAAAATGGTTTTCCAAAATCGTATTTTTCTCGAAAACGGTTCCAAGAATTTTGCTTAAATGTTAGGTCTTTCGATTAATTTTTAAGATCTATAATTTAATTCAAAAAATTTTGAAAACAAGACATTACTGACTGTACCTACCATAGAACGATTTTTTTAAATTTTGAATTTCTCATTATCGACATAACGGATTTTAATGAAATTTTTTTATAGAGATTCTACTAAACTTTAAAAAAATTATTTTTTGAATTTTTGGAAAAACTAAATCATTTTTTTTTGGAAAATTCGATATCTCAAATATGGGTAAATATTTTTTTTTAAATTTAATTTTCATTCGTACAATAATAAAAACATAAAGTTGACGTTCCAAGTTTTTTTTTTTAATATTTTAAAAATGTTATATTATAAAACCTTATTTTATTAAGAAACCACTACAACGACTTATAATAAATTCATATTTGCATAGCATTCTGTTTTTGTCTCTTACTACTAAAAGAATTTAAAAAATGATGATAATTTTGTCCTTACGAACAGTTTTCTCTAATAACATTCGTTTTTAAAATTCCTACTCTGTTACATAGGAGCAAGTTCGTGCGACCCAGTCGTGCATTTTATTTTTAGTCGCGTTCTAGTTCTTTATCTGTCAAATTTAATGTTGTTCAACGTAAATTCGCTAAGGTTTTGTTGCGGAAACCCTTATTAGTTAGAAGAGTGAACCGCTGAGAGGAAAAAGGAAAACATTCAACAAAAATGGGAAATTGAAGTAATGATGCAAAAGCGTAGCTATTCTTATAGCGCACATTATAAGCCTAAAAACGGAAACATTCCATATAAACCTATTTCTTAAATGCGATTATAAAATATCATTGAGTGGAAAAAGGAACAGATTCCAGGAATATTTTCCTTTTTCCACTCAACATTTGAAATTTTCCGTTGAAATATTTTTTTTTGTTGGCCGTTATTTAAGTTTATTAAGTTTGTTAGTAGCCTATGCTTTTTGATGAGAAGTTCTATTAAACTTTGACACTTTGACAAGACTCTTGATGGCACTGACTATGAATGGGAGATTCCAAGTCATTCAACAATATTATCCAGTCCGAGGACATAGTTTCCTCCCCTGTGACAGGAACTTTTCTGTCATAAAGCAAGTTGTTCGGAGATATGATCGTTTTTCGCCTTAAAAAAGTGGATGTGATCGAGCTCCCTTCTACAGAGGCTTATGCTAGAAAAGTTTCAATCAACAAAAAAAAGTTGAATGATATTTCGAAAATCGTTCAAAATATCCCGCAGAAAATTAAACCTTTTTTCGATGAAATTCTTCAATGGCCTACATCGGACATTGCGAACAGCGATGAAGACGATGGCTAATTTTTTTTCGTTTATAATGATCTTCTTTTTACTTGCGATATACATAGGTACTATAGGGCAAGTTCTGCATTTGGAAAAAAAATCGAACTCGAGATTTTGATCAAAGTTGACATTACGATGAAAGCGAAGACGAATAAATTGGGCCCGGCAATTCCGTCTGTCTGTCTTCAATCCCGGTAGTTAAGGGTCTTCAGTGATTCCCTAGTACCCCTTATACACCCGTGATGCATAATCTTATTCATCTCAAAAACGGCTCTAACGATTTTGATAAAAAAAATTAGGTGTGATATTATGGACATGGACTACATTTTTTTCAAAAAAAAAAAAGTTGGGGTAAAATGATATTAACGATACCTGTCATATAACCGTTTTTTGATTTTTGACTTTCTCATCAACGGTTTTAACTATTTTAACAAAACATTTTTAGCAGGAGGCCCCTTAAGTTTAAAATAATGTTACGAGTATATATAAAAATATTCGAAAATATTTTTTTGGAATTTTTGAAAAAAAAAATTCAAGTTTTTTTTGAAAAACCAATATCTTTAAAACGTGTGAACGATTATTTTTTGAAACTGTTTCTAAAATCCTTACTGCTAAATACTTAAAATTTGGCATCCCAAATTTTAAGGAAATTTGTTATATAAAAAATTACTTTAATATTAAAAAGATTAATCAGACGGCAATTCCATACATTTGAACATTTTTATCTCATTAAATCCATGTTTTATATTTATAAAATGTATTTAAAATTCCAAAGTTCTTTTACATAAGAACAAGTTCGTGCGATCCAGTCGTGCATTTTATTTCTGTTTATTTTTATTTCCTTGAATTATTATTAAAATATTGTTTAGAATTTTGCAGAATTATTTAATATTAAATAAATAAAATGTTTTGTAACCATTATTTATATAATTTGAATAAAAAAACTTAGGTAATTTAAAATAATTTATTTAATTTTTTTTTTCAATTAGTGGAAAAAGGAAAACATTCCACTCACTTTAACAGGAATTATTAAGCCAGACCTTAAAGTTTTTAATTTAAATTGTTTGGTATGTCACTCTTCTTTACTAGCTTTACATTTGTCCTTCAGAATGTTTTGAAGAATAACTTTCAGTTTCAGAAATAAACAGTTTTCTTTGATTTCCCAAAAACTATGATTAGTGGAATGTTTTCCTTTTTCTTCTCAGCGATTCAGTTGTGTAACGTGTTTAAAATTATGATAAAGTTAGACAAAGTCCCCCAACTAAACGATTGTGTTTAGAAGAGCCGGTTTTACTCCTTAAACGGGCAACGTTTAAAATTTTGCGCCAATGTATTTTATGCATTTGATTTTATCCATAATAACATTCATATTGCATTATAAACATTTTTTAAGCCCCAAAGTACATATTCCGAAGAGCAAGAGCATGCGATCGATTTTTTTTTTTGAAAAACCTCTATCCGATTTTAAATAAACTTTGGCTAGATCTGTTAAAAACACATAAGTTTTGATTTTTAATCAGTTATTTTTTTTTTCAGATTCTTTGGTAGTAAGACTAATACATTTTTGACTTATAGAAATTCCTACATTATTTTTGATCCCATTCACCATTTTGCTAAAACTATTGTTTACAGGGGCTCAGAAGTGTGATTTCTCAAATTGCTACTATTTTTTTTTCTGTCAACACAATTAAAAACACGTAACTTGATTTATCTCGTTTTGTGTTAGTCAGAGCAAAAATGGAATCATTTTGTCTTCCATTAAATTCTAAAAACTGGGTTCTATATATTTTAAAAATATGATTTCTTACCTGAAGCATGTTCTTATAATCAAATGATTTAAAACGGATCCTTATAAGATTTTGCGATTCTTTTATTTCTATTAGGAGAAAATACCTAATGGCTATAAAATCTTGTTATTTTAGGTCTAAAATTTGGAAATCCAAGCCATTTTGTTTAACAAAATAAAATGACTTAAGGCTTGTTTTTAACAAAGTTGTGAGTTCTTGAACAACTTACTTAATTTACAACTTCTGAGTTCTGATCCTTTGTAATAAAATATTATCTACATAGAAACCGGATTTTTTTCGATGCTATTGCCAAACTACAGTTAAAGAATAAGTATATTTAAGCCTACGGCCAGCAATGCCTAGAACAACATAAGTGTGTAAATAAATGAGAACAGATTTGATCAAAGCTACTTCTAAAAATAAAAGAAATACATATGTCACTTTCGGATCCTTTCTATCATAAGCAGATCAGTTCAAAAGTAATCCAAGAAAAACAAAATCCTAATTTTTATAGTTCCTAATTGTGCTAAAATTTTTGATTACTATGAGTTGATGTGATCTAAGTCTTCCCCTATTCGATTATTATCACTTCTGTCCTTAACAAGCCAAGTATAAAATGTATAGCCTATTTATTACAACTTATTGACTGTTCACTTCCTTGGGTCCTCTTCCACAAGAAGATCAGGAAACGGCATCCTGAAACAATCATCAATCTTGTCGACCTTTTAAATTCTATCTAGAGCCGAAACCTATAGTTGTGGTTCCTCATCGAATTGCTGTTATAATAAAACACCGTCTTCTAACAACCGAGTGACAATTATTTCTCGCCTTCGAAAGCTATAGGTTTGGGTATCCACTCTACCATCCAAAAAAAAAAACAGAACTCAGAGCATCCATCAAATTCACATAAAGGTGTAGGTATCTACGTTCGTTCACTTCTTTATCTCTGCTGCTGCTGCTGCTGCGCTGCGTTGGAAGAGCCTCTTTGAATAAGTAATTCGCACTTACTTGGCAACTAAAGGAGCTCTCCTAATAAATTCTATGTAAATATATATATTTGCCAATACCTTAACCCACTTTACACATCCCATCTGTCGCGCTATGGGCTGCTATACATATAGAGTGACACCTCTTCTATCGGTTCTCGTTTATCAAAAAGCATACAAACACACAGCACCCTATATAAGTAACTTTATACGACAGAAGGCAGAAAAATTGTATCCAAAGTCTATGCTATCTGTGAGATAGAAAATTTCAATTTCATATTTTTTATCAAATTACATTGATACACAATCCTTCTTCGTTCGTCGTCATCTCCTCTGTTGATGTCTTTGCAGGCGCAGTTAGGCCAGGCCAGGAGTGTCTTGAACGGAACAGCTCATCCATGGGTTTGAGTTTCTCACTGCATGCTTCGGCTGCTGCTGCTGGTTCTGGTGCTGCCTTCATCCGCAATATAATATATTGTCTTTCAATTTTCATTTGAATATAAATTTCTTTAGCGAAATGTTCGAATGCTGTTCGCTTCTTCTTCTTCTTCCACTTTGGCATAGCCAACCAACACCTCTCCAACTCCTTCTCGGAATCCTTCTTCAAATCCATCAATCATTCAATATCGATCGGAATTGATGTGGTACGCGGGTGTGGGTCTGGGCAGAGATAAAGAGGTAGAGCTGGGGGTATCGAGTCCCAATAAACAGTAAAGGATGGGGCACTCCTCCTGTTTGTTGTCCTTCTTGTCGCCTGCTGCTCTTATTTTTCATTTATTTATTTTCTGTTTTATTGTTATTATTTTTTCGCAAACAAAAATGTTGAAGGAAAATAAAAATTGAAAATCTGTATGAGCTATGTGCCTGTGTGTGTGTGTGTTTGTATTTTATTATTCGCCTGGGAAATACCGAATATTTGAAAAAAAAAAAAATCCATGATTTGGGGTTGGGGTTGAAAAGCGTGGGATATTCGGGATGTTATTTTCTTCTTTACATCCCAAAAGCAAAAATCCTTGGAATCTGGGAAAGAAAATTTATTAAAAAAAAAAAAAAAACACAAGAACAAGAACAAGAAAAAAATTGTCGCAAAATATCCTTTTGGTTGTCTCGTTGTACCTACTTTCGAGGTATGGAGGTGCTCCTTCTTGCGTAGTACAACATTCCATAAACATATATTTATAGGTATGTAGGTAGTTCTCGATTCCTACACCACATCAAATATATACACACAAAACCCATACAATATTGGATTTGGGTAGGACTCACTGGTGTAAAGGGATTTGCATACACGACAAAACGAACGACAACGCGCACGAGGACGACGACAGAGGACTGAGAAGAGATGTTTTTTTTTTTCGTGTGTATGTATGTGATGGAACAAGCAAGGATACACATTAAAATTTGCATATATTTATCCATCAAATTGATGGATGCTTCCTTATTACTTCTATTTCTTTGTGTTTCTTTTCCATTTCTTATTGCCTACCCTGTATGGGAATATTCTATTTTCACAAACCAAGTACACAAAATGGTAGCTTTATCCTTTATGTCCTTGTTTTTTTTTATTTTCTTGGTAGGTATAATCCAATATGTATCTAGACATAGGTTCTCTTCAAGTCAAACAAATTCCATAAAGCACAAAAGATTGCATCACTTTTAAATTCACTTTGCCGTCCTTAAAACGAGTCCTTTTTACTCCTAAAATGTCATGGGAATAATTTAATTGCACCACTTTCTTAGCACACCCAGAATTCAGATTCAGATTGAACAAAAAACTATTGACAAATTTGCCGCCACTCGCACCAAAAGCAAATTGCAAATGAATGAAAATGAAAATCAACTCTGGGCTCTTCTCCTGCCTGTGGAACAAAATTACCAGGATGTTGGTATTTAGCAGAGAGAATCACTGCAATTAACACTACATAACGAAGGACGAAAGCAGCACAAAAAAAAAAGAAATCCTCCATGGAACAAAAAAGGAAGAAATTTGCCCTACAATTTGGCTGCTGTTGTTGTTGTTTTGAAAGTTTACGTTGATGAGGATTTTCATTCATTTGTGTTTTGCCTTGTGTGCATGCCTGCCGCCAGCCCCTCTCTCGTAGCACTCATTTTATAGGTATTTTGAATGTCGTTGTTTTTTTTTGTTTTGCATGGATCCTTTGAATAGGGATATCCTTGCGGGTGGAACAAGGATAGCATTTGAAACGGGCCTGCGCACAATTATTAGCATTTTTCCCCAACCATACGATGTTGTTTGTAGCAAGGACGATTTTGATGATGGAAAGTACACTGTAATGGCTGAATTGTGAAAAACAAGAGAAGAGGGAGAATGAATAAATGCGGATGGGTATGGAAGGATAACAAGATTCCTTTGCCTTTTGTTTCACATATTGAAATTATTCGAATAATTTCGCGAGTGTTCTTTTTATCTTTCAATTCAAGTGTATTGTGAGTTGTGATTCATTTTGTGTTTTTGGGTTATGCGAGCTAGCCTTTTTGGTGTGTGTGTGTGTATGTGTGTGAATTGGTGAAGGAGATGCCATGGTGTGCAGACGAAAATGGTTGGGTGAGTTATTCGAATGATTTTTAATAAGCTTTTTTTACAGTCGTGGCTGATTTTGATGAACTTTTTAATAGTTCTTTGTTATTAATTGGGTTACGGGGATTTTTAATTGTGATGGAGTCAGTTTTCCCCAGTAGACTATTGTTTGTTGCTTCCTTAAATGATTCAACATTCGTGTTTTAAGGAAAGCTTATCAGTTTACCTTTGAGTCCGATTTCGCACATAGTGGAAAGTAGGTACAGAGATTCTTTTTCAGTCGCACAACACGAATGTAGAATGCTCTAGCCAGCTCAATTTTTCCTTTCCATTGTACCTACCTATACCTAGAATTTTAAAAATAATTTTACAAATTATCAATAAATACAATGCGAAGCCATTTAAATTAGAATTAACTTTATTCATCACGAGCAAGTACCAACCAACACCGAGATCGTTTTGAAGAATAAACATTCGAAGCTGGATTCTCCTCTCCCTCTGTCCCATACTATTTGTTTTGGTCACAATAATGATATAAAAATTCCTTTCGATTTTAGTGAATTTTTGAGCCATTTCAAATCTTTTTAGTTATCTTTTTCTATCTATGTAGGAAAGGACCGTATGTGAAGCTCAAATTGATGAGTACTACTGGGAAGCAGAAAAAAAATGAAATCGGTCCATAATAAAAATGAAAAATTGACGACGGCTGATAATGTGAATTCTGTAATGCACTCACTTCTCAACTATTTTCAAGTGTTCAAATCCCGGTGATCAATGTCGAAGTGAAACTATAAAAGATACGGATATTCAGGTTAGCTCTCGTAAAATGTATTCCTACCTGCTTAGCACCTTTTTGTTAGCTTGGTCGTTGCAAATTCAATTAAACCTTCAAAAAAATATAGAACATACCTAGTCTTTTACTTTAACGAGACAAATTTAAGTTGTGGTTTATTCGCATAAGCCTGCGACTTCAGAAACAGGTTCTTTTGTTTTATTTTTAGATTTTGTTCATATTGATGGATTACGTTGAACAGTTTTTAAAAATATATTTTTTTTTTCAATTTAAAAAAAAAAAAAAATGTGGCAGGTAACCATTCGGCGAAAATCATAAAATATTCATTACCAAGTTTAGGGACTGAGGAGTTCAGGCTTCAGTCTATGTCTGTTAGAGAAGACTTGACAGTCTAATCAGCTAGGAATTTTCAAAATTTTTAATTATAAGATACCTTGATGCTTATTTTTTCTTATATTTTCTAATACCTAACAAAAAAAAAAAAACGGTATACCCGTCATTAGTTTTTTTTTTTTTTGAAATTAAAGAAATTTTTATTTTTCTGGTCTTTTATAAAAAATAAAAAATCACTACAACTGTTTGATCCTAGAGAACCTTAAAAGCAATGCGCATTTTTCTTATAAAATCAATAATTCGAAAAACATTTGCTATATTTTCAAAATTTTAAATAGATACTAAAAAAAATGAAATTTTATATAAAATGTAAATATTCAAAAATCGTTTTCGAAAATCGTATTCCTTAAAATTTTAACGATCTATAATTCAATAATTGAAAATTTAAAATGTATACATTACTACATTCAAGTAATGTAATGAATAAAATGTACACAAAAGCTTCGATGAAGTTTGAAAATCATTGCATGATACATGTAGTAACTATTAAAAAGATATATATTTTTTTTTTGAAAATTTTATGTTTAAGAATTTGATGTGAAATAAAAACAAAACACTTAAAATTGTCGTTTCAAAAAAACCGATGCAACGATGTAAGCCAATTAAAAAAAATGCACGACTGTATAGCACGTACTTGCTCTTACTTAAAAGTACCTTGGAATTTAAATTATTTACGACTAGAAAAGCATGAATTTAATTAGAGCAAAATATTCAGATTCATAAAATTGTCATCTGATTTCTAGAAAAGTGTGAATTTATGCAAAAAAAGTTCAATTGTCTTTGTATTGGAAAATTCATTTTTATATAAGAAATGTCTTTAGTTTTTTTCTAGAAAAAAATTGGGATGCCAATTTTAAGTACATACCTATTCAATAACATAGATTTTAGGAAATAATATCAAAAACTAATCGTTCACACGTTTTCAAGATATGTATTGATTTAAGAGAAAAAAAAAACAAAAATTTGTTGTTTTTTTAACGCAAAAAATATTTTTACGAAAATTTTTATTTACAATATTATTTTCAAAGGAGCTCCTGTACAAAATTTGGTGTCAAAATCGCTAAGACCGTTAATGAAACAGTCGAAAATAATAAAAAAAACGGCTCTATGCGGGTACCGTTAATAACTTTTTTTCTCAAAGTTTTTTGTCCTTGAGTTTTATTTTTTTTTTCCAAATGCAGAACTTGCCTCATAATACCTACATATATCGCAAGTAAAAATCGTTTTCGAAAATCTTTTGAATTTAAAATAAAGACATTTTAAAAAATTTTATAAAAAGTTTAAAAATTATTGAATTTTTGTGAAAATTTGTTGTCTAATAAAACAATAATTTTTTTAAATTTAATTAGTCAAAATAAAAAAATTTACGGTTGAAATTTTTTTATAACAAATGTCTAATTATGTTGTACATACTTTTTTTTTTAAAGCAATCAAAGGATCCTAGTATATTTAAAAATTAAGCCTCTTCAAAGTTACGAATTTCGACCAGTAAATATTTTGATTTTCATATTTTTCATATAATTCATATTTTTCTGAATTTAAAAAATATTCTGGGTATGAATACAAATCAGTTTCACTTCTCTTCAGAAAACGAAATTTTCGGAAGTTGTCTTAAGTTAATAATCGACTTACATATATTATTATATTCAGAAAAATTCACTTTAAAAATAAAAATATCATTTTTTTAACTGGCTTAAATCTCGTTGCATCGGTTTTTTTTTTCTTAAAATGTAGGTACATCTAAAGTATTCTTAATAAAATATTTTAGAACGTCAATTTTCATTTTTTTTATTTTACAAATGAAAATTAAAATTTGAAAGAAAACACTGCCCCTTTTCTAAGACATGAAATTTTCAAAACAAAAAACATAATATTTATGTTTTTTTTTCTTTTGGAATTACATTTCAATTAGTTTAAGGAAGTCTTATTTTTTTTTTTTTTTTTATAATCTACACGCGCTCAAATGATTATGATTACCCTTTAAATGTTTGAACACAGCGCGGGCGTGAAGTTAAGGAAGAGAAAGAAGCAGGGCCCGATCTAGGGTGGGGCAAGCTGGGCAATTGCTCAGAGCGGCAAAAATTTGGGGCGGCAAAATCGGGACCGAGAAGCACAATAACAATTCATTTACAAACTGCTCAAGTCCTAAAGATTAAAATTTGAAAACTTATTTCAATCTAATTAAAAAATAAAACATCGACACTGGGGTGTATGATGCCATTAAGATAAATGTAAATCCAAGTCAGAAGCGGCGAATTGCCAAAACCAAAAATACAAATTTCCTGGTAGCACTGTTTAAGAAACACTTTTCGTTTTTATCACATTTCGCCGGGGATTCCCCACCTAGAAAATGAAGACTATAAACTGGAAGGCCCACTCCGAAAGCTCAAAGATTGCATTCTGACTTTTCCTTAAGCCTCTTTGTGGCACGAGATGGGAAAAGTTGTTAAAACAAATTAAAAGTTTTAAATTTTTGTGCTCTATTATAATTTGGTACGAAACTTTGAATCGAAAAAATCCCGTCAGTAAACTAATGCAAAGTTAGAATTTAAGTTCTGCCATTAAATTGATAAAAAACACCAAAGTCTTTTCTGAAAACTCACTATCAAAGGGTATTTTACTCAAGTTTGTGAAAAGACCAAAGCTTTAGCTGCTGAAATTGATAGGGAGGTGTGCCTAACCATCGGGCCCGTTCTAAAAAGAGGCAGTTTGATTACGAATGTGATGACGAACCAATTATTCAACCCACAGCAAACATTTTTCATTTTTGTATAATATACATTATAATGCCTACTCCTAATGTCTCCTACTGACAGAATTTTTTATGGAGACAGTGAACGACAACAAACATACAAAAACTTTTGGGAAGATCAAATGGTATAATCTGGATAAGGAAAAAGGCGAAGCTTTTATTTCGAATATGCAAAACGTTCTGTATAACAACACCGATATAGTTCAAAATGAAGAGAGTACAGCACAAAGTATGTGGGATCTCCTACAGAGAACTTGCAAAGAAAAAGCCAAAACACTGTTAGGGGTTTCAAAAGGACACAACCAACAAGGCAAAGAAACATGGTGGTGGAATGATGAAGCTAAATCAGTTATAAGTAAAAAGAAAATGGCTTTCAAGGCTTGGTCGAAGTGCCCCTCTAATGATACAGAGCAAAAGTCACGCCTCGAAGTGGAATATAGAAACTGCAAGAAAGAAGCGAAGAAGAAGTGCGCCCAAATTCAAGCAAAGAATACAGAAAACCTGTATCGGGAGCTGGATGAAATTTCTACCCCGACAGCTGGTGCTATTCAAGAGCTACGGCAAAACACGAATAAGGGTGCAACTATCTTCAAAATAGCCGCTCAAAGAAGAAGAAATGCCCAGGAGATTTGGTCGCCAAAGTTCATTAACAATGCTCAAGGCCAACTACTTGTGGAAGACAATGAAATTCTTCACAGGTGGCGACAGTATTGTGACGGACTTCTAAACGAACAATTTCCAAGGCTATACTTTCCAATAGCTTCACCTAACTTAAGCGAAGTATCCGACGTCACAGTCGAAGAAGTTAGTGAGGCGGTAAAATACTCCAAAAAGGGAAAAGCTGTTGGCCCAGACGAAATACCCTCAGAGTTTTGGAAAAAGATGGGAGACATCGGGTTTAGATGGCTCATGATTCTTGTCTCCAAACTTATACGAGGTGATCGCATGCCTAATCAATGGAGGGAAAGTTACCTTCTTCCAATTTATAAAGGAAAGGGTGATACTCGAAGCTGTGATAATTACCGTTCGATTAAGCTGATGTCACACACCATGAAGATCGTTGAGCGAGTCTTGGGTAGCCGACTGCGAAAAATAATTAGGCTATCTGATGACCAGTGCGGGTTTGTCGGGGGTAAGTCAACCACGGATGCAATCCAGAGTATAAGAATAATTATGGAAAAACATCGGGATTCTTTGGAGGATTTGCATGTCGTGTTGGTTGATTTTGAAAAAGCATTCGATCGGCAACCACGAGATCTAATATGGGTGGCCCTCAGGCAACGAGGAGTTCCAGAAACCTATGTGCGGATAATTATGGACATGTATGATGAGCAGTTACTAAAGTAAGATGCGCAGCTGGAGTCACCGAAGAATTCGAAATCACACTAGGTGTACACCAGGGAAGTATCTTGAGTCCCCTGCTCTTTATTACAGTTCTTGATTACCTGCTTGAAGGCAAAGTGACGGATCCAAAAGTGCATCAGTTATTCTTTGCTGACGATGGAGCCATCATAAGTGAAGACCCGATATCCCTACAACGAGCACTTGACGTATGGGTGGATGTTCTAGAAGGAAGTGGGTACCGCATAAGTGCGAAAAAGACAGAATACCTATGCTGCCCATTTTCTGATCCACACAGGCCTATTCCAGACATTTATTTGAATGGAGTAGTGCTTCCGAAGTGTGAAAAGTTTAAATATCTGGGGTCTATGATAAATAACGAAGCTACTTGTGATGACGATATCAATCATCGCGTAAGCGTAGGGTGGATGAAGTGGCGGAAAAATTCTGCTATCTTCTGTGACCGAAAAATGCCCCCTAAGCTGAAAGGAAAGCTCTACACTTCAGTTGTGCGCCCAGCACTCACATACGGTTCACAATGTTGGACAATGTACAAAAAGTATGAGAGTAAGCTAACGGCAGCCGAGATGAAGATGCTTCGTATGACAGCAGGAGTTACAAAGCTTGATCGAATTAGAAGTACGAAGATCCGAGGAAGCCTTCATGTTAAGAATACCATTTCCCAAAAAATTGAACACGACCGACTCAGTTGGTATTGCCATGTTCAAAGGAGAGATCCTGAGAACCCCGTCAAAAAGGCAATATCATACAACGTTCCAATTCGAAATAAAAAGAAAGGTAGGCCTAAACACTCCTGGTACAAACAAATGCAAAAACACCAGCATTCAGTTGGCCTCAGAAATGGAACAATACAAAACCGGGAGGCATGCCGCCGATTTCTGAGGTCAACCCGGCGAACCCCACAGGCGGATCACTAGTGTGAAGCAGATACGTGGGAGAGTTATGATCCCCTCGACATCGAGATCATAACAGCGCCGAAGAAAAGGAAGAAGATACATTATAATGCCTTAAGAGAACTACCTAAAGATGAATTTTATTATACCATTGCAGAAACCTTGAAGTAATTTTAACACATGACAACTCCTCTGATATAAATGGGTTAGAACTTTTCGAGGAGTTGTCAGTGGTATGCATGATTTTAGATAAGTTTTGACATTTATAACGGATTTAAGATTTGGTCCTAATATAAGTACATATTGCACTAAGAATTCTCTTGACCTTACCAGTAACGGTTGCAAGTGGAGAAGGAAGCTTTTCTAAATTGAAAATCATTAAAAACTATCTACGGTCTACCATGACACAAAAACGATTAACGGGATTGGCTTTGATATCAATTGAAAAAAAGGTTAGCGATAGTATAAATTTGGCAGAAATAATTAAAGATTTTGCAGAGCAAAAAGTGCGAAGAAAATTATTTTAGTCACTAAAAAGACTTTTTGTTAAATAATATTTTAACTGATTTTTTTTTTTTTTTTAAGAATTGATTATTCGATTTGTAACCGAAATTAAAATTAAAATAAAAAATTGATTTTTTTTTTCATTGATTTAAACTTTATGAGTATCATTTGATTGATTAGTCGATCTAAGGAAGCATACATACTCGAACATACATACATAATGTATAAAAAAAAATTATTTGAATATAATAAGTAGTTTCGGGAAATGTTTGAACAAACATACAGTTTATGATAGGTACCCAGAAGACTAACATTATTTGAATATTATACCACCAATACAAACATACGGTCGCAATAACTTTTGTATGCCTTTTAAGGTTTGATTTTAAAGGGCGGCAAATAATACTTTTGCCCAGAGCGGCAAAAAAGCTAGATCGGGCCCTGGAAAGAAGGATAGGAAAGATGTGTGGCACGATGTTCTGAGACTGAAGGTTGTTGTCTCAGATATTTTATCTCCAGGGATGGCGGCTGAGCTAAAGCGGAGAAATGCCGTGTCTTATTTCTATGTCGCTTATAATTCACATTATTTTATTCGTGTTCATCCTTGTTGGGCATACTAGTTTAACTCAATTACATGTTGTTAGTGTTATGCCTGAACAACATGTAATGAGTAAACCAGCAACCCATTGATGACAATTTTAGAAGGTTTTTAATGGAATTAAAACGACATAGACGACGGCAGGGACCAGGGATCGAACCTGTGATCATGAGGTTCACAGGCGAGCACACATCCATCGCGCCACGGCCACCACTAATTAATTACACTAATTTGTGGTTAGGTTAGTAGATATAAAGAAAAAAAAAATTAAATTTTTAGTATACAATTAAATTATTTTGTTATTCTTCTAATAAATTCACAAAGTTTTTTCAACCCAGCTTAATTGAACTGAAAAGCCATACAGTACGCCCTAGGTAAAAACAACAGATAGAAATTGGATCAATTTTTTAATGAGATTGTTCCAATAATAACCGAGTCGCAAAAAATTGAGTCTTGAATTAGAATTTAACATGAAAACCAGAGTATGAAAATTAAAAGAATATTGTTCCTCATATGTAAAAGAAAAGAAAAGTGAAAGTTTAATTATAGTAACAACATTTTTTTTACAGTTTTTAAAAGTCTTTCGCTGAAACCGAGTGTTTTTCGGACTCAGAATTAGATATGATATTTTTTCTCAGCTTAAGATTTTTTTTTTACAATATCCATAATCTTTCGAATAAAATTATCTCGCAACTACCGAGTGCGAGAGAATGCCTGAACAATGGTAAAACAAAACAAAAGCAAATAGGTATGTATCTAAATGCCTGTAAGATAAGTTCCCAGTTACAATATATTTAAACATCGAAATACATAAAAAAAGATTAAACTAAATAAGATATCATGGATTCAAACTTGCGTTACTTAGTCAAATTTGTTTCAGAAGTTGAAATTACTAAGTCACTAATGGTAGAAATTTGACTGTTTTTTTAACCGAGGTATTTATTTTATCGAGGGTTGCTTTTACTGAGAATGTATTTGATTTCTCTTACAACATTTTGAGTATTTGAGTATTTACTTCTCTTCTACTTTAGAGACAAAAATATGGAAAGAAAAATCACAAATCGCAACCTTAGAACAATATGGTTGTAACTGACATTTTTTTCAAAACTGAGTTATACATCAGGTCGTAGCAGATCGAGTATGCTCTTTCGTTTCGTGTCATCCATATTTGTCTATCTCATTTAGTTTTCTATTAAGTCAATAAAAATGCAGGAAAGAGAGTTCTACATACATCAATTTATTAAAAAACTAGGTTCACAAAGCTCTAATTGGTAAATAGAACATAGTGTAGTTGAACATAGTTGTAGTTTGTTGCTTCAAAATATTCAAACGATGCTCGTAGTTATGTAAGACCACTTAGGGTATGAATTTTGTGTTAAAGTTGAATTTAATCAGAAATGCATTTTAAAAATTTTGTGCTGTGTGATTTTCAAAATTTTTGTTCTAAGTATCCATAAATTTTAATTAGTTAAGGTAAGTATTTCTATTTCAAAAGTAAATAGGAAATCAATAGGTGTACTGTATTAAATATACCACTCATTTAGAATGTCCTGTTAAAGAAAGCTTTTACAGGAATGTTTTCAGTACGAACCTTAACCTCGATTTTCACCATCCTAAGTCGGATAAATGTGGCCAATGTGAGGCCTATAATGCAGCAAGAAATGAAGATGCGTTAAGTGAACAATTTTTAAAGGAACATGAGGTCCACTTACACTTAAAGAATATTTTGTTATATCATGTAAAGGTGAAGAAGTTTACGATATTTGCCAGGCTTGGATGCATCACAAAGCCCGTAGAGCGCTTACTAGAACAGAATATCAAAAGCTAACTAAGCAAAAGTTGAGCCAGATACTCTAGTTGTTATGATGCTACCTCGTTAAGAAGGATTCAAGGCTGTTATCTTTGCCAAACGTATTATAGGTTTCAATGAAAGTTTTGTGCCTCTTGAAATGAAAAGCAAAGAAATACCTTTTACTGCAATTTGGCATGAGGTTACTTCCGTTCGACACTGAGTTCATAGCAATTAACTTTTTAAAAAGTCAATATATAAAATCAAGTTTTGTTGAACTATCATCCTTTGTTCGCTCGCAGCCAATTAATCGACAGAATAAATGTTATTGAAAAAAAAAATCTCTTTTAGATAACAGAGGGTTCTATCTGAACAGTTAAATTTCTTATCATGACACTAAGTTCTATCAGGTAATTAGAACCTTATTGTTCTATGCTCAAATGAAAGTATATTCAGCTAATAATTTGTTCTATTTTCTTTTTTTAAATTTAAAAACGGACGTGTGCAGAAAAATGAAATCTAACAAATTTAGCTTTGTCAAAAATTGAGCAAACAATTTTAAATAAAAGTTATTCCGTCAGTTATTGATGTCAAATCAAAACTATTTTTTCTATACTTACATTTGTTTTTATAGAGATAGGCTTTATAGAGTAATGTCTAGTTTTGCCAAATTTTCCAAATTCAAGCCTGTAAAAAAAAAATACACTCCATCGAGGTTAACAAAGACCACACCAATTACCTATTTGAAGTAAGAAAAAGGCGATGCAGTGTCATGTCCCTTATTTAACATCGTTCTTGAAAGAATAGTGAAGAACCCTTGTGGCAACATGAGAGACACACAAGGGTCTTAATATTTATAGTATTCGCAAACAATATCGACCTATAATCACATAAGAATAGGTGGAGCTTTGGGCCATAATCGCTACTTTCTTCGCCTAGAAGGCTTTACACAGCAAGCTGGAAGGATAGCTGGTTATAACTTAATCTAGGAATAAAATGTTTTTTTTTCTTAATAATGAGTGCCATTTCCTTATTTTGATCCTTGAATGGGCAAACATTTTTAAGACTTTTTTAATTTTTTTAATTGAGAACTAGAAAAACATAGAACAATTGTGAATGTTTGCTGATCGAAAATTGATCCTGTATTGACGGCTAAAAATAGTATAAAAGTACCTACGTACTTACCTAAAAGGATACAACATTAGATCCATTAACCAAAGCAAACGCTTCCTTACCTGTTAAATGGGAACTTTTAACTCAGCTGCAGCTGTGTCAAATCCAATTTTCAATACAAAAAAAAATCTTTAAAAATGTAAGGATATCTTTATTTTTTGATTATACTCCTTTCTTATTTACTATCATTATCCTTTTCATACACACCTTACCGCCAAAAACTTCATACAGCGCAGCGTCTTAAGCTTATCTCATCAGTGTGCTTATTGAAAGGCGGCGAAAGTTCATTTGCCACGTGCTTAGCTGATAGTATTCATCAGCAGATATCCTCTCACCTCCCATCTCTCTGCTATTCCTTGAATAAAAACAAAATGAGAATAAAAATAAAAAAAAACAAGCGAGAAAAACAAAAATGGGACTTGAGAATATCCTTGTGCAGGATGCTGCTGCTGATGCTGCTTCATTTTGTCTGTTGAATGTTTAAATAAGGATTAAGCAACGAGCTTCCCTCCTTGGTGTATTTCTTTCTTTTTATTTTATTTTTTTTTCTCCTTGCTCATTTTCATTACTTTATACTTCGACCCCACTTTCACTTGCTGCTGCTGGGTTACTCCTGCCGCCTGCTGATGACGATGGCAAGGATATAATGATAATGACGTTGATGATGATGAGATAATGGCGCTAACGATAAATGTGGGTTTCAAGGTCAAGGTGAAAGCGCCGCGATACGTCTATGTCTGGCTTTTTGACTTCGTGTCTCCCATTTCCCTCACGCCCTCCCACTCCTACCGACTCTGAAAAGAAAATGAGAAAACGAAGATAAGAGCCGCGGATTAATTATTATCATTGTTGAGGTTAATGTCTGGCTGGATAGATGGATTTTTTAATCGATTTGTATCTTTTCTTTCCTCGTGAGATGTGATGAAAAGCTACATCGAGATAGATATGCAGAAGAAGGAGTTGGTGAGATTGTGTGGGTGCAGAATGTAGAATGGGGGTGATTGATGCACACACATGATGCTGATGCCACCATATGTCAAATTTCGTTTCAAAATGGTTGAAGTGACATACGCACGTTTGCAATTTTTCCATTCCATACTCTTTTGCAAGATTGCTGCTCCCTGTCTTTGGCAGCTTCTCACACCCTCAGAATGGCAGCAAGACAAACTAAGTGTGGTCGGATGGAGATGGGGTGCCATATACTTTGTGTGATGCTGGGTTAAGAATACTCACACTCCTTCGCCCGATACCATTTCCATTTCCGTGGAAAAAAAAACTCTTTGAATTTTCCATGTCATGTGATACATACACAAATAGGTTTAGATACTATATACATATGTACATCCATAGGTAGAAGCTAGGTTAGAAGGTATACAAAAGAGCGTCGGCGGTAATGGCGAGTGGGTGAGTTGGGGGCAACAAGACGGGTGTAAGACGGATTCGTAGAGGAAATTGTTTCGCTTTTGACTGACATTTTTCATAAAAACGATATTCGCCACACAGTTGGTGTCACAGAAGGTTGTTTTTTTTCTTCGTTTTTTCTTTTTTTTTTTAGTCCAAAGGGGCTGAGATGGATTGGTTGTTGGTGGATATACTTATGAACCTACCTGCAAAACAAGAACACACATTTATCCCGCAATGCTGACAACGACAAAACAAATTCGGGGTAGGTTAGAGTTTGACTATGTGCAAAGTTACCACTTAATTTTTAACCAACCAACCTTTAAGGAAGCTTGCAGCTCGGAAGTTTTATAGATTTTTATTCCGATTCCTACATTTTCTGAAAGTTTAGAATTTTTGTCAAGATTTTAATAGAAATTGAACTGATTTTAATGAAATTTTTAAGCCTACGCTCATCGGTGCTCAATTGGTTCTCTCAAAAGAAAGCTTTACAATGTAGAATTGCTAAGGTTGGATCCCGAATTGTTGGTATCCCCAGTATTTCCTTAACCAGGTATGAAGCAGATGCAGAAAGAAGGTTCCGAATTTCAGAACTTCCATGACATGCTTGCTGAAGTTCATTTTGCTTTCAAATCTTAGGTAAGGTAAGGTTAGGTTGAAGTGGCTCCGAGCGTCGCAGTTGACGTAGTTGGTCCATTGCGATACCACATGAATTCAGAGATTTTCTCCCTGCTCGTTAAACCATTTGGCGGAAAAGGCTATAAATGTCTATATAAATATTAGATCAATTGGTTCCTCGAAGAAAAACTCTCCAAGATGAAGCCTACATCTATGGGATATAGAGCAGGCCATATGCATAGAAGATGAGGAATTTATTCTACCTCTTTCTCGTCTATACAGCTTCTGCAAAAATCGTATGAATAAACGTCAAGCCTCACTGGGTGTCTATAAGACAGTGTCCAGTTATGACACCAATTAAGGAGCTGATATGCAATCTGCTTAAGGATATCAGACACTTAGAACGTTTTCCAGATCTGTTTTGTCATGAGACACGGGTGTTTATATTATTCCATCCAGGTTTGTTCTCTCAATGGGCCTTGTGAATAAAAAAAAGCTAAAGCTTAAACTTGGATTTTTAGTGAATAAAAATAAGCTTAAGCTAGCTAGTTAAGGATGTTTTCTAGTAAAAGCTATTTCAAAATAGCCAACGCTAAATTCTTTTAGCTTTAGTTTGTTTTCCAAGCATAAGCTTCAATTTGTGTGAATACAAATTTTTTCGACCTGTCCAGAAAGCTTTGGTTAGGTATTATTTTCAGTATTCTATGAAGCAGGTACGAAAAACTTGTGCGAGCTGTAAATTAAATATAGGGGAATAGCTCAAAAATAAGACAGTAAACGTATAGACGCAGGGACTGACGAACGATATGATAAAAAACATTTTTTACCCGAAACCAATATTTACCCTATAGAACAGATAACAAATTGTTGCAAAACAACCTTCCTTTCGGTCATACATCTACAGTTCTAGCTAAAGCTACCTAGTTGAAACATGTGAATAAAAAACGAACAGCTTAAATTACGAAGCTTAAGCTAAAATTTTCTAGCTTAAGCTATTTAACGTTATCTTTTTTTTATTCAGCTTTACCTGCTAGAAAAAGCCATGACTAGTTGGCTTCAGCTTCCTCCAAAAAAAGTTTTAACTTTTTTGTATTCACAAGACCATCTTGCATCTTGCTTCAGCTAGGATAAGCTTACAAGTAGCAATGGGTATTACTTAAGTATCCATATCAGGTAATATAGCTAATGTTGTTCCATTTTTGGCGAGTTCGTCAGCCTGGAATGTCCCTATGTATGCCCTGGGACCCAGGAGAGATGAAAATTAAACTGCTGCGCTATCTCCATAAAAGATGAACGGCAGTTGAGGGCTGTTGTAGAGTTAGTAGAGATTGAGTCCAGATACTTAATAGCCGCTTTACTTTACTACATGAGAGGATGCGGATATCAGTAGTTGATAACACGTTTTCTTTGAGCCACGATAGGACTTCTTTAATCACTATAAGTTCCACCTGCAATACCATAAAGCTTTCGCCAAGGTATTTGGTGTTGCCTTCGTTGTGAATGATGTCTGGTAGTCTGATAAATATTCCATGACTTCTAGCAGTTTTTCTCTTTCATTCTCTTACTCTGGATCTTGTGATATAGGCTTCATTTTAAATTTTAGTTCCAAAATTTGGTAATATTGCACCCTACGAGCTCAAATTTCTGGTGATGGGTTTTTGGAAATATCATCGGAACATAATTTTGTCTTTGTTCTTGGTACATTCTCTGGTTGATATGCAGTATAAATGCTCAAGAGAAATGGTCCTACCTGGGATCCTTGTGGTTTCCCTGTTCTCAAATGCTTCATTCCTGATTGTTCGTTTATAACCTGTACATCTTGTTAGAATGTTAGAAAATGTTTGATTATTTTTCCAAAATATCCTATAGAAACCGGAGTATGATCAGCTTCATGATTCCTCTTTTTTGCAGTCCCCTAGTGACATCATTGTGTCATCCCAAGAGAGATGGTTTTGTCGAATACTTTGCTCTGGAGCTGTACTGGAATTTAAATTCTAAATACCTTTCCCGACGGAAATACTTTACCTTTTTCAGCAGTGGTGATTCCAAGTCCTTGATTATGCAATTATTTTGTATCTTTCTAGGTTTTGTCTCGTTAATCTTCTTTGGCACTTAAATAATTTTTGCAGTTTCCCTTGCTTCCGGAAAGTAGCCGATGTTCAAGCAGTTGTAAATATTACCGTCATTAAAAAAATGGAAATATTGAATAGCTATCTCAATACAAGGTTTGAAAAACCGTAAGGTCTTCAGTCTTCTGTATTGATGGTAGAATAAACTTCTTCAAGATTGATCAACGTGTTAACAATACTCGCATGATGATGGGCCGCATTCTCTTAGTTGAAAGTGGTAGTTGCCTTGAGTTCTTCTTGTTCTACTATTGCGTCGAATTCCATCAACAACTCTGGGAGGTAAAATTACCCTCCTCGAAGTGAAAAACGATTGATTTGGTTACCGTATTCTGCCCACAGATGATGCTTTTCGGAATAGTTTTCGTCCTTCCAACGATGGTGTTTATCCTTCTGAAGCAATCTGGTTCACGTTTCATCTCCTCTAGTCTCATCTGTAATGGAGAGTCTTGGAAATGTTTAACCGCATGATCAAATTGAACCTTAGTTGAGAGTAGGTTCTTCTATATTCTTGGTTCTCGGTGTTTAAGGGCTGGGACTGGTTGATGGCAAAAATGTGAGCGGAAAGATAAGCGAACGTTTTCTTACTCTTCTTAAGACTCTTCTTGTTGTCCATTGCGACTTTGTTGATTGCCCTCACGAACTGATTAATATCGCCATCTATTTCACTTTTGTTGGGGTTAGCGTAGCTCAGATGTAAGCCAAAACGGATCATTTCCTTATCCGAGCTACACTCGGTACTTAAGCCACTGTTGCAAAAGAAAAGTAGGAGTGACAAACATTTCTTTGAGGCTACAGAAGTCAGATGGGCAACAACTGATAGTTGCCGGGTATTACATAATCTATGTCCAAATATTTTGAAAAAAAAATAAGAATATTTACTTGAGGTTTTCAGGTCTCAAACTATATCCATATCCTAATCGGAGTCCTAACGGGCGACAGCTCAATAGAAACCCACATGAATAGAATGTACGATAGCTCGCAGGACCTATTTAGAGAGAGTCAGAATGAAAAGGTGAACGAGGACTTATCCCACTTCCCTGTGAATACTTCAGCCTATCTAAAACCAGAAAAGGAGCCCTCGTAGAATATTTGTTGACGGCGGCGACATCTCTGTTCTGCCACTAAAGACCATCCTAAAATTCATTCAGCATTAAGGATCGTTAAGGGAGGCATCGAATAACTAAATTCTTCTTCATCACACTTAAAGTCCCTTCATTCGCAATGGATCCATTGAGATCCAAGTGAGATGGTACGGCTTGCCCTCTAACCTAATCTTATATTGCGTAGCACGATATTTCTGTTAATTCAGCTTCGGTATCAGTACGAGACTGGTCCTAGTTGATTCTCCTGAACCTGATTTAGAAAAATCAAACTTGATTAATATGTGGGAGCAAGAAAAGACCTATAAAATTCACTTGAGTTAGGTCACGAAACAAGAAAAAATAATAAAATTTGTATACCAACTTAATGGGTCTGTAAAAAACAGAAAACTAAGAATTATACTCTAGGAAAATTCCACAGGTCGACACTTTTACTTGAGAGCCTAGTAATTTTTTTTCTTCAAGTGGTAACCATAACAGCAATCAAAAAGGTAAAAAGCTTAGAAAAAGAGAAGTAGGAAAAAAACATCGCATGGATGACATGTGAAACCAAAAGTCAGATCACGTCTTGTTTTTTCTTTTTTTGTGTATGAACATAATAGCAATAGAATCGAATTGCAAATTTGATGGAAATGGTTCCTTTTTTTTTTGCTTCTTAATTTTCATCTTGACTCAAAAGCTTAAGAATCAAAAAGAACACACACGCAAAATAAATAAATTGCTATTGCACGCAGCACGATAAAAACGAGGGCAATAAATTGCAGATTCTTATCACAAATGTTGACTGATGTTGAAGGGTTTGCGTAGATACGCATTTTATTATTTTTTTTTTTTTAATCTTGCAAAGGGATGAACGAATTACATGGAGTGGAAAGGAGAGAAGAAAAAAATTTAACAAAATGATGGATTTCTTTATCGGAACAAAAAAGGCGATTGAAAATTTTTCAAAGAAAAAGGCAAATCATTGTTAAAGATAGGAGTTAAAAGTTTTGAGCCTGAGATAAATGTGTTGGGGAAAAGTCTTACGATAAATGGCTTAAGTTTTAAGGTTTTTGTTATAGCTACATCGTATATATATATGTACATAAATGTACATAGATTGACCTAGTAACGAGAATCTTTGAAAATTAGATTAAACTTATTTTAAAAATTTAAGCCATAACTTCCTTTAGCAAAGCTTATTCTCCACAACTATTGAAGAAATGAGGTGATCACAAATGTATCGTTAAGTGTAAATTGCCAATTGCGTAAGCAAAAAGGGGCATTCATAGCTTAAAGTGTCTCATCCGGGAATCATCGATATCACGGAAACAACTGTTAACTCTTTAACGCATGTTTCTTATAGAGGCGAATGTTTCTTGTAGAGGCTCAGCCATGTTTCTATTTAAAAATGCAATAGAATGAACAAAATTAAATTTGTTCCATGTTTTATGACTTTATTAGTAAGAGCAAACATTCCCATTAAAACGTCGTTAAAGTGGTTGTCTCGGCTGTCTTCGCAGTAGCACATTCTGTCACTCCAATTTTCCAAGAACTTGTTGATGGTTTCGGACTACGGCTCACGGATTGCTTTGATGATATTGGCCTTAAGTGCTTGAATCGTTTCCGGGTCAAATCCCGGCTTTGAGGCAGACAATTGACCTCGTCAAGAGGCCTGATATCACGATTTGGGAATTTGCTGCGCAAAAGATCGATTGTGGCATGGACTGTGTGGCATGGCACTCCATGCTGCATGAACTAGTGGTCGTCCTAATCCATTTCTTCAATTTAAGAAAAAAAAGACGGTTAACATGGCTCTGTAACGCCCACTGTTGACCGAAACGATACTTCTAGCCTCATTTTCGAAGAAAAATGCTCCAAAGATGCAACCAATCCACATTCCATAATCCACACCAAACTGTCTCTCGCTGTGGATGCATTGACTTCTCGACAATACCTTACAGGTTCTCAAAGTCCCAGATGTGGCTTGTTTGTTAACGTAGCCGCTGAAATAATAATGCGCCTCGTCAGAAAAGATGATTTTTAGTCCAAAATCGTTATCCAATTCAAGCTGCTCTAAGGCTCAAACTGCGAAGAGATAACGAAACAGATGGTCGTGCGGCTTCAATTGCTGAGTCAATTGGACATTGTAAGCGAACAATCCGAGATCATTGTGCAGAATTTTCCTTAGGCTAGTGCGTGAAATGTTGAGCTGTTGAGATCGATGGCGAGTTGATGTTCGTGAATTGAATCTCTCACAGCCACATTCTCGTCTGTGAGCACCGTGCGACCAGTCTCACGAACTTTTTGCACAAGCAGGTGGACAAGCAGATGCGGGAAACAGCTGTCAGTGTCAAAATAATCTATGATTTGAACAGGAACTACTAGATAGCCCACCCTTTACATTGCTTTTTTGTTGTGGTACCGATCTGCGCCTCATAGTGATCGGACAAGTTGAGGACAAAATAAAATGTACGACTAGATCGCACGAACTTGCTCTTATGTAAAAGTACTTTGAAATTTAAGATAAATTTTATAAATATAAAACATGGATTTAATGAGATAATAATGTTTATATGCATTAAATTGCCATCTGGTTTCCGGAAAAGTATGAATTTATGCAAATAAACTTTAAAAAATCGTTTTATTATTAAATACTTTTTTATACATATAAGAAATTTCTCTAAAATTTTTTAAGAAAAAAAATGTGGGATGCGAATTTAAAGTATTAAATAATATTGATTTTAGGAAATAATTTTAAAAAATAATCGTTCATAGGTTTTGAAGATATTGATTTAAAAAAAAATTTTTTTTTTCTTAAGACCCAACAAATATTTGTTCGAATATTCTTATATACAATATTATTTTAAACTTAAGGGGACTCCTGCTGAAAATTTTGGGTTAAAATCATTAGAGCCCTTAATGAGAAAGTCGAAAATAAAAAAAAAAAACGGGTCTATGGCAGGTACCCCTAATAACATTTTGCCCCAACAAATTTTTTGACCAAAATGTAGCCTATGTTCATAATATCACACCTAATTTTTTTTTATCAAAATCGTTAGAGCTGTTTTCGATATAAATAAGATTTTGCATTACGGGTGTATGGGGGATACTGTTAGTTTTGGAGCTAAAAAAAATTTCAATTTCTCCTCTAGGGAATCACCGAAGACCCTTAACTACCGAGTTTGAAGAAAATACCTCCGGTAGTTTAGGCTGTAGTTCGAAGTACAGACATACAGACATACAGACAGACAGACGGAATTTTCGGACCCACTTTTTTCGTCTTCGCTATCATCGTAATGTCAACTTTGATCAAAATCTCGAGTTCGATTTTTTTTCCAAATGCAGAACTTGCACTATAGTACCTATATCGCAAGTAAAAAGGGAAAAAGTTAAAGTGTCAGTGAGAGTGCGGTAAACTAAATAAAAGGCACGACTGGGTCGTACGAACTTGCTCCTATGTAATAGACTAAGAATTTCAAAAATGAATGTTATTAGAGAAAAACTGTTCATAAGCATAAAAATTCATTTTTTAAACGACTAAAACAACTCTTTAGTAGTTGGAGGTAAAAATGGAATGCCATGTGATTCAAGCAAATATAGGTTCATGCAAGAACAAAAATTATAAGTCTTAATAGTGGTTTCTTAAAAAATAAACTTTTATATACAAAATTTTTAAAACATTTTTAAGAAAAAATTTTGGTACGCCAATTTAAAGTTTTTATTATTGTTCGAATGAAAACTAATTTTACAAAAACAATATTGAGCCGTTTTCGAGATATTGAATTTTCAAAAAAAAAAAAAAAACGATTTTTTTTTTCAAAATTCAAAAAAATATTGTGCTTAAAGTTTTGAAATGCAGTGTTTTTTAAACTTTTCAGAACTTTCTCTCTAAAAAATGTCTTTAAAATCCGTTATGCCGATAATGAGAAATTCAAAATTTTAAAAAATCGCTCTATGGTAAATACAGTCAGTAATATCTTGTTTTCAAAATTTTTTTATTAAATTATAGATCTTGAAAATTAATTGAAAGAAAAAAAATTTAAGTAAAATTCTCGGAACCGTTTTCGAGAAAAATACGATTTTCGAAAACCATTTTTTAACATTTGTATGGAGGGTACCATTATTTTTAGGTAAAACAATTTCTTTTTATTAAATCTTATAATTTATATTAAAAAACTTTTATTTATCAAGTTTTGAAAAAATCGAGCATGGGGTTTTCGAAATATTGAGTTTTCAAAAAACAATTTTAAAATTTTTTTTAAAAATCCAAACAAATTTTGTTTCAAATTTGAATACACAATAATATTGAAACTGCTGGGGAGCCTAAACATAAAAAAATGATCAAAATCGGTGTTACTGTTTTAGAGAAAATCAAAAACAAAAAGAAATGGTTCCAAGGGGGGTACCAAAAATAACCATTTTTTGGTAAAATTTTTTCAACCATTACCTAGGTTTAACTAAAAGAAATTTTATGAATTTTGTTTAAAAAAATCTGTGGGACAGTTTTTGAGAAAAAAAAATATTTATAAAATTTCGAAAAAAATTCGTATGGCAGGTACCGTTATTTTTGGTCTTAAAAAATTAAATCAAAAAACAACTGGGGGAAAAAAATTAAAACCCATATCTACCAAGTTTGAAGAAAATCGGCCGAGCAGTTTAGCTACAATCGAACGGACAGACAGACAGAATTGCGAGACCCACTTTTTTGGTCTTCGCTATCATCGTAAGGTCAACTTTGATCAAAATCTCGAGTTCGATTTTTTTTCCGAATGCATAACTTGCCTTATAGTACCTATAAGTCGCAAGTAAAAATACACCTATGAGAGTGGTAAATTTCCTTCTTTCTCTTTCTCACATTACCAACAGTTGCTTTCATTTTGTCGTTGCATGCATGATTTAGAGTAGCTGATTAAGACCAAAGAATAACAGATATTCTGCTGTTATTTGTTTTGGGGATCCAGGAGCGGATCAATACATATACTATTGGCCATTGGGGCATAACACTAATAGTAAATTGTACCTATTGAGAAGATATTTTGGGGTCTTAACCCCCAATATGCAAACATTCCTATACGCTTATTATTAACAAATGGTACTAACTGGCATTTGAACTTAACACTTCGAATACGATCACCTATACTTTATTTTACTTTTAACGCTTGGTCTTTGTGTGAGCTGCCCCATTGCTCAAATCATTTTTGAGTCCAGGGTGAGCATCATCACACGTCACAACAAAACTCAGTATGGACGACTTATGCAGAGGATGCGTTGACGAGGAGATACATGAGGAGACTCCTCACTACTTGTGTCACTGCACTATGCTATATCATCTGAGAAACAGACATCTAGGGAGACACTTCTTTAGCAACTTGGAGGAGCTCTCTGACGAACGAAAACGTCTTAACGATGCACGTGTTCCTTGTAGAAGCAGCACCAACGGAGAATGGGCACCTCGTCACGAGCATCAATTTGTAGATTGGGCCATCTATATCTAAGATTGGTAAAATGCTCTTTGGTATGGAGACAATCTTTTTCGACTTAATCTTTTCGATTGGCTGCAAAACAGCATAATATGTTCAACCTGTTCCTAAAAAACCAATTTTCTTTTTCATCTAACTTTCGCCCAATTGCACCTTAGTCCTTTCTTTCCAAGTTCATGAAAACGCTGTTAACCATCAGCTCAAGAAACATCTTGATGAACGAAAGTTTCTCAATGACCGTCAATATGATTTTCATAGCAGTAAGACCACTGATGATCTATTTGTATATCTCACCGAACAGTGGCACGAAACTTTACATCGGTTTGGAGAAATGATTGCACTTGATAAGCATTCGATAGAGTTTGGCATCAAGTTCTCTTATCTAAAATTAGGGCATTTGTTATTAATCAATCTTTTCTTCGTTGTATTAGAAACTATCTTTCGACCCGCTCAAAACAAGTTATGTTGGGTGGTTCTAAATATGATAGTCATAAAGTTAACGCTGGTGTACCACAGGGTTCCGTTTTCTCTCCGACTCTCTTCTTGAAATTTATCAATGATCTTTTGTCTGAACCCTCTTATCAGTTAAATTCTTTTTCTGCTGATAAAACGTTCAGCTTTTCATATTGGCTTCCGTACTCAAGTCCTTGTGCTCCCGATTTGCTCATAATTTATAATGGAAGCCTATGATAAGCTCATTATATTCTGATCTCGATAGCATTTTCAAATGGGGAACCATTAACCATGCGCAATTTAATGCTTCAACAACTTAAAGCTGTCTTCTGTCTTGCATTATAAAGAAGTCCAACATCTCTCAGTTCTCGGCATCTGCATCACAGACCCCCTTGTATTGAAATACAACACATTCTAGATCGTCAAAAATACGGCAAAGTGTTCAAGTTTTCTTTGAGGCTGCAAGAAAGCTTTCACCACTTCTGTTCTGGCTGTAACCTGTAAGGCCATTATTCGTCCAAGACTCGAGAACAATTCCCATATTTGGGCAGATGCTCCAATAATCCACTTGAGTCTCTTGGATAGAAACCAAAGAAGGGCTTTAAAAATTGGTATTGGTTCTTCTATCACCTACCATTTTTAAAGCTCTTTTGAACAGAAGTATAAGTTTCTTGCCTTTCATTATTTTACCGTTATTTTTGTGAAATACTTTATCCGACACAATAAAAGATACAAAGTATAACTGATAAAACCTCTGCTGTGAGGTTATTCAACACCCTTTAACGAGTAGTTTTTTTTTTATTTTCCCAATTAGTAGTTTTCTATCAAGTCAATTCCATTTCCAAATCAAAAAGATTTTAAAGACCTACTGAAAGGATACACAACAAAACTAAAATCGAATTTGATCAAGCAGCCAAAAGGAGCCTTCCCCGTGATAGGCCTATATAGATATAAGAGATCCTTAAAAATGTAGTAGAATAAATCCTTAGATAGCCAGACGGAACATTTCAATGGATTGGAATCCTGCCACAGCCCACAGTTAGGAGTTGGAGCAGGAGGATGAATAGCGCCCATCATCATATCACATTGTTATATGTATAGAAGTCTTAAGAAAAACGATATAAAGAAAACTACTTCAGTTTGGTTGGTTTTTGGATTGGTGCCCTGTCTCGTCCTTCAAAATTGGAAAATTCTTCATTCTTAGGTTCCGCCGCGCGTCTCCCCTAACCAACCCCATTAAAGCCAGCCTCCCTATACCTATTCTAAACTTCTTGTATAGCTTTTTCTTGCCATCATCTTCGTCCTTACAATTCCCATTTCCCTTTGTGTGTACTCATCCAAATAAATAATACGAAAAACTAAATTTATTTCCTTCACTCCTATGTGCACATAAGTGTCTATCTATGTGCTTCTGGATGGATGTGCACGAGTCAGCACTTGAATGAGATTTCGTCCAATTTTCTTCGTAAAGTTTATTATCCTTTCTCGATGTGCTGCTCTGCTCTGCTCTACTATGCTCTCTATAGGTATAGAGGAGCTGATGTCGTTCTCGTTGTTGTTGTTGCTATGGTATTTCCGATTTTCTTTACGCTCCTCTTTTGTGAATTTGAAGTGAAGACTGAAGAAAAAAAATCATAGAAACGAGAAAAGGATTCAATCCTTTTTTGCTCCTTCCACGCTGCTGCCGATATAGACGACGACGCGAAGATGGAAAGAGGAGACCCAACCATCAGCAACGCCATCACGCAGCAAAAGCTCTTTATTTCTTGTTATGGAGGAAAACTTTAGAGATTCGTTTTTTCGCTTTTGTTGGCTCCAAGTTTGAAAGGAGAAAAAGGGAGTAATGGGATTTCCTTAGAAAAAAAAAAATAAAACTCAAGGAACTCCAAATGATGTCAAAATCATTCGTAGACTTTGGGTCCCCCCGAAAAACAGATACTTTGGCGTCAGCTTGCATTGCACCCACATTACCTTACATAAGAACATAGACTATCCTGACGAATGGTCCTCAACTTTTTCGCTGTTTCCTTTCGATATTGTGTTAAGGTGAGGTCTCTTGCATTCGAGCACACAAAGAACCCACGACATTGTCAATGCGAGAGTTCAATTTTGAAAACTTTTCCATTGTTCGTGAATAAGCCGGGCCAAAACTTTTCCCGTGCAGCTTCTTGAGGACTTTCTTCTTTTTCACATGTGTGCCGCCCCAAAGTGGCTAGATACAGTGTATTTCAAGTTTCTCAACAAGAATCCAAAGAAAAAACGGGATCAAAGACAAAAATGTGTTCCAAGAGTGTGTGTGTTGGGTGTTCGCAAACAATATAACAAAAGTGCCAATGCAACATCTTTTTTCCAGATCAGCAATTCAACCGCAACAGCATACCCTTATGGCAAAGTAAGTTTGAACCGAATTGAAAAAATGACTTCAAATTAAAATACTTAATTGCATCTATTTATTAAATGGGAGGACGTTTCGTTTAATTGAATAGCTTTACAGCAATATCCTTGATCTGATGTAATATTATGCTTCAAGAGATTATTTTAGGAGGCTAATTGTACAACTGGCTTAGCCTCTTACGGCATTGGCTGAATTAATTAGTTAACAATTTGTGTTGACAAATAGGTACAGGTCGTTGTGTTTGGTTGCGATTAAAGGAGTTTCATGGATGGCACCATACTCCAGTTTAAGAAACGCCCTTCGCTTTGAATGATGTTGTGTCAAGGAGCTTAATTAAGAAGACCTGATGCAGGAAGTAGATTAACTTCTTCTGGTTTAGCAATTGGGATGGCATGAAGTAACTGACCTAAATCGAAGCATGCAGATGTACCTAGGAATATTTACAGTCGGATCCAGGAAAAGAGTAATGAGATATAAAAAAACTAAAGGCGATTTCTAAAAATACAAGCTGAAAATATTTGAAAGTAAATCTTTAGTCATTTGGAAAACTGAATACGAATAAATTTTTAAATAGTATAAGATCTGTGGTACAAAGGCAAATCTCGATTAGTCTATGTTTATCAGGAAACGAATCTTAATATTTAGAGGTTTCCAGTAAGCCTAATTTTGATATCGAATTTCCTAAAGGTCTTCAAATTCAAAGTATTTGATCAAACACAGGCGCCTCACCAAATTTCAACTCTTTAATTATTAAAGTGGTTTAAAAAAAACGCTGAAACTAAAACTCTGGAATACTAAGAAAGAAAGAATTTTACAAAAAGTCTCTGTTTAAAGCCTATTTCTGAAATCAAAGAAAACAAATCGATTTTATTTTAGCCCTTTTATTTTGCTTTAGAACCTTAAACAGCAAGTATTGTCAAGACACGTGTACCCCAGAGGAGACATACATACGCCAACAGGGTTACTTCGATAAACCCACCTCTGTCTATCAACTCCTACTCTCACCTCCTCGCGACGAACATCGGGTGCCTAGTACGGTCCCAACCCCAGTGGATGGTAGTTAGAAGTAACAAACTGGAGAGGAGGGAGAGGTTTACCCACTTAGGCATATTCAGATGGAATCAACGTTGATGTCTACAGTTCACTTTAGACTAAACTACATAGTGAACACCTGTAAGGAGTTGTTAATCCGGCTTCCTGTTCTTAGAGTCGTACTAAGGACCTGGCCCTCTAGATTATGGCCAAATCACAATCTCGCGTTCGTCGGTCCGGCGTTAAATGGGCGTTTGATCGTATATACGATTTTGTGTGTCAAAAAGCGCGACCGTAGCATTTGTAAAACGAAATTTAGCTTCAAACCTCGAGCGTTGACTGACATTTCCATGACATCTTTGATACTCGTAAGTACTTACTTAATTGTTATATTCCAATGAATTTTGTTACTGTTTATTAATTTACAAGGTATATAATATTGCGTATTTTAAATTTTGGGCATTTAAAATAGTTAATTTGTAAAGCTATTTTCTTAAACAAGAGATGGATATGGCCGATATGGATGATCTTGATGACCTCCTTGACGTGCACCGTGCCGCTATCCACGCCAGCGCCGCCGATTGTTGATAGTTTGGTGGTTCAAAGTTAATAGGGTTCATACGGCCGGGTTAAAGATTTCTGAAACAATATAATTATTTAAATAAAAACAGAACCACACTTTTTTTGATTTAATTATTTATAAAAAAAGAACTTCAATTACTTACTTCTTATTTCACTTCAATTTTCAACTTTCAAAACAAATACAAAAAACGGCCGACAATGAACTGTCAAACGCCCGACCGAATAGAAAATAGATCTACTTTTGCTTTGGCCTGGCGTTGCTCTGACGTTTACGATATTACGATATAAAGCGGTCGCAACGCCGGAGGTAACATTTCAGATTGCCTCATAAGAGTCTATTGTTTTTATTCAAAATGTCAAAGCCCGACCGACCAAACGCGAGATTGTGGTTTGGCTATTAAGGTTTGTGACATTGGGGTGACTTCCCGGCCACATAAAATAATTTTCTAGTTTCGAAGCAAAAACAAGCTTCGGATACAGAGGGATTCACTAATGACGAACTATGCAATAGAAATAAGGACAGCGAACTTCAGATCTGTACGTGGATTATTAGGTCCCATAAAAGACCATGTGTAGCTGATTAATGAGCAGAAGCCATTAATTGCTGCAAAGTAGATATTACCACCATCCAAGAAATACGATGGGATGGACCTAGAAAATTATATTACCAATCTAGAAACTGAAGACATCTTTGGTGACACAGTTGGAAGATACAGCACGATATCACCTCCGATAATGGATCCAGACTGATCGAATTTTGTATCGGGTGAGACGTTGGTAGCTAGTACGCAGTTCAAACATCGATATTCATAAAGGGACATGAAGAACTTTTTCAGTATAGAGGATATCCGCATGTTACGAGGGATTAACATCGGATCGGACCACTAAACCTCGTTTTACCCAAGGATATCCCAACTCAAGCCAAAACAAGGAAGTACTGCGAGGAAGTTCGACGTTGGACGGCTACAATCGCAAGAGATCACCAGGTCCTCTTCCGATCGATTCTTTAACAACCTCTTAAGAAGTCCTGTGCCGCCAGCATCAAGTACTGAGAACCAGTGGCAACATTGCCAAGCAGCCATCAGAGATGCTGCTTCTGATGTTCTGGGGCTTACACGACCTCCACCAACGAAACTCCTGGTTTGACGATGAGTGTCGGCAAGCACATGCAGCTAAAAAAGAGGCAAATAAAGTGGCACTGCACAGAAGAACCAGAGCTGCTCGCGAGCTCTACAACCAGAAGATATGAGAAGAACATCTGCTTCTCAGAAGTAATAAGGAGGAAATAGAGAGATGCCAAATCAGGAATGATGTTCGGAAGTTTTCCAAAAGGTGAGAAAAACATCTCAAGGATACAATCCCCGAGCCGAAGTCTTCTTGGATACAATCAAGGGAACATCGTAATAGAACCGCAGTCCATGCTGGGAATATGGAAAGACCATTGCTCCAAACTTTATAACGGCGATGAAGAAGAGAATTCCGCTGTTATAGAGATAATACCATTCGACGCAGACCATCAGCAATACAGCCCACCGGACCTGGATGAAGTGAAGATGGCTATATTGAATTAAAAGCATCAGGCGATGACTTGGTTGGTAGTATGGACCATTGAACACCGTCCAAATGTTTCCTGTGTTTCATTATTGTATCGCTTTTTCTATCAACAAATGCTCAAATGAAACAATTTCGCCCGTTATACTCGCTTAGATATGAATGCACATCAGTTTACGCTTGAGCCCAACTAGAATGTGGAATACTTTGCTCTTCTCGATTTGTCCCCGCATTGTGATGTTCAAGCTTTCAAAAAAAATGTGCATCTCCAATTAAAAATTTTCCATTTTTCCTAAACGCTCGCACTGTGTTACATCATAACATTATAAGGGTAGTTATAAGCCATTGAGTGTGTGCAAATTATTCCAAAGTTTTGTTGATTTAAAAAAAAAATTCAAACTTAGTTCGATGGTCGCTTTTTTTAAATTTTAAAATTGACACTTTTTTAATACCATCTACAAGTGATACATTTTATTTAATTTATTTCACACCACCATGCTAAAAAATAGTTTTCGAAAACCGTATTTTTCTCGAAAACGGCACCTAGAATTTTGACAAAATTTGGCTTTTTACGCTTAATTTTACCGATTTATAATTCAATATAAATTTTTTTGAATTAAACAAATTACACTGTATACCATATTGTTTGTATTCAGAAGCTTCTAAAAAGTTCAAGAAACAATGCATATCAAAACTAACACAAAAATATTTTTGGGATTTTTGAAAAAAAAAATCAATTTTTTTATTAAATTCGATATCTCAAAAAGGGGTCCATGATATTTTTTTTGAAATTTTGATTTTTCTCTGTACAATTTTAAAAACTTAAATTAATCTTTTTTAATGATACCTTTCTAAGATCTTTTGTAAGCCTTTAGCCATTCACTTATTTGACCTCTTCCATAATTCAACAATAATTTTGCTAAATAGTTAGTTAGTTAGTTAGTTAGTTAATTGACTTTTTATTCAAATTATTTTTTTTGGTGATAATACAATTTTTACAATAGTAATATTAAAACAAAGTCTTTTAGTTTGGCCTAAGAGCCGTCTACTAGATTAACATTTTTGTATTCAAATATAAATGTTTTTGTAAATAAGATTAGTTATTAACAAATTCAAAAATTAATTTAAGTATTGACAAAAAAGAAGGTATACATTTTATTATTATTATTATTATTATTTTTTTTTTTTTTTCTTAAAAATCTTCTTCTCTGATTTGTTTTCTGTACTTCAGGGCAGCTTTCACGTAAGTATAGAGTATATTCCATCCTCGTTCACCGTTCAAAATTCGTTTAAACTCATCGACGTCTAAAGTTCTTTCTCCGAAATACACAAGCCGGAACTCGCAGAGTATTGGACATACAGCCATAAAATGATATGTGTCTTCTCTCTCGTTTCGATTGCAAAGATCACAGATTATGGGGAGGTCAGGTCTATGAGGCACATAATTTAACCCTATCAATTCACCTCTTATCATAAAGATGTTTCTTATCATATCTGATGTATATCTGTTTAAGAAGTATGTTCCCTCATTTGAAACATAATTAATGGTGCTGTAGTACATTCTATGTTGTTAAGAACGTGCTTCGTTTAAGTAGTTGTTGTATAGGCAAGTTGCCGCACTCTTGATGATGGTATCAAATTTGATTCTTATTGTTGCCTCGCTGTCACTTGGATTGAGAGTGAAATTGCAACCATAACAAGTAGCCATTTCCTTCCATTCATTTACAAGATCATTGTTTTGATTTATCATGTGTTTCAGCAGAACTTTTGGTAAGTGTTCATCTTTCATTTCTCTTACTTTCATCATATATTCGAAGTGAAGCTTGAGAGTTGTAATTATAAGTGGAGAACAACCAGTCTCGAGATATAACATGTAGTTTGGGGTGCTGTTAGGCAATTTAAATACTCGTTTTATGCAATATCTTTGAAACTTTTCAACGTTGTTTGACGAAGTATATCCCCAAGCTTGTGCTGCGTATAGTAGAATGCTCTGAGCAGTTGATTTTATTAGTTTTATTGTTGAGCTATGCGCTACATATTTGCTTTGAATACAGGTATTCCAGATAGAATTGATTGCTCTTTTTGCTTCCGCTAGTTTTGTTTTGTGATGTTTTTCCATATTCAAGTTTGCTGTAAACAGAACTCCAAGGTACTTATACTCTCGTACAACTTCAATAGTTTGTCTTTGGTATTTCCAGTTTTCATTTCTCGAAAAGCGACCTCCTCCATTCCTGAAAATCAAAACCTTTGTTTTTTCGAGGTTAACTGTTAGATTCCAAGTTTTGCAGTAGCTTTCAAGCTTATTTATTTTAAGTTGCAGGTTGTTTACCGTATCTCCTAGGAGGACAATGTCGTCAGCATACATAAGACCAGGTATTGCGACTTGGTTTATCTCGACTCCTCTCACCATTTCATCAGTTAGGTCGTTGATGTATAATATAAAAAGTAAAGTACTCAGTATGCATCCTTGTTTCACTCCCATTGTCGTAGGTAACTCTTCCGACAGAAAATTCCCATCCCAAACTTTTGCTACATTATTTTTATACAGGGCTCTTATTATGTTAATCATCTTATAGCTTATACCAATTCTATGGAGTTTGTAATATATGGCTTCACGTGGTATTGAGTCAAAAGCTGATTTGAAGTCAACGAACAAGGCGTATAGTTTTTTTTGTTTTCGTTTGTAAATTTGGGCAATACTTAGCAATGTAAATATTTGGTCGAAAGTTGAATACTTTTCTCTAAATCCAGCTTGGAATTCATGTAAAATATTTTTGCTTTGAATCCATTTTGATAGTCTATTATAAATAATGGCTGTAAACAGTTTGGATGAGGTATTCAGAAAGGATATGCCTCTGTAGTTGGCTGGATTTGTATAATCCCCTTTTTTGTGAAGAGGAAATATAATGGCTTTTTTGAAGCTTTGTGGTATATCCTCGTTACGGAAACATCTGTTAAAAGTGTCGGTTAAGGCTTTTGCATATTCAGTGGTGCAGTTCTTATAAAATTCGAAAGGAATTCCATCTTCTCCCGGAGCCTTATTGTCTTTAGAACTTCTAATTACTTGAATTGTTTCCTCAATATCAAACGGTGCATCAAGGTAGTCATCAATAAAACGGGGTTCGGCATATTGAATCCTAGGGGATATCTGCGCGGTATTCAACAGATCTCTAAAATACACATGCAATTCACATGATTTGAGCTGTACTGATATTCTGTTTTTACTACCATTCATTATTTTGACTGCTTTCCAAAATTCAGCTGACGATCGGGCATTGTTAATTGAAGCAATATTCCTGAATTCAAATTAGATTTTTTTTGTTTTGCAGATAGACTTGAATTTTCTATTCGCTTCAGCATACAATAGCTTGAAAACAAGTATTTCGTGTTTTCGGAGTAATTTAAGAAAAGCAAATGACTTGTTTCTCGCCTTTATGCAATCCTGATCAAACCATTTTTGCTTACAATACTCATTATTTCTTGAGAATTTTAGGCTGGGTGATGCAGTCTTGATTATATCCGTTAATTGATCAATACTCAGAGTTTCTTGTAAAGTGATTTGATGATTTAGTTCTATGTTAAGCGATGTTTGGTAATCAATTAAATTGTTTTTATTCCAGAAAAGCTTAGGCAAGAGAGTGAGCTCAGTTGTATTTCGCTCATTATGATTCTGGATCGGTTCAAATTCAACTTGCAACGGCTAAATATTTGATTAAAATTTAAATTTTAAACAAAATTATTGACTTAAGATTGTATTCTTGTGTTTACACTTTTAACCGCAGCACCTTAGCTATAGATAGCATCTGTTTTTTTTTTTGTTAGAGTAAAGTTCTACCTCGTTATAGGAACCCTCTCTCTGAATCAGACTTCAAAATCGAATAACATAATGCGAAGTGAAAAATTACGATTTGCCTCTTGTAAAAGATCAGTCAGGCATTGATCCCTTCTCCATATCAGTCACCGTCGAACTTCATCCATGAAACATCGAAAGTAGAAGTGAATGATAATCCTTACCGATCACTTCCTGAATCTATACATATAAAAAAGGATGCGCGCAGCACTAAAAAGGGTGATGTGCTGCGCACAGGTAACTACTATAAAGCCACCGTCTGTCTTCCAAAAAAAATCTAAATAATAATAAATAGGCAGCTTCTTCCGGGCGCATAAATTAAAAAAACTAAAATTGGAATCCTTTTGTTTGGCATTAGGTATAAGCGAATATATCAAGTATCCCAGTTGGTATTGTGATCAAAGTGTAATGATATCCTTTATCCCTTGAGCTATAGTTTTAAAATTCCCTAAAGAAGATAAATAATCAAAATTCAATAAACAACTTCTATTTTGTCTTTTGTTTAACCTGGGAGGTTAACAGTAGTCAAATTGGAAGGAGTAAAGGGATGTAAATTTAGAAGATTGATTTGCGTGCGCGCTGCGCCACATGCGGCGTGCATTTTATTTTTCACTCACGTATTTTTGGAGGTGGTTACCAAAGGTGTATTTGCATTTGAAACTGCAGGCAGTACTCAAAAATTCTATCTAGCTGTGCAAAAAATGAAAGAATGGGCGGAATGTTGAAATTGATGGAGTGTCAAATTATTGGATTAGAAAAAATGTATAGAATTGGAAGTGTTTATAGAGAGGTGGAATACTTACTTATTCAAAATAAATGTAATGATGGCATTGTTTTTGGTTTTGATTCGACAATTTGTTTGAACATCTTTTCAGATACAGCCAGCTGATCCTCGAATAAAAATATTAATCCTTGGGAGTTATAACCAAGAATGCTTTATATCCTGCATCTGTTTAGGTAACAACGTTCGCATAATCATGGGTTTCCTAAATGACCATCAGTGTTAACTGAGAAGACGCCTCAATATTCTTTTCTTAGCCTGGTGAGCAGTGCCACATGCAGATTCGACAATACTCATGAGGACACAGCCGGCAATCTATTAGGTAGATATGAAACACTCATCCATCAAAGACAAAGATATACACTTAAGTTTCTCAAAGGTATACTATTCTGGAGAAAGTGCTATATAAAGAGCTATCTCATTTAGCTCTGAACCGGCCACAAGCTTGCAGTGCACTCAAGTCCCATATTTATTTATTTATTCGTAGGTATGAGGACGATACCTTTAAAGAAATTTGGAGAATTTTGAACTACGCCATTGTTAACCCACGCTATCACAGAAATATTTTTTTTTTTCGCAGTTTTTGTTTACATTTTAATTTTTTTTTTATAGAAACGAAGTCAAAGGTCCTAATAATTGGCTATCAAAATATTCGAAAATATATTTTTTTTTGGTTTAAAAACAAAAAAAAATCATTTTTTTGGAGATTCGATTATTCGAAAACTGGTTAATGATTTTTTTAATTTATTTATAGTTGCGCAATTTAAAAATTTCCAACATTCTGTTCATGTATATTTTAAAACTTAAATAGGTATGTACGAAAATATTTTCTTTACTTGAATCGCTTCTAAGATTTTTAAATAAATTTTTACCACAGTTCATATTTTTTCTTGTAGTACTCTTTTGCATAATTATCAGGGCCTTTTGGGTTATCATGTCGGAGGTCTGGATTAAATCCTCATCCGTTGCCACCCAAAATAGGGGATCTGCGGAGAGCTGACAAATCCTCCAAGAGTATCCCTTTTAATGGGAAGTAAAATGTTCCGTTTGGACTAGGGAGAAAATTACAGGTTTAAGTCCTCAAGTTCAGGTTCTCTACGAACCGTTGTACCTTGATTTTTTTATTTTTAAGATTTAGAAAGTGGTTTAGTAAAATCCGCATTTTTCTACACCCCCATTTCTCATATTTTAGTTTCTTGTTATTTAAGTAGGTACTTTTGAAAATTATTTTATTCCTAATCAAGGGAACTGGGATCTACACATGGGGAATCATCTTAAAAATCCGTCTTCATTTTCTAGCATTTTGTATTAAACCAAAAGTATAACTTGTTTTTTGAAGATTTGTGAGTACTACTTTTCTCATAGTTTTAGTATGAATTAGTTATCAAATAAATTACAATCTTCACATGTCAGATGACATCAATAAAACACAATCTAATAACAACTAGAACAATTTATTATACTTTTTTTAATATTTAAATAAAATGTAGGTAGGTTACATCGGGGCCCAATCTCTATCTATATCATAACAAAAATAGTATCCGGGTCGAAGGACCAAATTCAAAGCTTTTGAAATATTAAACCGAAAAGAAAGGTTTCCACTTACTACTACTACTCAAATCGAGTCGAATGCACAACATTAAACTTAAAACATTCAAATGGAACTCTAGCACTCTTTTCTAAGCCAAACACACATATGTCTCCTGCTCCAAAATCAAATTTCAAACTCAAAGTAAATCGACCGGAAATTATTTTGCATATAAATTTAATTTGACAAAAACACCAAATGTGAACATTTGAATATGTATGCACAGAAAAAAAAACACAGGGCCCATTAAAATCGCACCGAATCCTTTTTCTATATCAATATAAAAGGGTCGAAAAGGATCATCACTTCTGGCCTTTTCATCTCCCAACAACTACAAACAACAGCACTAGAATAGAACTCACACATAAAACAAATCGAAACCACAAAAGCCATCATACACTATACCACTTCACTACATTATATTCATCGTGTATGTCCTTTATGAGAGAGATACCTGGATAAACCAAAGGATGCATTCATCCTCGACACAATCAAATCAAATAAAATAAAAAAAAAAACTATCACACAAAAGATACAGAAGCGTGAAAGGGTATGTATAGGTACTCTCGATTTAATGCATATTTTTCAAAAATTTTATGCATGTCGCAGGATAATAATCGAAAGTAGGACATAAATTACCCAAATCGATTGTTTTTCCAAGGCGTCGTCATTGTCGCAGTCGCTGTCGATTTTTTGGCTCTACAACTATCCTGCACTTCCAATAACATGGGTTTTATTTTATTTAGGTATTCAAAAAGTCGAGTGGTGTTGTATTTTTTGGGTATGCCAATATGCAAACAACAAGTCGAGCTGAACCCTTTTCGTTTTTGAAAAATCAAAGAACACACAATTTCTACGCTTTGCTGCATTTATAAATTTGCGCATAAATTATTATCCTGACACAGGATAGTGATCATTGTGTTTATTAAAAATATGTAAACTACTCGGTTCAAGGATAGATCCAAATATGTTTTTATATATCTAAAACAAACAGGGACTATTTAGGAGTGTAATAGCAAGCATCCTTTAAGTGCTTTTCGTATTATTTTTATAATCGTAGATCGCAAATGGATATTAAGGGTTTAAAAAATATTTTCTGAAAATAAAAACGAGATTCATAATCATTTGAAAAATATTGTTTAAATATCACGCACGTAGTTGGAATTTGGATAAGTTGGACTTTGACACAGGATCTGAAAATAAATATTTCTATTACTAAGTAATTGAAGAATACTATACTAAGTACAAATATTATAAGGCTTTAAGAAAGGCTTAAATGTTCTGGTCCTGTTTTTGAAAAAGAGATTTGTGTTCTATAGAAAAGCCCATGTATTGCATTTTTTTTTAGAAAACTGTTTTTTCTTTCTAGATCGTTAAAAAAAAATAATAACTTGTTATAAGAACATGCGTAAACCAAAACATTGATTGATAATTTTTGCCAAGCCCTTTGTACAAATAAAGAAAAGTTACAACAAAATGTGTAGGAAATGTTTTTGTCAACAATTCGTTCATAAAAACTTGAAACTCAAATTAAAGCCTCGCTCATCAACTTTGGAGGTCACTTACTTAGATATACAGCCTTGGCCAAGATTATTGTGCAATACATTCAAATAATTTGTGCAGTATAACATTACTTTTTATTAATCAAATATTAATATTTAGTGTTCGACCTCCCTTTGCCTTTATCACGGCAGCAATTCTTTTTGGCAAAGAGCGTACAAACTTATTGCATTCTTCTGCACTTAATGCCCTCCATTCATCACGCAGCTAGTGTTTTAGGTGGTTCTTGTCGATGATGATCTTGCGCTTTCATAAGCCCTACAAATGTTCTATGGGGCTTAAGGCCAATCAAGAACCTCGACGCAATTTTCCCTTAGCCAGGCCATCGTGCGGGAAGCTTTTTGACAAGGTGTATTATCTTGCTGGAACCTTACTTGTTTGCAGCACCAAAAAGGAAGGGAAATGAGGGCAAAACATTTATGTACTGCGTAGAGTGCATGCGGGTCTCACATACTCCGGACTAAATTCTTCACCGATTCAGCGTCGAACAAATGTTGCACCCGATGTACCAAAAATCTTAAAGCGTAACATAAGTAAAGAAGTGTTGAAAGCTAGATATTTTCATTAGAAGTCTTATTATCCAAAATTATTGAAATTCAATTCGTCTGACCACACAATATTTCTTCAATTTTCTTCAGTGTTTTGTTCTTTTCAGATAGCCATGGTTTCTTCCTGGCCTCATAGATTTCAGACCAGCTTCTTAAAGTCTTCTACGAGTAGTTCGACCAGAAATTGGCTTCTTAAGTTCTGTTGAAAACTTGGCAGCGAGCTCTAAGGAAGTTTTTTTTTTCCAATTTTTAATTAAGCTTCGTAGCAATTGTGATTCGTTCACGCCCAGTTCTTGGCCTATTCTCATGCGATTCTGTCTCAGTGAACCGCTTAATACAGCACTGGACAGATCGAACCGAATTTTCAAGAGTTTTGAAAAGAGATTTCCCTTGCTCATGCAGAAGCTGTATCTGCGCACGTTTAACTACACATAGTCCAAAACGGCAAACACATTAGAGTTATCACTGGCAGAGTGAAATAAGCAATCTGATCAATAACTAACAACACGTATGGGAATGACAGATCTTAAGATAACAGATGTTGCATTTGCAATAACATTGTAGGTATAGTTAGTAATATCTTATTAATTAATTAAAATTAATTGAAAAAATAAAAATTATCAAAATTTAAGTTGCTATTTTCGAGAAAAATACGATTTTCGAAAGCCATTTTTTAACATTTGTATGGTAGTTAAAGGTTTCCACTATTTTTTTTTTCATATCTCATATCTTGTAGATTGTATTATCAAGTTTAAAAAGATTGAGCATGGAGTTTTAGAAGTATTGAGTTTTGAACAAAAAAATTTATTTTTTCTTACCCAAAAACACTTTGTTTACAAATTTGAATACACAATACTATCCAAAATTTTGAGGATTCTTAGCATTTGATTTTGCATTTTTACCTATCAAATTAATTTATTTGTGCGGTTTTTAAAAAATGCGCCTGTTATCCTACCACTCGTTGGTGGCAACCCTACTGATAATTGAAGTTCAACTCGTCCGATTTCACAGTCTTATCTGAACTTCAGTTCATTTAATGTCGTTTAAGTAAATTGTTTTCTCTTTCTATCTGAATCAAAGAAAAGACAATCAGGAAAAGTTTGCTTTGTTTCAGTTGTGACCTGTGACAGGAAACAAAAATTAAAAATGAAAATAAATTATATTTTCAAATGTTTGAAGGGGTTGTCGAACTGAGATTTAAACGGCAGAATAGTGTCGGTTTAACTTAAACTACAGAATGAACTCTGTTCAAGGACTGTGAAACCAAATTTATTGTTGAACCGAAGTTTAAACCAAAAGTGGGGTTTAAACTTCCACTGTGAAACTGGGAGTTAGCTACTCAAAGTTCGTTCCGGGTAATGAAATAAAATGCACTACTGGATCGCACGTACTTGCTCTGATGTAAAAGTACTTTGGAATTAAAAAAAAAAAATTCTAAATACATAAATATAACACATGGATTTATTTAATGAGATAAGAACACGATTCTATGACAGTTACCGTTAGATCGAGGTACAGACATATCGGACATACAAACATACAGACAGACAGACGAAATTACCTGACCCACTTTTTCGTCTTCGCTATCATCGTACTGTCAACTTTGATCAAAATCTATAGTTCGATTTTTTTCCAAATGCAGAACTTGCCCTAACCTAAATCGCCATTAAAAACGGACTGTTATGCTTTCGAAAACTAAGGCGCCTTATAGATCTAAGGCCATTTTTCCTATAGGTACACTAAAGCAATATAATTATTGTAGATCACTAAATATTTTCCCTAAATCACAATTGCTTTTGTGGAAACTTGCTACTCCAGGACCTTTTCTTATACTTGGCGCCCACTAAAGGTATTATGACTAAAATATTTAAGCACAGTGCGAGCCCGCCTCGGCTTCTTAGGGTGGCAAGGATCCGAGTGATCCAATTATCAATGACGGTTTGGGTTATGTTTACCATCCTATAAGACCTGCGACTTCAGGAAATCCCACAAGAAAAAGTCTAGCGGGGTCAAATTCCATGACTTTGGTGACCAAGTGGCCAGTTCACGTTATCTCTGCGAGAGATAACCTTACTCTCAAATCATTTATGCAGAATGTCAATCGTGCCGTCCGCCGTTATGTGGCATGTAGCACCCGCCGCAGACAACAGATTTGACAGATCTCAACAAAACAAAATGGCCGCCACTGGCCATCTACCAGCCTTAATTGAAAAATCCTTTAGATCGCAAGACAAAACAATTTAAAAGCTAGATAGCAAAAAGCGAAAAAAAAACAACCAGCAATTTATTAAAAAGTGAAGTAATGGTGTGCTAAATAAAAACTGATGAATTGACCTTTGGCCCTTACGAAATTAAGTTTTCTAAAGAAAAATGTTTGGCAAAATACAACAAGGACGACACAATTTATCACCTTGATATTTTTAAGCCCGTATGTGGGTGGTGTATATGTGTTGGCGGGGGTTGAAGAAATTGCTGAGGTTGGTAAAATTGCAAAGTTATCGTTGTTTCTTTTATGTCGTTTCCTTTATTGTTCGCGTAGGTTTCATTTTCCATTTGGCATTCAAACAGTGAACTTCCCTAAAGTAGGTTGAGTAAATGAAGCGGAGAGATGACTCCACTTCGCTTGAACAAAGTTATCTTATCTCAAAAATCACTTTGTTTAAAATCATGCATGCAATCGAAAGGCAGACAGAAGGGAAACAAAGATTACAAATCGCTTCCGCGTAAATGCAGTCAAAGATGCAAGAAAATCAAGCCTAAGCTTACCAAAACCTGAGGTCATTCAACATAGTTCGTCATTGATTTACATACGGAATCTAAGGTCAACTACCATACAACTTATTAGCAGGGTCAAAACTGTCCTATAATTATTCTTAATATGATTAAGGTTGTAGTTAAACATATTTTTTGCTTGTGCGATTTTTTTTGTTAATTTTCTTCAAAAATATAAGAAATTTTGAAAAAATCAATAAATATGTATTACTGACCAATTAACTAAAATCGCTGTCTTCTTATGAACATTTTTGGCCTTTCAGATCATAAAATTGTTTTTGAAAATCCAAATCAGGTGCCATAATCGCGGAGGTTACTTAAGTACTAAAGTACTCTAATGATTGTAATATTTCAAACTTAAACAAGTTTTTGGGATTTCTCCTGCTTTATTAAAATTATCCTCATTTTCATATTCTAATCTACACCTATGTATATGAAGTAGGTAATGGAATATATAGGTACAAAATCTTAAACATCTATAAGGTCTCCACTTTTCAAAAGGATTTCTTAAACTGTGTATAGGTACCTACTTGCCAGTGCTTCACATCACTATACGCCAACTTCATTCAATATGGTTTTCGATCGATCCAATCATCGCGTAGCAGTACAATTCATATTCCACACGTAGCCTCTCTTATGATGTATTCTTAATTTTTTATTTTATTTCTATGTACCTATACTTATTTATTTTTTGTTGCAAAATCCTGCACACATCACCGAATCGAATCGTTCTTCATGGAAATCATTTCATTTGTTCGCACATCAGCTTCTACATTATAATACTTCATTGCCTGCACGGCCGGCCCCGCTCCGCCTTGGCATTCCAAGACGAAGCAAATCCCAAACGCTCAAGTCACTTATTTTACCTACAACCATTGAGTTTCTCCATACTACAACCGCTTTTGACGTGACTTAATACCGAAGGATTAGCTCAAATTAAGTTTATTATCATCAATCTATCGACTTCCTTAAGCTGGAACATCAATTTCCTTAACTCAATAGCTGCTGCTGCTACTGCCACCACCTTCCCGCCAACGGCAGTAGAGTCGGTGCCAGGCATCTTATAATACGACGTTAAATTGTGCTACATGTCTATGTGCAGTGTGGTAAGATAGCAACTCCTGCTCCGCATGCAAGCAAGGACATCTTAGCTCTACTCACTCACAGCCCCCTTCCAAGCCTGTGTATGCTTATTTGCGTTAAATTACCATCAAACCAAAGATCCAGAACGAACCTCATCATCTTGGGCTTCTTATTCGGAATTGAAAGGATGTTGATACAATCACGTGCGCCATCATCCCACCTATACAAGGAGCCAAGCCCATCACCATCATTTGGGATACCATCAAGTCGATGATGCCTGGAATTGGGAATCCCTCAAATCTTAACGATCGTATTCCCTCTTTTTTATGTCATCATCAGGAAATTAAGAACAAGAAGAGCAAGGAAAAAATATTTTCATTTTCGGATTTTTTCTGCTCCACTCCTCTTTCCGATCTTTCGCCCGACCCAGCCAGAAACACTTTCGCTTTTCATTTTCATTACGGAAAAATCTTCTTCCCTCTTCGTCGTCGTGTCGGCCCCGTGTTGCCGGTCGTTCGAAAGGAGAGGAAATTTAATTTTCCATTTCATTTTCTTTGCAAAAATGTCCCCTCCCCTGCCATCGCCCCGGCCTGCTCTAGGTCCTTGTGCCGCTGCCGTACAATCGTTTTCATTAAATACAAATTTCATTCATAAAATTGCCTTCCCATCTTCGTTTGGAACACCCGCACCCGCACCCTCCTCTTCGTACTCGACAAACGAACGTTGCCAAAGTAAATGTTATAATGAGTGCCATCGCAAGGGGTTGCGGCGGGTGTTTGGGGAGGGGGGAGGTGGCAGGAAACCCGGGATAGAGTAATTCAAAAACCGGGCCAACAAAAACTACACGACCGACACGACGAAGAGAAAATGAAAGTAAACCGTAATTTTTTTGTTCATCTTGTTTTTGTTTCTTATTTTATTTTTTTTTTCTGAGATGAGATGAGTTTGTTGCCGAGGGTGTGAGACCAAGGGAGCGAGGTGGGGGTTGGGGTGGTATAAAATGTTTTGGGATGTTCGTGGTTCGTTTATTTGCAATTAATTAAAATTTTGTTAGGGTTGGTTAGGGATGGAAATCCGTGTCAGTGTTATGTCTGGCGTTTGGGTTTTTCTTTCTGTATTTTTTTTTTTGGGTTGTTGTTCTCATTTTATTCTCATTTTTCATTGCAACTTTGGGTGCGGGGGAGGAGGGAAATTAATTTGTTATACTGATGTATCTATGTATAAAGGTATATAAGGTGTGTATATGCCTTAAGAGCAGACGGAGTTATTGAACTTTTGTATACCACACTGTCTGTGTCTTATAAAGAGGACGACGCAAGCTGCTAATAAGGAATGTTAACGAGGGAAGTCTTCATTCTGAGTTGGCTTTTGATTTTTATGAGTAGGGGGTACGCGTGGGTTAATGTCTGCCGGTTCGGCTGTGTCCTTGTCCTATATTTTCACGTTTGAGCACAGGAGTAATATTTTTTCGAGGTTAATTTAATTAATTTGGGAAAATTAGGGCAAGGTTAGGAATGAAAGGTCTTTGAATTCCTGAAAATGCCTTTGGGTTGGCATATAAAAGTTAATGACACCCAGAATGAAAATTCAGAAGGTCGATTTTTAAATTAATCAAAAACACTCTGGTTTTGTGTGAGAAGTTGTAGGTTTAAAGTTTAAGAGATTGCATAACGGTATATAGATATAAAAGACGGGAGTACACGTAACTCGAACTGATATTCCAGTGTTTAGCTCCTCGCAGTCTCTTACAATGCATTTTTCTAAGTGAGACAAAATTCACTTTTAATTTTGATCATCTCTCACACAAGGTAGTTCTTCGATGATAAATTCAATGTATGATTGTGACATATCCATGGTTGAGAAGGTATCGATTGGAGTCAGAAACTTATTTAAAACACATGAAGAAAGATGATGATATGATTAAAATATCTAAAAAAATCAAAACAATAGTTAACCCAATAATCAACAGCAATAATCAATAATCATTAATCAATACCAATAATATTACATTATTATCTAAAACTTGACGGGTATTGTTCCCTTAAATTATCTTAAAATTGTCATGACAGGGGAAACCACGGTAAAAAAAACGCGCCGAGTACACTACCTCACAGGTGGCGTGGATATCATGTATAATTTGACTCTTAGAATCGCGATATCTCACGAATGGCAACTCTTAGGAAACAATTCTTAGGAAAATTTTTGTAGAGAATTTTAAGATCTACAACTTTGGCCTGAGTTTTTTTTTTAGAAAACTTGCCGTTTTCGTGAAAAATCCGAAAAACCTCAAATTTTGGCCTTTGACCCCCCATAACTTTTTTAGCACACATAGGATCGATGGGGATTTGTAAGACTTTATTTTTGATGGTAAACCCCAGCTCTCCACCAATATTTGGCTTTCCGGGAGTTTTTGTTATTTAACCGCTATTATTATGTCTAAATTGACCGGACTATAGGTATTTTCCTGAATTTTTTTTTATTTTTAAGGTTTGGTTGAATAACGAATTGTTGGTTTGGAAAACATCTTGAGATTGAGACTTTCCGATTAAGGCGTTGGAGAAAGGCTTAAGACGGTCAGATATTACTTTTGTTATAATCTTATATGATCTTTTTTGTTAAATGCCTCGATAGTTCTGGTACAATTCTAGGATCCCTTTCTTTGTCCATAATTTGAAGAGCTTTATAATGGTAAGGTTTTAGAACTAGTGTCTTACTGTTCTAAAGCTTTATTTGTCCATATACTGTGTGTTGGAAGCAGGGCCTAATCAACTTGAGGTGGGTTCTGTTCTTGGCCTATCAGTCCCTCTAAATTTTATTTATCAGCTGCTGGCAGCTGTACAGGGTGCAAAATTGTAGGGGTGCATTATCAGGAGCTAGAAACTGTAATTTGGTCTTGCACAAACAAACACTGTCATTTACATTTTAACAACAAAACTTGTTCAAATAAACCTAAAATAACAACTGTGCTAAGTTATTTCTTACACACAGTAACTAACATCACTTTCATACGGAATCATATCGGTAAGAGAGTGCAGGTTTCTTATAGAGACGTGCAACAAAATTTTTAATTAAAGGCGCTTATGCTTTTGGTTTTGATATTGAAAGGTGTCGCAATATATTATTGGAAATTAGATGTTCATTTTGCATTTTGGAAAAAGCTTTGGGTGAACTCGTGCAACTTCATTTTCACACGATTAAATATCATAGCACAAACTTGATTGCTCAATTTATTTTTTTGACATACTATTTGCCCAATATTACTAGTATTGTATGTCTATTGACCGCCTTATAAATCTCTGATCTCCATCACACACTGCTTGTTGTCAGCTCGCTTAAAAAACAAATTAAATATGGCCTCCATTTACTAGTGCCGCGTTTCTCAGAAACTTCGTTCCGATCTTAATAACGGTAATAAGAGATTTTTATAAATCCTCCGGATATTGTGTCGATCGAAAGATTCCTCGAGCTTCCTGAGCTGGGAGATTGCCAATGCCCTCTTATTTCTAGACAGAATCTTCTTCACCATACACTCTTCTACTGAATTGATGCTTTTACTTTTCATTGTTCACTGTTCACTTATCTTTTATTTCAATTATTGTCTTTATCACTTTTGTTTGGTGCAATTGGCTGAACAACATCAACCTTTGTCAAATGGCGACGAAACAAATCTGGCCATACATGAATCTAAGGCGTTCTAAGTGTTTGTTATTTCTAAGCTGATTCCATAAAGGCTCCGTAATAGGGGTCATAACCGGACACAGTGTAATAGGTAAACATGCAACAAGACTCGGAATATTCTCCAATGATTTTTGCAGAAACTATATGGATTTCTCATCATTTCTGTACATGTTCTGTGCTGTCTCAAAGACGAAGGCTCCATCTATGAGAGTTCTACTATAATCATACTAGTAAATTTTCAAATATAGACAATCACCAATTCGATGACGCGGAGAGGCATAATTGAGTCTTTGCCGTAAATGTGCCGAATTATCTCATCCTCTAGCTCTTGGATTGTTGCTGGCTTATCGACGTACACCTTTTATTTCAAATAACCCCAAAGAAAGAAGTCCAACGGTGTCAAATCACATGATCTTGGCGGCCAATTGACATCGCCACCACGTTAGATAACACGGCCATTGAATTTGTCGCGCAAAAGAGCCATTGTTTCGTTAGCTGTGTGGCAAGTGGCACCGTCCTGTTGAAACCACATATCGTCCACATCCATATCTTCCAATTCGGGCCATAAAAAGTTCGTTATCATCTCACGATAGCGAACACCATTCACAGTAACTGCCTGACCGGCCTCATTTTGGAAAAAAATACGGCCTGATGATGCCGCCAGCCCATAAACCGCACCAAACAGTCACTCTTTGTGGATGCATTGGTTTTTCGACAATCACTCTTGGATTTTCATTCGCCCAAATGCGGCAATTCTGCTTATTGACAAATCCACTGAGGTGAAAATGTGCCTCATCACTGAAGATGAATTTCTTCGAAAATTGATTATCCACTGTTGCCATTTCTTGCCACCATTCTGACCATTGACGACGCTTGAAATGGTCAAGAGGCTTTATTTCTTTAGTCAATTGCACCTTGTAAGCGTTACACGCAAGTTTTTATGCATAATTTTCATCAACGACGAGCGTGAGAGGTGCAATTGTTGGGAACGACGACGAATTGAGGTGGACGGCTCTTCAGCCAAACTTTCGCGAACAGCAGCAATATTTTCTGAAGTACGAGCTGTACGAGCATGCCCTGGTGTTTTCACATCTCCTACAGACTCGGTTCGCTCAAATTTTTGCACGATTTTGTATTTTGCTCGATTATGTATCCTTTCCATGGTTCAAATTGAGTTAGTCTGAAATTGAGAAATGTCAAATGAAATGCAGAAAAAATCTTAACGTTTAGGTGTGGTTCACATTCAACATCGGCCCTTAAAATTTAACCACCGGCGAATTTCATAATTCAGTTTTATAGCGGATGCGAAAGGTCAACGGATCGAGTCAACTCACCGGGAGTAAAATTCTGCCTATTCTGTAATAGACATGACTTTCGCCCGTTTCGTAAGGAGCTTTTAGTGGTTCAACGAGTAGGGAGTAGATCTATATCAGCTTATAGTCGTTTATATAACTAACCTAACCTAAGTGTTTTAACCAGTTCGATTTTGAAACGTCAAAAATGCTGCAGGAAAAAATTAACCAGCTCTTGCAACTACGGCTGAAGATCTGTCGCCATTGTGACCAGTAAGCTACCATTATTTTCAGCATTCTGCATCATATTGGTTAATCCTTTGGGATGACTGTAAGTAAGGCCTATGGTAGGATCGGCTAGCTTTTTGATGAAGTTACGACCACCGTTCGAACCGCGAATAAAATCATCAGTAATTTATGTTTTCAACTAGAGATAAAGATACTGTAGTTCGGTAAATTTCGTTTTCTGCCTAGATCTTGGTTTTTAACTTTGAAGAAAACATAAACGCTCACAAGGATACGACAAAGCAAATAATACTCGTACCATTAACCTGAGAGCTTTCTCTTGTATGATCGGGACAATTAGTTCTTCTTTTCATCCTAAGAACCTCTTTCCTCTGGGAATGAATGGCCGTTTTCATCATTTCTCACGCAGCTCAAGCTGTTTTTTGGACACTTGCATATTAAGATTAGCTGAAGTTATGAACATTGTCAAGAAGATGATTAAGTTGGTATCTATCTTCACTTATAACTTATAACCCGATTCTGTATAAAGTCTCAAGGCTCATAATCGAATAAGCGATATAAGTATGAAAATTTACTTACATATGCTTCTTTGAAGAGGAAGTGGGAAGAAATGAATAGATTTTGATTCCTATGTGCCCACTAGTGCAAATACGTGTTACGTATAACTTTCATATGTGCAAGTTCAAAGTTTGCACACTTGTTCTTATAATCAAAGAAAACCTCTAAATGTTGTATGTGTTCGTTATTTTAAAACAATTGAAAAACCCTGGCTTAGACAATGTCCCTACTTAAATTCGAATCAGTTATGTGTTACGTCTACAGTTCACATATTCGTCAAATGCCCTTCAAGCCTTTCGTTGACTAATGAATAGAAGTCTTTCATCCTTATATCTTCACGAGCTAATGGAACGAGATTAATTAAAAATTTTAACCAAACCTCTCAAAAAGTGAAACTTCAAAGTCCTGGGCGTCGCGTCGAGCACTTCATCAATGAAAGACATTATAATGAAGCTAATTCCCGTGCATGCATCTCATGTCTCAGCTCTTCATCAAGTATTCAGGAATGGAAATCAAATTCAAAAATGCACGGATAATTTTATCATCATCATCGGCTCGACAACCGGGTTCCGGTCCTGGCCTCTTTCAACAAGTCTCTCCACCTATCCCGGTCTCGGTGGATAATTTTATGCTTTCGTTTTATGTAAATTTTGTTCTTCATGTTGCAGTCCTATTGTGTGGATCAGGAGAGGAGTCTTGACACCTGGTGCTCAACACATTTCATAATTACTTGCAAACACTCGAACCGCCACATGTCATAGCTATTTTTTATGTTCCCATTAAAAAAAATAAATAAAAGCAAATATCCTTGAGATGTGTAGGTACACATATGAGATCCTTGAGATTTTCTAAAGGCTACCCCTCTCATCTGCTCATACCTTGCCTTCCTACACGAACAGAGAACTCTTAAATTAACATAACAAACAAGGCATAGGAACATTTATACAACAAAACAAAATTACAAGAATACAAAAATAAATAAAATGCGGGAACAATATGAAAGGATTCAAAGATGATGACAAAAATATAAAACGACAAAAACACTCAACGGGTTCCCTCTGGCAAGGTATCCTAACGACACGTTCCCCATGTCATAAATCACAATCACAACACTCTCGCTCGACACGGGGAGAAAGGCAAAGGACCTTACGGTTACGGCAGACCTTACGTGGGTTGCGGTACATAGGTATTCCGCCATTCCAGAGAGCAAGCAGAGGAAATGTCACGCCATTGTCACATAATCACCCAGAAGATGTACTTTCAATTTCAGGACCTCAAAGCAAAACAATAATATAAATGAAGTCTCCCACTTGCTCCTTACACACATCCTGTTTGCATGCTTATTATTTTTATGATTATTTTTTCTCATTCTTCTGGAATTGTTGTTGTTGTTTTTTTGTCCTCATACATTTGTTATGATTATTTTTTTTGCAATAATTCCTTTTGTGCCATTGAATCCTTTTGATATGGGGATCGGATATGACGAGTGTTTGCGGAACCCAGAACGATAAGTGGGATACGTCGTCGTATCGCTTTCTTCGACATCTCCTTATGGTCCATGGCCGGCATCGTGCGTTCATTTTACCGAAACCGATTCCGTCACCATCTTCTGGCACAATACCTTTTAAGAAACAATCTATACTTCCATATATGTAGTTTGGAGGAGGAGGAACTGTATTCTTATAAACGGAGTGATATCCTTGAACCGGTATAATGTTATCCACAACCAGCACAACAATACGATTTTGAATTAATTTGAATTGAAGCGAATAATTTGGATATCGTTATATGTACGAGTATGTTTTGTGTGGTGTAGAGGGGGCGAATTGCGAGCAGCGAGTAATACGTAATTTTGCTTTATTGTTCGCCGATATGGAATTGGAATTTCGTTCCACTTGGATTGTGGTAATGCTCTAGCAGCTCCCGCCCGGTTGAATGCATATTTATTGTATATTAGATATATGTTAACGATGTGTGTGTGTTGTTGTTGGAATACTTTATTTTTATTTAAATGTTAAACGTTCTGGGATAAATTTGAATTTGTTTAGCGATTGTGATTGTCTCAAAAACCGTTCGTGCAAAAACGAATACATGTAAATATATGAATGTTTACAATTGAAGAAATTACTGAATGAGAATTTTCCATAATGTGTAAGCCTAGGAGGGTAGATGTTAAAATAATAATGCTTAGCTAACTCGTCTTAAAGCTTAGAGGCACAATTTTCCAATAATGTAATATTTTCTTAAATGTCCTTTATAATCCTTTTTTGCAAGAAAATCTTAGATTATTACGAGTTAATATAAATATGTTGCTTGTGAACAACAGTGAATGAAATCCTTTCGTTGGGACAACGAAAATTTTTGTTAAGCCAATTATTTTTTTAGTTAAAATTGTGTCTTTAATTCAATAAAGAAGCTCTTTATCAAACAACGAAATGTTTGTTGAGTCAATGAATATATTTCTGCCACTTCGCTTTCATTAACACCCACGTCACCAGTTACCCAGTGAAGTGTAACTCAGCCTGTTTAACCTGCAAACACTAATTAAGAGTTGAGCTCAGTACCTTGATGGCAATGTTCCAATAGTTCCAGTTACAATAGTTCCTCTAGAAATTTCCATCCTTGCATTTCCCTGGAAGATGTTGATGAACTACCCCATCGGTATGGAAAGTTTGGTTTAAGGCCCAAAGATTCCTGCACCAGTTACTTTGCTTATGATCGATCAATCAGTGTACCAATGGTATTTGTTTCGATGTTGTAGTTTATTATTTCTTCTCCTATTCAATCTTTTTTGCTGCATTATCTTGTACAGGGTGTCTGGCGGCAGATTTATATTTTCAAAGTTAAATAAAAAAAAAATACTATTTGACATATCGTTTTAATTAAAATACTGAATGACAGAATAATAATGCGGAAATCATTTTTTGAAGATTATTTCATCCAAATATCTTCCATCGAGTTGCACACACTGCTCAAAACGGAGCATCGTGTTCTGCGCCACACGCTGCAGTAAACTTAGTTCAATTCTGCTGATTTCTCGACGAATATTTTCTTTTAGGTTCGGGGATTGTCTGTATTTAAGGTAGCCCCATAAAAAAAATCCATTTTGGTTGAGTCCGGGGACCTCGGTGGCCATGGGATATCCTCGAAGCGACTGATCAGTTTTTGAGGGAAAGCTTCACGAAGCAATATTCCTCGAAGCTCTGGCTGTGTGTGCGGTCGCACCATCCTGTTGGAACCACGTGTGCGCTAAGAACGATAGGTGAGCTTGCAGGTCCGGCAAAAAGAAATCCGTAATCATGCGTTGATAATTCGCACTATTAACATTTGTCGCCTGGCCCCGAGCATTTTCGAAAAAAATGGTCCAATTATTCCATGGGAGTCGTACGGAATCCCCAAAAAAATAAATCCCCATCGACCTTAAATCCCCAAACATTTAAATCCATCTAACTAATATCCCCACAGACATAATGTACATGGACGAAATCCCCAAATGAAACTATGTTTTTGCCAAATCCCCAAATCCCCAATGTCCGTGTACATCTACATCATGTGAAAAATTCATCAGAAAAATTCTCATCAAATTCTTTTATTCTGATACTAAACTTATTAATAAATGATAACGATTTACAGTTTCTAAACAGTAAATTACTATGAACGCATGATTGCATGCACTTTTCAGTCTAACTTTCGTATTCATGGGGAGTAGTGCTGTCTTAGTTTTGTAGTGTAGTGTTTTTTTTGTTTTTGAAATAAAAGTTGAAATGGATGATCATGACCTTATTTTGTTGTTTCGTATTGAAAATTTATTTTAACTTTAATAAATATTACAAACATTACATAATAAAGAATTTTATATTTACTCTTCGGATTACATTTTTGTAATATAAATTAAACCAAAACCCCCAAAACCATTACCTTTAATTAGTGAATCATGCAATTAAATCGCGCGCGCGATTTAATTGCATGATTCACTACTTGAAGGTAATGGTTTTGGGGATATTGGCGTGGGGATTTTTGCCCTGGGGATTCTCTTTTTAGGGATTTTGCTGCTGGGGATTTTTCTTTGGGGATTTTGAATTTTTGAGATTTTATTTTGGGGATTATAACTTGGGGAAAATGTCACCAACCCTTATTCCATTCATGGATAAAGCGCACCAAACAGTTGCCCTGGGGCAATGCAATGGTTTTTGGTGTTTCAGTCGAGGGTTATGGGTTCTTGGAGAGAATTTACGGCAGTTTTGCTTGTTGAGGTGCCCGTTTAGATGGGAACGAGCCTCGTCGCTTCATAAAATGCGATTCACAGTTCGAGAACGCTCCAATATCGTTTCACAAAATGTTTTGCGTAAAACAAAGTCACCTCCTTTAAGATCTTGAACGATTTGAATTTTAAATGGATGAAACTTTAATTCTTTTTTTTTTTAATTTTATGAATAGTCACTCTTGGAAGTCGCAGTGAGGCTGCCCTTTTCGATATCGAAAGCCATCGATTTTCACGTAAATTTTCTTCAACCAGTTCAATGTTTGCGATGGTCCTTGAAGATCGACTGCGCCCTGGCCGCGGGGTGTTCATAGCTTAAGCAGTTGTGCGGAACCTCTGCACCGAGGAACGAATTAAATTCAGACTCGGAATATCACTTATTCGTCGAATATCGAAGTGTGAACAAAATTGTCGATGAGCGATTACGTACGAATCGTTAACCTTCAAAAATGCCTCGATGGCGAACGCGCGATGCTCACTCGACCAACGCCACATCCTGACTGAGAAATCCACAGGATCACAGATTATAATGACACCACCCACCCCCCGCACCGTTTATTACTTTTTTGAAATATTCGTACTTCAAAACATAAGTCTGCCACCAGACACCCTGTATTTACACGGCATATAATAATATCGCAAATGATCGATTGTATTGTTACCTTAAATAAATTTTAATTCTGGGAAATTTTAGAATACCATATATACCTATGCTAACTTGTTGATCAGCTTAATAATTTTAAAATTTCCTGTGAAGTACAACAGTAGTCACGATTATCTTCTTCGATTAAGTGCAAGAAAAAAACTACGAATTAATTTAATGGTGGTCTACAATTTTATAAATATTTTTTTTTTTTTTGATTTTTCTATAATCTTTATTTCAAATGAAGACTCAAAGCTATCAATTTATCGATATAGAACCCATAAATCATTTTATAAGGCATTAGACTTCAGAAAATAAAATGCACGACTGGGTCGCACGAATTTGCTCTTATGTAAAAAAACTAAGAATTTCAAAAATAAATGTTATTAGAGAAAAACTTTTCATAAGTTTAAAATTTTTTTAAATTACTAAAACAACTTCTTTTGGAGTTGGAGGGAAACAAATATTAGTTTAAGCAAGAACAAAAATTATAATTCGTTTTAGTGGTTTCTTAAAAAAATAAGTTGTCATATACAAAATTTTGAAAACATTTTTAAGAAAAAATTTTGGTACGCCAATTTAAAGTTTTTATTATTTGTTCGAATAAAAATTAAATTTACAAAAAAATATTGAGCTGTTTACGAGATATCGAATTTTCTAAAAAAAAAAGGATTTTTTTTTTTAACTCAAAAAATATTTTTTTTAAATCTTGAAATGCAATGTTTTTCAAACTTTTTAGAAGCTTCTCTATAGAAAATTTTAATAAAATCCTTTATGCCGGTAATGAGAAATTCAAAATTCGAAAAAAAATCGTTTTATGGTAGGTATCTACAGTCAGTAATATTTTGATTTCAATTTTTTTTTTATTAAATTATAGATCGTAAGAATTAATCGAAAATTTTATCAAAATTCTCGGAACTGTTCTCGAGAAAAATACGATTTTCAAAAACCATTTTTTAACATTTGTATGGTGGATACCGTTATTTTTAGGTAAAATAAATTTTCATTTCTCACATCTTGTAACTTATATTAAGAAACTTTTATTTATGAAGTCTTAAAAAAATCGAGCATGGAATTTTTAAAATATTTATTGCGTTTTGGAAAAAAAAAATTGAAATTTAAAAAAAAATGATCAAAATCGGTTGTACAGTTTTTGAGAAAAACAAAAACCAAAAAAATGGTTTCAGGGGTGGTACCAAATAAACCAATTTCCGGAAATTTTTTTCAACCATTTTCTAGCTTTAACTAAACGAAATTGAATTGATTGAAAATGAAATCTTACGATTTTTTTTTAATCTGTGGGACAGTTTTTGAGAAAAAAAGAATATTTAGAAAATTTCGAAAAAAAATTCGTATGGCAGCTACAATTATTTTTTCTTTACAAAAAAAAGAAAAAACGTGTGGGGGGAAAAATTTCAAAAAGATATCTACCAAGTTAAACGAAAATCCGCCGAGCCGCTTAGGCGGTAGTCGAACAGACAGGCAGACAGACAGAATTGCGAGACCCAGTTTTTTCGTATTTGATATCATCCTAAATCCTAATATCAACTTTGATCAAAATCTTGAGTTCGATTTTTTTACGAATGCATAACTTGCCTTATAGTTCCTATAAGTCGCGAGTAAAGTTAGTTAGGAGCCTCCTGTTCCCCAAAGCTAAGAGCTGGATGAACATTTTAATTGCAAAATTAGTCTTAAAAACAATCGATGGAGATAATTTATGATATTATTTATACATATAATTTTGGTGGGGGCAATAACCCCATTTATTAGGCTTAATACAAGCTAATTCTTAATCTAACTTAAGTATAGCTCTTAAATCTAGGGTTGGGAATTGGAAGGATGATTAAGACGGAGTTTCAAGCAGGATGAACTGAGGTTAAAGTCGAAACAGTTAATGTTACAATTAATCCTCCGAAGCATGCGAGTAATAAGTAGGTTAGAGCCGTAAGAAGTACGGTGGGTAGGCATATAGAAGAGATAAGGATTTCTTATATTACGGGAATAAGTGTTAAAAGACATGAAATTGTAGAGAGTTGTGCAGTCAAAAGACCCTGAAAGTAATCGATGAATGAGGAGAATGTCGCTTATTGCTTTATAAATAAGAAGGTTATTCCAAGACAGACCACGAAGTGCGAAACGTAGGAAACGACGTTGAATGCTCTCGATTCTGGATATATGAGTTTGTTGATAAGGGAACCATACTTGACGGGCATATTCAAGAAGCGGGCGAACAAAGGTTATGTATAAAGAATGGGTCACGTAGGGGTCAGAGAATATTTTGGACCAACGTTTCACAAAGCCTAATGTAGAGTTTGCTTTTAGTATAATCTCATCAATACGTGTGAGAAAAAAAGTGAGTTCTCTATCACATAAAATACCAAGGTCTCGAATTGACTCAGCGGTGGATATGGATATGTAGAAGATATCGACGGGGATTAATCGGATGCGTTTTCGTGAAAAGGTTATTGATTGACATTATTTGTAAATATTTAGCTCTAAGCAATTTTTCAGGCACCAGACAGAGAAAGAAATTGTAGAAGAGTGGCATCATGTGTGGAAAAAATGGTCTTGAAAAACTTTGTATCGTCGGCGTAGAGTGAAATATGGCAATGTTTAATTACCATTTCAATATCGTTAATAGTAAGAATAAAGAGAAGAGGTCCTAAGTGGATGCCTTCTGGAACCCCGGAGGTAGCTAGAAATCATCAGAGATGGAAGATCTGAATCGAACTTTGTAGTAACGGGTGTTTAGGTAAGAAGAAATCCATCTTAAGAAGATAGGTTCAAGGCCAAGGGTAAAAATCATATTAAAAAAAATAGGAATGCCAAATTCAAGCTAGTTATTAATTTTGTTTTTAATTCTTATAGGTGCAATTACATATAATAATCGATCTTTTCATCGTAGGTATAGTTCAAAATGACAACTCTCTAGCATTTTATGTTTTCTGATAGGTTATTAAATAAAACGAGGTGCAGTATCCGTATTAAAGTAAAAGAAGAGTGATATTTTTTTTTATGAAAAAATTCATATACTGTTGACACACAAACTATGATTCAGATCCATACAATTTTGCAGCCAAATACGCGGACTTTTTGTAAAATATTTTGAATACCTTATAAGAGATTAATAAATAACTATACAAATATATACATGCTTTTGCTTCACTAGTAATTGAATTGCGTTCCACCCAAACAAGGAACAAGAAACAAGTCCATATTAAAGCTCAGATATAAAAGGCGCAAAATAATTTTTGTATAATTCAACATTTTTATCTATTGACAATAAACAAAAAAAATGTTTTTAAGGATCAAAATATTCATTAATTTGTCGGCCTGTGCATCTTAAATGGGTGTCTTGTCTAATACAAGATGTGCTTCAAATTCTGTAGATACCTACTAAATATTTTTTATAAAATTTGAATTTTTGTTAGCTCTAAATTGGCTAACAGGTAAGCTGCCATACAAATTATTTGTTTTTCTAAATAAATGCTTAAGGCACTTATTTTTCAATCAAGTAAGATGTTCTAATTCATGAATTGGACACTACCCTACCGACACACACGAATAACACTTCCCACATGAGTTCCACAAAACTAACACCGAAATTTCTCAAAATGTAGTTTGAAGTAACAAACTTATTTATCTGCTCGGCATCAGGGCCGCCGCTACCATATGTGCAAAATGTGCGGCGCACAAGGGCGCCAACGTCTAGGGGCGGAAAACTAAGAGATCGATCTAACTCAACCTATACAGCATACTCCAAAAATTTTCCTTACATGCGGTCTCCACTAGCGATGAATCCAGAGCATGCTTTAAAGCATGCGTTCATTATCGCAAGTAGAGACCGCCATCGCAGCTATATTTTCATAGCTTGCGATAGAAAGTATGCTCTCATCGCATACCATTCATCGCTTGCTTTATCGCAAGGAGAACTGTCATATTGTACTGGCCTACCCAAATTTAATTTAACTGAGTTTGAGGTTTGCGTGCGAAGAAAGCTTTTGCTTGGGGTTTGCGTTTTTCTAACAAAATTAAAAAAAAATCTGATTTGAAATTGTCCACAGAACTTATTTATATCCATTAAAATTATTCACTATACTAAAAAAGTATGCGATGAAATGCCCAGCCACAAAAATCTGACAGTTCTTCTGGTCTCTGCTTTCTGCTTTGGCTATTGCCTATTGCGATTGCGATGGATTTATCGCTAGTGAAGACGGCATGTTAAGCTTTTGGAACCTGTTTACATTTGACTGTTCACTACGTAGTTCCCACACACAATCTACTACAAATCTTTATTCATATTTTGTTTGTGACTGTCGCCTCTCACGCCAAATAACCTCTTCGATTGCAGTCATAGTCTAAACTGCTTAGCGCCATATCGCCATAGATTGTCACTTGGGAAATAGCTTTCCACGCAACCTTCATCTCAGACTTATAAACTCGAAAAGGATTTTGATTTTTTTTAGATTTACAGCCCATGTATTTAACATAAAATAAAACGAAAACAGTGTCTCGAAAACATTAATTTTATCTACTCATTATTCGTATTTTTCTATGAATGGGTATCAATATTCTGATTGCAATGATATAGCTAAATATCTTAAATCTAAGTTGCTAACAAGAACAAAATTATCGAAGGTGATTTAAGACATTCCTTATTTTACCGATGCAAAATGTAAACAAACTATCTTTACAACGGAAACCAAAAAAAGTTTTGTGTCTCTAAATATTTATGTTTCTTTTTAAATAAGGGATTACGAATAGTTTTTAATTAATTTTGGAACTGAATTGATAAATAACTTAAATGTCAACGGATTGAACAAAATCAGAATAACTCAGAAATTTAACGGTTGTTCGAATTTAAGCTTTCAATTGACATTCAGAGTTCAGACTCTATTTATATCAAAATAAGTTCCCACAGAAGCCACAAAATGTCAAATTTCATAAATTAAAAACAAAAACTTTTAAAAATATCGAAAACTACTTTGTCTTCTCTCTATCAAGCTATCAACTATTGGTTTTTATTAAAGGATTGATTTGACATACATAAATTCAAAACTGTGCTAGGAACTCGAATATTTGCATTTTATATGAAAATGGTTTTGTTGAAGAAAATTACTCGCAATCGCCATATTTTGTGTTTCCTCTTAAAATAAAATGCACGACTGGGTCGCACTTATGTAAAAGACTAAGAACTTCAAAAATTAATGCTTTTAGAGAAAAACTGTTCATAAACATAAAGTTCATTTATTTAATAACTAAAACAACTATTTTAGTGGTAGCTGGAGCTAAGAACAGGATGCCATGTGATGCACGCAAATATTAGTTTATGCAAGAACAAAATTTATAACAAAATTATAAGTCATAAGTCAAATAATCTTTTATATACAAATTTTTAAAACACTTTTTTTATTACTTTACGAATAAAAAATAAATTTCCAAAAAAAAAATATAAAAAATTTCATTAAAGTCCGTTCAGCCGGTAATGAGAAATTTTAAAATCGTCAAAATGGTTCTATGTTCGGTAAAGTCAGTAATATATTGATTTCAATTTTTGTTTGTTTAATTTATAGAACGTAAAAAATTATCAAAATTCTCGGAGACGTTTTCGAGAAAAACACGATTTTCGAAAACTTTTATTCATTAAGTTTAAAAAAAATTAAGCATGGGGTTTTCGAAATATTGAGTTTCGAAAAAAAAAAAAAATGAAATCCAAAAAAAAAAGTTTTGAAAATTTTAATGCACAGGAATATTTTAAATTTTGGGGCACTTTAGCATAAAACAAATTATCAAAATCGGTTGTACCGATTCCTTAATTTTTTTAATTTTTCTTTAAATCTCATTGGACATTTAAAAAAAAAAAAAAATATAAAATTTCGAAAAAAAACGTATTGCAGGTACAGTTATTTTTGGTCTTAAACAAAAGAAGAAAAATAAACGTGTGGGGACAAAATTTTGAGGCCCACGTTTTTCGTCTTCGCTATCATCGTAATATCAACTCTGATCAAAATCTCGAGTTCGATTTTTTTACGAATGCATAACTTGCCTTATAGTACCTATGAATCTCAAGTAAAAAGAGTAAATAGTCTTAAAAGGATGCAGAAACTGTACATATATGTATAATAACTACGTTCATTGTATAAGAATTTGGTGTAGCTCGGAACGCGACAAGAACAATGCACGTTTGCTTATTTTTCAACTACGAAATGGAGAATAAACAAAACTTTCACTTATTCAACGTAAATACCCCCGTGCACCCGAGACATGGGGCGGCAATTTAAGGTTCTTGCACAAGGGCGCACGAACACCCAGCAGCGGCACTGCTCGGCATCCCCACCCCTGGATTGATTTTACTCCGAATTTATTATTTTCCAATATCAACCCTTATCGGCCAATAACTCCGACTTTAGAATATTCGATATATGTATGTAGGTATGTATCTATGGAGAAAATAACCCATAACATAGGTACCAATCAATCACGTATACGCATTATTTTTCATGTGTGCTATTAAGATCACAAGTAACCAGCCCAACAATCATCCCTTCATGTCATGAGTCTTTCTTTGTCGCGAACCCGTAAGGCCGTTACAGAACAGCCAAACCAGAATTTTTAGGGTTGAAAAAGAAAATAACACACATGCATGGATGTTGGATGTACCTAAGTATGTACAGTATAGATATACATACATGGAATCCGGTTCTAAGCCAAATCGGAGAAATGGAAAATGAAATTCTTTATCATTTTATAGCGGGCTCCTTGTAAAAAAAAGTGAATGTTTGTGTGTGCGTCATGTGATGAAGAACGAGGAGCACTACTCGCAGAGGCAGCAACTGGAGAGGCAACAATGTGAGACTACACGTCTCTAAAGCAAATATGTGTCCTAGCAAACATTTGTAGTGGCAACACAGAACACAAGCAAGTATAAGCAGGGTGGGTGCGGCCTAAAGGGATAAAAGGATTCGTTTTCTTTTATACTCTAATGTTCATCCTTGTTTTCTTGTTTTTTTTTTTTGAAGAAAAATAAAACGAAGATATCTTTCTGAACATACTCACACAAACAGAACATCTTCACATAAGTAGGTATGAGTGAATGTGTGTTATTCTATTGAATCCTTCCACGTCGTCATCGTCGTCGTCGTCGGTCTGCCGAAATTATTCAAATTCATAATAAAAGAACGTGCAAAACAAATATAACACACACAGAAGAAAAAAAAAACACAAGAATCCTTGCAGGATGCGAGGACTTTTTCGACATGTTCGAGTACAACGTACCCTGGGCAAAATTGATATTAAAAAAAAAATAAAACACCAAACACAGCTCAAGAAACCTCCATCAAGCAGGATGCTGGGAGCAAAAACAAGCACCAAGAAGATTTCCCTTTCTCCCTCTGATGGTTGCTGATGCTGATGTACTGGCCCGAGCTTGTGAAGAGCATTGTGATTTTTCGGATGTCGTTTGTGATGTGTGGGATATTGTGCTGGCAAGGTCTTGGTTGCTCAGCAACTAAAAGGGTTGGCTTCCGCCGCAAAAAGTTTAGCTGATGGTGTTTCCGCGATGGATTTCGCGCTGTTGTACATACATACGTATGTGATGAAAATGGTTTTCCATAGGTACCTAGGTACCTACATATGTGTCTATCTAATATTGAGGTTTAACTACCATTTTTGTGGCAACAAGGATACAAGTCAACATTTTGATTTTTTTTACTTCTAGTATGCCTACATAACTACTTAGATAGTTTTGTAACCATCAATCCAGAAACATCACTTTTACTGAAACTTTGTATGTACTAGTAACTTGGCTCAAGTAAAGATGAATTTGCTTAGACCTCTCCAAGATACTCGTAAGATAAGGGCCCGGCTATAGCGAAAAGGAAAACGGATTAGTAAAAACTTTCTAATTGACAACTTACCGGTGAAGGTGATACGCTTATCGCTGACAAACAAATAAAAATAATTTGTTTGTGTAAATCAAATTTTTTCTTCCTATTCCATTGAAAGAATTGCTGCAGGCTTTTTAAGTGACATGTTTACCTAGTTTTATAACCGGTCAATTATTTACTCAATCGAAAATCTGGAATAACGACTTCCGTTTGCAGGATTTGAATAAAAGCGAAGCTTTATCATGCAACAGTTTCAAGACTTTTAACTAGACTAGACGCTACAAATCAAGCGAAAATTTTTCTTGCGAGAAAATAAAATGACAGAAAAATATCAGCGAAAAATTCAGCAAGAAATAAATCAAGCGAGATAAATAACATGCTAGCTGTGTGAGTTGGAGTTGCTGGAGGTTTCAGACATATAGTTTAATGCTTGAAATAAAAATATCTTAAAAGTCCCGAAAAATTTCGGTCGTGAAAATTAAAAATTCGAGCGAAATACGAGTATAATAATTAAAATTACCTAGAAATTCGTTTTACAAGAAATTAATAAAGATATTGTAAAACGAGTTTCTAGGATACACATAGCTACAACGTTTCTACATTATTTTCAAATAGGTAGTTGGAATAATTATAAGAGTTCAAGATCTTTCGACAAAATTACAAATTGGACTAGATTTCATGGGAACTTTAAAGGTTGTATGTATATTAAGCAAAAATAAATAATCGATTTTTTTACTGCCCAAGCCAGTCACATTAGTAAGGATTTTTCTGATAAAAATTTTGTACTTTGGCAGTTGATTGCGGCCATAATGTTGAAGATAAACCCTTTTAAACTATCTGCCATTTATAAATACTATCTTGCCATATCAACATCAAGAGTTAAAGCGTTTAACATCATGTACAAATGATTAAATTGTTATATGAAAATGCAGGGCCGGATTAACAAGTAGGCAGAATAGGCAGTTGCCTGGGGCCCCCGATTTTAGGGGGCCCCCGAAAAATGAAAAAAGACTTAAAATTTTTTTACAAACATAAAATTCTAGTAATACTTTTTTTTTTATTGCAAAATTTTGCTGTCAAGTCCGGCAGCAATGGGGTAGGTCCTTTAGTCGCTATAATTGCAGATTTGGCTACTGAATTCGGGGTGCCGGACAATGAAAATTTTCTAGGGTTACTTGAACTCGTTGCGAAATTTGATCCTTTTTTGCAAGGTCATATTATTAGATACGGCAAAGCTGGGACAGGTGTAACTTCTTATTTATCGAAGACAATCTGCGAGGAGTTCATTAACATTATGATAGAAAAGTCAGATCATACATTTTAAAACAGGTTACTTCGGCTAGGTATTTTATCTGTCGATTCGACTCCTGATGTATCGCATGTTGATCAATTGTCTATTATTTTAAGCTATGTTTCTCCGAACGATTTCAAACCAATCGAAAGGTTTATAACTTTTCTTCAGTTGGACGGTCATACTGGTGAAAGTCTAGCGAATCAAACTTTAAAGTTTCTTACTGAAGACTGTGGTTTAGATATTCAAAATTGTAGAGGACAATCATAAAGGTGTGTAAGCAAGAATATTGAGTTTGAATGGGAATGCGATCTATGTTCCCTGTTCCGTGCAGTCCCTTAATTTGGTTGGAGAGCATGCTTTGAAGTGCTGTTTTTATGCAGTTGATTTTTTCGCCATTATGCAGACATTATATAATTTTTTTTCCGCTTCCACCTATCGTTGGGGCGTATTAAAAAATAAAATAAACAATGAGAAAACTTTGAAGACATTGTCAACTACACGCTGGGAAGCACATTCGAATGCGAAGAATGCAGTTTACGATTCATTTAACATCATATTAGAGGCTCTAGAAATCATTGCTGATGATGAATCACATAATATACTGATACTCGTTATGAGGCGACGTGTATCGCGAATAAAATGCAAAACTTCGTTGATTTCATGTTGATTTTATGGAACTCTATTTTGACTGCTATGCGTTCAGTGAGTAAGTCATTGCAAAGTGAAAAAGCAGATTTGCAAACTTGTGCTTTTTTGTACGGATCGTTAGAAGAGAGTTTAGTTTCATTCCGTGAAAAGTTCAATGATTTCGAGGAAAAAACAAAACAATTATTACCTGGTGTAGGTTATACAGAAATCGTAAAACACACTCGTCGTAGAAAAAAAAACAACCTAATGACGGAAATGCTCCAGAAGTAGAATTTTCGCCTCGCGATGATTTTAGGACAAAAGGTTTCCTCGAAATCATTGACAATCTTCACAGTGAAATCAAACGACGCGACGTGCGAAAGTGTATATGGAAGTTTCAAAGAGATTTGCATTTCTCATCAACTTTTCTCTAAGTGATGGAGACCTCCACGAAGCTATAAATAACTTAGTTCGTTATTATTCTAGAGATTTGGAAGAATTTTTCATTGAAATGAAACAATTCCAAAGTTACGTGAACTCCAGATACACTGATGCACAAAAAACTCTTGTCATTTGTATAAGATTCTAATGGAAGATCAATTAGCCGATGTATTTCCTAATACAGAAATAGCTCTTCGGATTTTTTAACATTAATGATCACAAATTGTTCTGCCCAACGACCCTTCTCGCAATTAAATAGAATCAAAGCTGCTGGAAGAGCTACAACGCGACAAGAGCGACTCGAGATGTTAGGTATACTTTGCATTGAGTCAGATTTATTGAACAAAATCGATATTGATGATATAATTGATGAACTTGCCGAAAACAAATGTAGAAAACGACATGTTTAAAATGTATGTAGATAGTAATTTTATTGATATTATTACATTGTGACAGTAAAATTTGTATGAAAGATATAAGTTTGTATTTTTAATCGAAAAAAGAAGGGAACGGACGTGAAAAAAGGGCCCCAAATTGATGGTTGCCTAGGGCCTTGTTGAGGGTTAATCCGGCCCTCTGAAAATGTGTCTTTCTGTTTCAACAACATTTCGTTCATTTTACTGTCGACGAGGTCTATTTCAACAAGCAAAATTGTCGAATTTGGGACGATCAGAATCAACACGAATTTCACCAAATTGAAAAGCATCCAGAGAAAGTCACTGGTTGATGTGGATTTTGGGGTGGCGGCATCTTCAATCCATACTACTTTGAGAATGATGGGCTTTGGCTAGGCCATAACTACCAAAGGCGAGTGCTATCGGTCTATGATATGTAAGTAATTTCTTTTCGTCTGATTCGGATAATATAGACTTAGACACCCATGACATTGTGGTTTCAAGAAGACGGTGCTACATGCCACACAGCCCGTGTGGCAATGGACGTTTTGAACGAGCGATTTCTGAACATCTTTATCTCACGCGGATGCGGTATGAATTGGCCTCTCCTTGGAGGCCTTTGTTAAGCTACAAGTCTATACAAATAAGCTACAAGCCATCACTGCTCTGAAGGCCAAAATAATCAAAATAATCAATGCCATTGGTAGATTTCAGCCTGAATTATACGCCATAAGGTTATGACAAATTAAGACTCCATGGCAGACATTTGATTGATGTTATATTCCAAACTCAATGGCTTTACATGAGTCTTCTTAATATATATAACATTTCAATGTTATCACAATCACTGTTAATCGTATTACAAGCTAACGTTTAATGCAAGACTCTTTATACATAAAACGCACTTCTGTACATAAAGGGTGCGCTAAATAAAAGTTTCCATGTATTATGCTTTTATTAATAAGAGCAAACATTCCCATTATTTATGGAATACAACGTCATTCGCAGTAGCGCATTCTGTCACTCTAATTTTCCAAGACCTTGTTGATGGATTGCTTGGATGACATTGGCCTTAAGTGCTTGAATCGTTTCCGGATTGTTGACATAACATTGGTCCTTGACGGTTCCCAACAGAAAAAAAGTCCAAAGGAGTCAAATTGCAGCTCCGGGGCGGCCAATTGACATCGCCAAGACGGCTGATAACACGATTTGGGAATTTCCTTACTTACTTTGTATCCGGCTCCCGATCCATGGAGGGTCTCTGCCAGAGATATTGCGGTCTTCCATCGGTTGCGATCCCTCGCGCGCTCCCTTCAGTCGTTGAGAACAAGCGCATTTATTTCGAAGAAAGATTCAATTTACAATGACACATTAAGATCAAAATCTTCTTGAGTGTCAATAGTTTTACAAGTAACATAGTTTTTTAAATTTTCAAAAATATGAAACATAATTCTTAAAGCTAGGATAAACAACTGAATTCAGAAATGTAATTGTACAGCTCGTATAATTCACGATTGAACCTTCTCCTCCATTCGCCCTCTTCGCATATAGAACCAAATATCCTTCGAAGAATTTTTCTCTCGAAAGTGCCCAGTATCAGTTCCCCATTTTTACTTATCATCCATCGATATCGCAGAAATTTTTAAATTAGGGTTTTGTATAACATGCACTTAGTCTTTCGAGAAAGGAGTTTTGAACCCATTTGTTTGGCCAAACCGAAGTAGCAGCGGTTCGCTAGGGTCATTCTTCTTCTAATTTCCACTAAGATGCCGTTCGTGGGATTGATGTTTGTTCCGAGGTAGGTAAACTCCTTGGCTACCTACCTGGAAATTACTGCTACCAACAGTGACGTTTTGTCCTAGGCGATGGACAGCTGAGGTTTGCTTGTTAATAGCATATACTTTGTTTTGTCCTCATAACCTTCAAGACCAACGCGTTTCGTCTGTTTTTCAATAGCTGTGAATGCTTCTAGCTTGGAGCGGCCGATGATGTCGATGTCGTCCGCATAGCCAAGCCTTCCAAGTTAACACCACTCTTGCGCACTATCTGCTCTAGGACTAGGTTGACGAAATCACATGATAGCGCATCTCCTTGTCTGAAACCTGTACACGTCTGGAATAGCTCGCATAAGCTGTTACCTATTTGCACGTTGCACCGCATATTTTGTAACGTCATGCGTTATACCTGGATCAGTTTTTTCGGGATCCCGAATTCCGACTTGGCCAATGGAAGCTCTTGGCGATTTATGGTATCATATACGGTGCTAGACTCCTCAAAATACTTGAGCTGATAAGCTGCGGATGCTCTTTTCTTTCTGCGCAGGGTTTTTTCTCTTTCCTTCTCTTTTTACGGTACTCCTCTTTTGCTGCTCTTGTTTTCCGTTGCAGCATTTGCATTTTCCGTCTCCTGCTTCAATACCGCACATTCATTATCATACCACGGGTTCTTTTTTCTAAGTGATTGATAGCTTATGGTGGTCTCGACTACTTCCTTAATGATGTCGCGTTATTGGTTCCACTGGTTGTTGACGCTTGTGGCTGGAGGTACGGCAGAGAGTTTCCCGGTCAATTGCTCACTGTAGTCTCTGGCTTTCTCAGGTGTGCTAAGGCATGCAATATTGAACTTCTTCCTTTGGTCGGTCTTCGCTTTCTTTTCGTTGGACAGTCGGGCTCTGAACTTTGTCACAACAAGAAAGAGGTCAGAGCCCACGTTTGCACCCCGGAAAGTTCGCACGTCCAAGATGTTCGACGCGTGCCTGTCAGAAGTCGTTATCTGTTGTCGTTTCGTGACGGCTGTGCTTCAAAACTAATCCGCCAAAGATATTTTCTTTTCCGGCTTTAGCATTGAAGTCTCTGAGCACGACTTTGATATCGAACTCTGGACAGGCTACGTTAGCTCCATCCAGGAGGTCGTAAAACTCCTCCTTGTTTCACATATAAGGCTGATGTTTTAAAAAGTTGCTTTCCTGCGGATCACAGCCAGGCGACCGCTAATCGGCTTAAAATCGATGACTTTCGATTTGAGTCGATTTCCCACGACGAATCCGGATCCTAACGTGTGCAATCTTTGATGACAGCTGCAATAAATGTCACATTTTTTTTTCCCGGATCGCGGTAATGTCTGCCTTGTACCGCGAGGGGACAGATTCAAGTTTTCGAGTAGCACCTGGCGTGTAGAGTGTCCTTACATTCCAGGTGAATACTCGTAAATCGTAGTCCATTTTCGTTCCAGAGCTGGTTGCCATTTGAGGGGGGTCGTTATCCGAGGCTTCTCGCATTGGCTTCTCGTCAATAACTTACGGGTTTTCCGAGCCCCAGGTGTGGCAATTTTGTTTGATAACATAGCCGCCGAGATGAAAATGCAGAATAGATCATTTTTCGCCCAAGATCGTTGTACAATTGAAGCTGCTCTAAAACTGAAACTGCGAAGCGATAACGAAGCTGTTAGTCGCGCGCCTTCAATTGCTGAGTCAATTGGATCTTGTAAGCGAATAATCCGAGATCTTTGTGCAGAATTCTCCTCGGGCTAGTGCGTGAAATGTTGAGCTGTTGAAATCGATCTTAAATCGAGTCTCACACGCTCGACTACAGCAGCCAAATTCTCGTTTGTGCGGAACGTACGATGATGGGGAGCATGAGTGTTATTTGCTAGCGTACCAGTCTCATTTCGGCCAAAACTTCTTTTCAAAAGAAAAAAAAACGCACTGTTTGAGCTACACAGCACTCACTTTGGAAATAAGTTTTCAATATTTTCCAGCGTTATTCAAACGTATAGCGATTCATTTCGTTCCGCGGAGGTATGATACTGACTTTCTGTTAAGATTTCGAGCGGGAAACAGCACTGTCAGTGTCAAAATAACCTGTGGTTTGAAAAGAAACCACTAGATGGCCGAATCAGTACATATCGTACATATACTCGTCATACTCGTAGAACGTACAAAATTTGTAATTTTTTATGTATGCGTAGCTAGATAAGAAGTGAGTATACCAACTGTAGTTTCTTAGTCCAACATTTCTCTCCCCAAAATTTCCGTACTCCTCAACTTTATGTGAATCTTTAATAAATCATATTATCTCCGTTCGACACTTTATCCATAGAAATAAATGTTGAATACGAAAAAAAATACAATAGCAAATTTAAACACCCCCACCCTCCACCTCTACTGATGCTCGAACTCCCTAAATCGAAAACTCATTCAAAACTGAAGGCTGTACGGCGGATTAAGCCCCCGGAAAATAAAATTTGATTTGAGTTGAAGGGTATCTTATTATGCGCAACGAAATTCAATATATGCACACATCCGAGCGAGCTTTGCGTATATCTTATTATTGATGAGGGGGAGAAGAACGCAAATAAAAAGAATACATACCATATATAATATTTAGATACTTCTACCTATTGTGTGTGTATATACAGGACCAGAGACAGTTGCCACTAACGGTTTTTTTTTTTTTTTTTTAAAGTTATCAGAGGATCCATGCATGATGGAATATCTTTCATGATAAATCCTTTTTTTCTCGTATTAGATTTGTGTTTTGTGCCAATAGCTTCGTCCTTTATGTGCTAAGTCGAAGCCCATGTCGTGTCGCATATTCGTCGTCTTCAGTTTGATTTGGTGACACAACATTCCGATGTACCTACATTTCAATTTCAAATTCAATACCGATCACATTGCTTCATATATCCAGTTCGTCGAATTTGTCGTCGACATCCTCCTCCAGCAGCTCGTTATATTGGCAAAAGGATATCATATCCCAACAACATCACAGAGCATCAGATACACGTATCACGCAAGATAAAAAATTCAAATCCTTCTGAAGTATGGATTCCATTTTCTTTTGCTTGGGAAAATCCAAGTTTTGTATACGATTTTTCACAATATTGCTTGTTAGTTTGATGATGATGAGGATGATGATATCCTTTGACTGATAATGCGGGACATTCCGAACGACATGAGTGAGTGAAAAAGGAACAAATTATTTCGGGCAGGACATTGATAGGAAAAATCAAACAGAAAGAAAAGAAAAATTCATCTCAACTCCGAGATTATTTTTATCATCTTCACGGACCGGACAGACAAGCAGATAGATGAACATAACGGCAATAGAGACATATATTCATATGCTGCCAATGGACATCCGCTGGCGCTGCGCTGCGCTGGAGCGCTCCATAAACATCGTCCGTCATCATCGTGTCCTCGTTGATGACGTTGTTGGTGTTGTTGTTTTTGTTGCTGGAATTGCACTATTTGCCCGTCTAACCAAATTTCCAATTTGCGAAAAATACAAGCACAATAATATTTTCTTTTTCTATTTTCGTCCTTGTCGTTAAATTGTTGTTGGTCTTGTAGTGTATGGTACTGCTGCCGCTGCGATGCCTTGGTCTGGTGGTATTCTTACCAATTTTTTTTTCCTCTGGCAAAGAATAATATAGGTAGGTACAGGATAACACAAAAAAAAAATATCCATAGACTCGCAAAGTATTCCTTTTTATCCTGGTTTAGTGCTTGGTGCTCCTACTGGCTCTGGCTGGTTCTATACTCCGAGTATAAAGTAGAAAATATTTCATTTTTATCCTGAAAGGATACTTCCCTTTTTTGAGAGATTTGTACGAACTGAAGGAAAGAATTGGTAATGAGGGACATGAGGCAAAGAGGGGGAGGCCTCGGAGGCGGAAGAAAAAAGATTGAAACTATTTTGAAAGGAATTTCCTTCTTTTTGTTGTTTTTTTTTTTTTTATTATTATTTTTATATTATTAGAAATATTATTAAATTAGCCCGGTTTTGCCGTATGCGGTGGGTGGGCAGAGTATAGGCATGCGGGAAAGGGAGCTTGATATAGATATTCGTTACTCCTTGTTGAAGAATAAAATAAAATAATATAAAGTACACAATAAAAAACCTGGATTGGTTTCCCTTCAAGCTTCAACGTATATGACAAGGGAAGCTTATGCGTAATTACGATATGAGAGTGAATACACAAAAGGAATGTGCTCCATTTTATGGTATAGTGGATTTGTTGAATTAAGGTTCTTGATCCCATGTTCTGGATTTTTTGGGAATTTTTGTGTATTTTTTGTTCGCATTTCAAATTTGTATTGTTATGTGCATTAGTAGAACGTCAAACATAAAAAGTAACAAGCAAAAATATAATAAGTTTGAAACTGAATAGGTTGGTAGGTACTCGTACCTATATTCATATAGGTACATATGTATGTAGGTAGTTGAGGAATTTCATTATAATTCTATATGATTTTGATTTCTTAGTTTATTTATATGGTAAACATCGCAGTCATCATCAACTATAAGACCGAAGAATAAGTACTGATTTTGGTTTTCAGAATTCTGCTTTTACCTTAATTAGGGAAGAACATTTGGAGCATTAAGTTACCTTTACCAAAAACTATATTGAACTACTCCATAGATTCTCTTTGATTGGTGAAAGTAACTAAAGCCAAGGTGGTCAGTTAAACGAACCACCTTTTGGTTATTTAGTGTGTGATTAACAGAGCCATCTGTTGATATTATGTGATAGCAGAGAACCTTACATATGATTAACAAATCACCTTAGCTATTTGTTATGTGATTTCAATTTTAAATTTTAGCTTAAGCCAATTTTGCATGACCTTCCTATCGCGACTAATTTACTTAAGGTGGCGCTACAGTCCGGGGTGGACCAGGGCCTCAACTAACAAGCTTCCCCAGCTATCCACTTCAATTGGTGATGAATGAGTTTTGATATCACAATACTAATACTACGTACTCTTTCTGGAAATTTTATGTAAGGTAAATTTAAATATTGTTTTCACAGGACTCTGGTTTAGCTAACAAAGCAGTAGGACTTGATGGAATTCCTGCAGAGCTTCTAAAAGCGACGCCAACGACATCGAGCGAACTAATGCATCCACTAATAAAGAAAGCTTTGATCTCTGAAAGATTTCAGAATGAGTGGAAAAAGGGAATGATAGTCAAGCTCCCTAAAAAAGGAGACCTAACACAGTGCGAAAACTGGAGGGGAATTTGAGTCCTGCCTGCCGTTGCCAAAATATTAGCGAAAATAGTACTGGAACGTATCAGAGAACATCTAGAAGCCACACTCGATGCCGAACAAGCTAGTTTCCGCACTGGATCCTCATGCATTGATCATATCAATACTTTAAGAATCATAATTGAGTAGTGCGTCGAATATCGATCACCACTTCACCTGCTATTCATTGACTTTGAGAAGGCTTTCGATAGCGTCAATAGAGAATTTATTTAGCTTGCTTTACGCAGGAGGGGTATCCCGGAAAAATTAATAGCTATTATTAAGGTACTAGTACGGTCTAGAATGCCAAAAAAACGCACGATTTTTGGGATTTTTTTTCTCGGAAACCTTATTAGGTAATAACATATTTTTTTTTAATTTTCGAATTTTGGCCGAATTAAAGAGGGCGCAAACGTAGACTCATCAAAAAATACATGGTCCCATGGCGGACAGTTAATCTCAAGATTGGCTGGACTGAAAAAAATAAAATGCACGACTATGCTCTTATGTAAAAGTACTTTGGAATTTAAGATACATTTTATAAATATAAAACATGAATTTAAAATGAAATTGCCGTCTGATTTCTAGAAAAGTATGAATTTATGCAAACAAACTTTAAAAATCGTTTTATTATTAAATAAATAAATTTTTTATATAAAAATTTCTTTAAAATTTTTCAAGAAAAAAATGTGGGATGCGAATTTTAAGTATTTAATAATATTGATTTTTGGAAATAATTTCAAAAAATAATCGTTCATAGGTTTTGAAGATATTGATTTTTCAAAAAAAATTAAAAAAAAAAAACCCAACAACTAATTTTTCGAATATTTTTATATACAATATTATTTTAAACTTAGGGGGTCTCCTGCTGAAAAATTTTGGTTAAAATCATTAGAGCCGTTAATGAGAAAGTCGAAAATCAAAAAAACGGTTCTATGACAGGTACCGTTAATAACATTTTTGCCCCAATTTTTTTTTACCAAAACGTAGTCCATATCCATAATATCACACCTATTTTTTTGTATCAAAATCGTTAGGGCCGTTTTCGAGATAAATAAGATTTTGCATTACGGGTGTATGGGGGGTACCGTTAGTTTTAGAGCTAAAAAAAAAATTTCAATTTCCCCTCTAGGGAATCACCGAAGACCCATAACTACCGAGTTTGAAGAAAATAGGTCCAGTGGCTTAGGCTCTAGATCGAGGTACAGACATACAGACAGACAGACAGACAGACAGACGGAATTGTCGGACCCACTTTATTCGTCTTCGCTATCATCGTAATGTCAACTTTGATCAAAATCTCGAGTTCGATTTTTTTTCCAAATGCAGAACTTGCCCTATAGTACCTATATCGCAAGTAAAAACAAAGTGGGTTATTTGAAGGAAGGTGTCTTACGAAACAATTTACCACAATTTGTTTGTTTTTAGATTGCTGGAAATGTTCATATATCACGCCGATTCATAAATCTGGCTCTAAACAGTGTATTGAAAATTATAGACCTATCGCGAAACTTCAAGTCATACCCAAGATTTTTGAGTCTCTCATAAAAGACAAAATTTATCATGCCGTAAATAAGCATTTCTCACCTTTCCAACATGGTTTTATGAAAGGAAGATCAGCAGCAACAAATCTAACACTTTTTACAAACTTTTGCGTTAGTACAATGGAAAAAGGAGGTCAAATTGACGTCATTTATACAGACTTTGCAAAAGCCTTTGATAGAGTGAACCACAAAATACTTATTAAAAAGCTAGGTTATATCGGATTCAATGGCCCCTTACTCAATTGAATACGTCAAATTAGGTTCAAGTCGTTCTGAAATAATATCAAATAAATCTGGAGTTCCTCAAGGAAGTCGTCTGTGTCCCTTGTTATTTTTACTTTTCATCAACGATCTCCCTCTTAATATTTCTTTCTCTCAATGCTTATTATTTGCTGATGATGTTAAGATTTTGCAAAGGGTTGAATCAATTGATGATTGCAAAAACCTTCAGAGCGACTTGGACAATTTTTATAAATGGTGTGGTCGTAATGATCTATCTCTAAATATCAATAAATGTTGCCAACTCTCTTTTGCAAGATCTCTCCTTCCATTAATTTTTTCTTATAAGTTAGAAACAAGCCAACTACAAAAATTATATAATCATAAGGATCTAGGAGTAATTTTTGACTCCAAGTTGGATTTTAGAATGCATGTGGACTTCATTATTTCTAGGGCTAACTCTATGTTAGGCTTTTTAATTAGAAATTCTAAAGACTTTCGCTGTCCATACACATTGAAAAATCTTTTTGTTAGCTTAGTGCTGCCAATATTGGAATATTGTAGTTTTGTGTGGTGACCTTTTTATAAAAATTCTTCGAATAGAATTGAGAAGATTCAGAAAAGATTCACAAAATATACTCTTCCTCAGCTTAATTGGACAGTTCCATTACCATAATATAAATCGCGTTGTCTATTACTAGACTTGAAAACCTTGGAAACAAGACGAGTTTATTTCTTAATATCTTTCGCCAGAGATATTGTCATTGGACATATTTGTTGCCCTTCTTTACATCTATTATTTAGAACGCACAACCTTTCACGCTCCATAAGGCCAAGAGTTAACCACTTTTTTTATATTCCTCATCATTCTACAAATTATGGCTGTAATGAACCTGTCACAAGGTGCTGTAAATTTTTTAATAAATATGCAAATGTTATTGATCTTGAATGTTCTAAGGAAACTTTTAAATTCAAAATATTAAATATTATATCATTCGATTTTTAGATTAAGAAATTTTGTTTTACATATTACATATACAATACCTATACCTATTTATCAATATTTTATTTATGTTCATTGTTATTAGGCTTAGTTCAAGTCTACGAAAGTTTATACTTATAGACAATAAATAAATAAATAAATAATAATAAATAATAAAAAAATCAAAAACAAAAAAAAAAATTCAAGCTTTCAAAAAAAAATCTTTTTCCTTCTTTCAAATAACCCACTTTGTTTTTTTTTGTTTCAGTCCAGCCAATCCTGAGATTAACTGTCCGCCATGGAACCATGTATTTTTTGATGAGTCGACGTTTGCGCCCTCTTTAATTCGGCCAAAATTTGAAAATTAAAAAAAAAAATTTTTTGTACTCTTGGCACATGTATTCATTATTTAAAAAAAAAAATATGTTATAACCTAATAAAGTTTCCGAGAAAAAAGTTCCCAAAAATCGTCCATTTTTTGGCATTCAAGACCGTACTAGCACCTTAAGGCATCATATGATGGATCCAAATGTCACGTTGTGCACGAAGGGAGGCTGTCAGAAGAGTTTGAAGTCCAAAGTGGAGTCAGACAGGGCTGCATTCTGTCACCAATACGACCCAAACGCAAAATAGTTGGCCTACTCATCAATTAAGAAATTAACATTTTTTATGTGCCTATATTTTCTGGTCCCCAAGCAGTTGTTTTTTAATTTTTTTTTGTCGATGTAATAAATTACATTTAATAAGTAAATTAGACTAAACAGAACTAAATTCGAGAAAGCACATATGGCTCCAGTTTGCATTCCCTCAAACAAAGATAGAGCATAATAGTTGGACTACTCTCTCTGGGATGCAAAATAGTTGGCCTATGAAGATTTAAATAGATTTTCAGTTAACCGTTATTAAAAAAACGACATCCACTTGTTTTGTTGTTTATTGATCTCTTGTTTTATGCAAGCCAGCAACAATTTAATGTCAACCATGGTGCGTGGCGTTGCAATATTAAGAGACCTTGGGGAATCCATAAATAAAGCCTTCGAAACGGGATTATCGAGCTATAAAATCGCAAAACAATTCAATTTACCGCGCTCATCAATTCGAAACATTATCCCAAAGCTCAAAAATAGTGGAAATGTGGAGATCGGTTAAAAAACGGGACGCCCACCAATTGCAAAACCTCGAGATTGCCGAGTTTAAAAAAAAAACTAATAAAAGAAAATCCACGTCAAACGGCCGCTGCAATAACTGTTCAATGGAGGGAAAGAATAAAAAAAAAGTGTTTCGGTCGACACTTGCAAACGGACTATGAAAAAATTAGATACAAATTTTATAAGGTTTGTTTTAGATTTATTTAAATTAGAGCAATTTTAATTCGTTAAAAACATAGGCCAAAGAAAAACCACTTTTAACACCTAAACAAAAGAAAAAGCGGTTAGAGTGGGCCAAACAACGTAAAAACTGGACTTTAAGTCAATGGCGGTCCGTTATTTGGAGTGATGAGTCCAGGTTTGAAGTTTGCGTGGGCGACGAACGAAAACGAGTCATTAGAAATTCAAGAGGTTTTTCACAAAGATTGCCTTAAAAAAACGGTCAAGTTTCCAGCATCTCTTATGATATGGGGATGCATGTCGGGGCGGGGTTTGGGCAATTTGCATTTTGTAAATGGAAGTGTCAATGCTGCCAGGTACAGGGATATTCTGGAAAATGAGCTTTTCCCATCAATACCACGACTTCAAGCTAGTGATCGAGACTATATTTTCCAACTTCTTGCCATACAGCAAGGTCTAAAATGGCGTGGTTATCTGCTGAAGCTATTCCTTTACTGGAATGGCCTTCCAGCAGTCCTGACCTTTCACCAATTGAAACTGTCTGGCATAAAATGAAACAAAAACCGCGAAAAGAACCATGCCGGACCTCTTCAAGACCTTAAAGCTAAAATCATAAATATTTGGGAATCTTTTGGCACCGAAGAATGTCAAAAATTAGTTGACACAATGCCACGACGCATAGAAGCAGTTATCAAGGCCAAAGGCCACGTAACACCATGGTAAAATAAAAATTAAGACCCATAGGCCAACTATTTTGCACTTAAAAAAATGTTTAAATCGTTATTTTATTTTGTAAGATTGCTCTATACCGTTATTTAATTGAAGTCATTTTGTTTTTGTCACTTATTCCTATTCAAAATAAATATATCTTAAGAAAAATGCCAAAATATTGATTTTATTTCCGATGGAATTTAAGAATCAAAAGATTTTTGTTTTTTATCATAGGTAGTCCAACTATTTTGCGTTTGGGCTCGTATTGTTTCTGTTGGTTATAACTAATAAGCGATGTCCTGCGAGCGGCCTTGACGGGAAAGGGAGGAATTCGATGAACTTTATCGTCTTAACTGAAACATCTTGACTATGCGGACGACGTATACCTGCTCTCTCATAGGATCATGGGACAACAGGGGTGGAGAGAGAAGCCGAAATCGTGGGGCTGAAAATCAACTCTGGCAAAACAAAGATGATCAGATCAGCCTAGGAACACAGTCATCTTTTCTCATAAATATTTATTAACAACCGGTAGAGAAAGTACAGAGCTTCCAATACCTTGGAAGTATCATCTCTATCGAGGGTGGCACCGAACAAGACATCTGCAGTCGAATCGGGAAGGCAAAGGCTGCTTTCGGTATGCTTAGAAATATATGGAGGAATAATTCTCTAAGCTTAAGAACCAAGCTACGGCTGTTTCGATTCAACGTCGAATCCGTTTTACCTTACGGTTGCAGCACTTGGAAAGTAACAGTAGGTGTCACTAAGAAGCTGCAAACGTTCATTAATAGATGTCTACGAAACATCCTTAGGATTTTCTGGCCCAATCGTATACCAAACAAAGAGCTCCTCAGGAAAACGGGTCAGGAACCTATTGATTCTATTATATGACGTTGAAAGTGGCACTGGATCGGACACACGCTTCGAAAAGGCGGCAACTGTACTGCGGCGCATGCAATGCAGTGGAATTCGCTCACTCAAGAAGGAAGAAGAGCTGGAAGGACAGTCGAGGAGGAGTCAGCCCAACTAGGCAAGAGTTGGGACTCATATCCAGGAACCGAACACGATGGGGAGCTGGCATTGTGGATGCCCTATGCCCCGCTAGGGGTCCACAATCCACATAAAAGGTCTGAGGTCCTAAGTATACGTAAGAGAGTAAATTAAAATATGAAATTTAATATTAATTTTCCATTATAATGGATCAGCATAACTGTCAAAGAATTTTCGGAATAATTCAAATAAATATCTGGAACCTTACCCTATATCACACAGGTTAAAAATGCCCGAAATGCTAAGATTTCCTAAAGAAATGCGAGTAGGTACGTATTTTAACTTTAAAGTTTAAGTACAATTCTCAAGGTGCTTTATGTAACTAGAAATGTACAAAGAGTCCAACATAGATCGATGAAGCCAATAGATGAAAAATTCAATTCATCCCAATTAACCATCATGTCCATCAAATTGAAATTCCAGCTACCTCCCTATTTTAAATCTTGTCCAAATTACCATAGCAATCCTTTAAACCTACAAGCTGTATAGATATCCATTACACATGTTATTAGAAATATTTAAACGAGCCATATTATTATCAACCAGTTCTGTGTTCCCCAAAATTCAACCCACATCTTATAGTTCCAAATCGTTTTCCATTTCTTCGTCCTTTAACAAAAAACCTAGAATCGGAAGCAAAGAAAAAACCGAGCTAGCAAAATGTCATTGCAAATTAACTCCACAAGGAAAAATGTCATCCCCAGGATCAGCATAAAAATCGAACACCACCCCATCACACAGCCAAACTGGATACCAACAATCTTCCACCGCTGTTCCACACAAATTAGTTCCGGATATGGATTTTGGATAAAAAAAAGCGTTTCGATACGTGCTACACCACATAGCACCCTAAGCCCCAACCCTTAGAATTTGCACACACAAAAAAAAAAAAACACAAACAGTCTTCTTATCCATCAGTCATTTTAGCGTTTATACGCCTTTTTTTTTGGTTGTTCTTAGATATAGATGTATCCCCTTCCCGCTCTGCATGTATCTTTCATCCAGAAGCATAAGTAATCAAATAGTACAACACCAACAACAAAGCCAAAAGTAAATGACGTTAGCAAAAAAAAAAAATGCGAATGTGAACTAGTGATAAGGCATAAGGCCACACCAACAACCAAAATAAAAAAAAGGGTTCCCAAACCACCCCACAGTAGATTTAGCACCCCACGCCTTGTAGCTAACTTTCCACCCTCTAAACAACCCATAAAAAAAGCGCCATCGTTTAAAATGTTCGCATATCACACGCATAACTCAAAACTTTACTTCGCTTTCATTCCCATTCCCGCTCTCTTTTGGCTCGATAAACACTTTGGGTCCTTAAACAGAATATAGCGATAGCGAGTCGCGAGGAGAAAAAGGACAAAAGGGCTGACAAGGAAAAAAATCGAGAAACCGCCGAAAAAGTATTTCCAAGTCGACTTGCAGGGGCAAAGTTTGAATCGGCTTCCCCTTCTCGCCATTCTTTTTGTCTTCTTTTTCCAGTTTTCTCCTTCAAAACAAAAAAAAAACCCATCAGTGTATTAGTGGAGAATATCAGGAAAAATCGACGAAAAAAAGCGCAGGACTATAAATTCTCAATATGTATAAATGGAACAGTAACAACTTTTGTCAGCGAACCGAATAAGGCGGGGAGGCATGGGCATGAAAACAGGAAAAATTCACCCTCATCAAACCTCTGAAAATGAATATACGCAGTGTGGGTGAAAAACTATCCCCTTTTACGCGTTTTTACCTCTTTATACTTACTTTCGTGTCCTCGCTGCTGTTGCTGCTACATCAGAGCTTCTGTGCTGCTAAGTGTGGTATGTGGTGGAGTGGTGCTGTGAAGAGAGGTAGCGATTGCTCTCCCTATTGTTGCGGTTGTATTGGATTGGAATATCCTTGGGAAAGCGCGGGCAGACGTCAGCTCCTGGCTCTATAGCTCCATGGGGTGGTGTATGGAGTGTGGGTGATGGTTGGAAAAGGACGAATTTCGTTTGGGAATGACTTTTGTCATGCTTTCAAGTGTTTTTCCATTTATTTTCTGGATTTTTTTTACTTGTCTTCTTCGTACTTTTGCGTGCTCCTTGTTTGACGCCACTGAGTACGCGCACAAGAACAACGATAACGATGTCTCCTCGCCCTCATCCTGGCACGCGATATGACACATTTGTATTCTACGCCACCATTCGGGTGGCACTGCAAACGACAAGGACTAAGGACGACCGATTTTCCTTGTGGCAGTAGCATTTGATTGCTTGACTTGCAAGCTTTCGGTCCAAAAAATATCCATTTCTCGATTTCTCGAATAAGGCCAAGAAAGTTCCGTTTTCTTTGGTTGATAATTCTGTTGCGAGAAGAAAATCATCGAACTTTGCGAACGAGCATAATATACATATAAAGGACTTTAGGCAAATTCGGGTGTCTATTGAATTTTCGGTTTTGGTTTTTCGTGAGTGATACGCAGTCGTGTATTATCCTTGAAGTCCTTTTCTTATTTTTTTTTTTGAACAAAATTTATTGGCAAAGTAGAGAAATTCACAGGAATATCTTTGAGCGATTAAGGATACTCGTCATTCCTTAAGTTGACGCGTTACGGATTGGACAGAACTTTGTGATTTTATTCGGTTGGTGCGTTTCAATTCAAAAGGACTTTAACTTGCAGCAACAAAAAAAAAACAGACTTTATTTTGCAAAAGCTAAAAAATATATTTAAGTGATTTTAGTGAGTTTTAATTTTTGTTTGTTAGAAAAAATCAACTTTTTTCAGGTGAGTGATTAAAAAAAAAACTTTCGTCCTTTAATTCAAAATGAACCGATTCGTTCTCTTCGTTAAGCGGGCTAATTGAACACTGAGCATGGACTCATTTTCGCTTCGAACATTCCTTTTTTTTAATTAGAATTCATTGGGATTCATCATCGTGGTGTGTGCGTGTATATCTGTGTGTATAGAGCCGTGTCCTTGGCCGTGACATAGTATTTCCATGCCATTCATAAGAATTAACTCATTAACATATTAAAATTCGAGCCATCCAGGGTAAAGGGTAAAAAAAATAATTTTTATTCGTTTGGCAAAAAGCAGATGCTCATCGAGTTTTAGGATAACAATTTTTTTTTCGTTCATATCGGTATGTTAATGAGCATAGGTAACCCTATATAACCCTGTGATTTATGCAAATTAGAACTTTCGAAAAAAAATATTTAAAAAGGTAAAAGGTGTGCAGTGTTGAACAATAGTTTATAGGTACCGAAAGTAGGTAGGTAGGAAGGTTATAGGTATTTTTTTTTAATTCCTCGTAGAATATGTCGTGAAATTTATTTAAATTTTTGGCTTACGGGTACAGCAGATATTTAACTTGGTATATCGGAAGTAGACAATTTGCATATTTAAGGATTACGTATGCGATAGGAAAGGTTATTTAGTTTTCGAAACGTACCTAGTTGCGTTTGCTCATCTGCTTTTAATGTTTGTGTGATGCGGTGCCTAATGGGTTGACAGGATGCAACTCTCCTATATCTAGTGCTGAAAAAGTTATTAAGAATTTTTTTTCTGTTTGTTATTTAAATTAGTTTTTGCAAGCATTTGCGAATTTTGAGTGGCTGTAAGTGTTTGTAGCCGGTTTGGTATATCCGCATGGTTCGTTGCGCGATTTAAGAGCTTGTTAAGGATCTTGTTAAGGACTTATTTGCAATTTTTTGTATATGTAGGAACCTACTTAACGAGTTATATCTTACCCACTTATATGGTTTGTTTACAGGAATTTCTAACGGATTTTTAGAAGAATTAGGTATGTTGCGTTTAATAAAACTTTTCGGCATCCCATATAAACGGGATCCCAAATAAAAAAATAGAACCTTTGTGGCAAGTTGGTCTTAGTTTAATTTCATAGAAAAAATTCTTAAAATTCACATGAATATTGTTTTTTTTTTTAAGTTGTGTTCCTAATATTTAAACTAAGGGTAGAGTTAGTTGTTAGTCAATCTTTGAAAACCGAAAGATTACACACTTATTAGGAACAATTTAAAATGTGAAATCTTACAAAAAAAGGTAGGTAGCTTTTCTTCGCTTTTTTTTATTGGATTTACTATTTTTTCAACAGTTTGTTCAAATTAAACGAAAGACAAAAATTTCATTTGCCCAAAATGATTCTTGTAGGTATTTTAATCTACATGTGTTATACCCAAAGTTACCTAAGCGTTTGTAACACTTTCTATTTGAGTTAGAGTTTTTTACTCGGTTTATTTTGCCCTTGAACCATACCTATCCTGAAACACTTTTACTTCTCAGGGGTATCGAACACCCCAATAACTCCTTTATTCTATTTCAAAAATTGAAAAAATTGATTAAAACGCATTCGAATTTTGAATCAATGTACACAGCGCGCCTGTTTTCACAGCAAATAAGATTTCGGTAAAACCCGCACCTTATCTTCGTATTTCATTCTTGTTCCCATGCACAGATGACGCATCTTCTTTTTCCAGCTACAGTAGGTCTTGAATTAACCAATGGTCTTTTTTCCGCAAAATTTTCCTAATATTGAATATTTCCTGAATATGAGGCCTCATAAGATCCAGTGCGAATTTGCTTGTGTGTTTCGAACTTAAATCTAGATAGCTACACATCAAAAAAACATAAATTTTGTTTCCATTTTTTGTCTTTCAACACTTGAAAGAGTTAAAAATTTAATATTAAAAAATTAACTTACCCATCAAACAAGTGCGAAGGTTTTATTTTACATCTTGAAAATTTTGCAATATTACTGCCCTAGGATCTACGAGGAGTCGAAGTGCATATTTCGACGATTTCACCACTCGAAAAAGTATAAATGACATGTTGATTAGTTGTCTAATAACATTATATGAAATTATATTTTATTTTAAAGATTTTCAAATAAAAACATAGTTTCCTTGGCGCTTAACCCCATTTCTCAGAAAATTTATAAAATTACATTTTTCAACAATTTTATTATATTTTATTACCAGTTAGGTATTGAAAAATGACGATTGAAATTATTTTTTAAGTAGGTACCTACATATACTCTCTACTGAATTTATATTTTAATTTTTTATTTTACATTTTCTTCAAAATCAAAATTTTAAATTTAAAAACTTTAACTTATAAGTTTTTTGGGTTAAGATTAAAAAAATATCTTGTACTAAAAAAAAAATAGGTCGATTCTTAAAGTTAATTAAAATAAGATATTTCTTGAAAATAACTAAGAACAAAAATGTTGTACATGATTAAAAAAAAATATTATTTTCAAATTATCGAATCTTGAAATTGCAACTAAAATGTTTTTTGTTATAATTTTTTAAATCTAAAGTGATTCAAGTATTTTTGTATAAAGTATTAATACGAAACTATGTACATAATACAATGATTTTCTTAAAGCTCAAATTTAATTGTTGTTAATTTAGATTTAAGCAAAATACGTAATCAATTCTAAGAAATATGAAATAAAACAATTATAATTTAGGATTTTATGAACGGGTTTATAATATATACATATAAAATTTAATTTTAAAATTAATTTAAATTAATATAAATCAATAATCTACATAGCCGCTTTTATTTTCAGTTCTCTCCATTAATGTGTTAACTTTAATTTATTTTAAGAAATAATTTTATTGGTTTTATATGAAATTTAAAATTTAAATTAAAAAAAATTATAAATGCTTCCTATTTAGTGACTTTTTTAATTAAATAATAAGTAATAAAAAACTTAGACCATTAACAAATATTTAAATAATTAATTGTGAATATATAAAGCCAGTTTTTTCGTTTCTTTACTTTAATAATTATGCGCCTGCTTTCAACTCAGTGTTTTTGTGTGGTGTGCTATTTTATGAAAATGTCAAAATTTCATTTTGTTTTGTGAAAAAATAAGAAATGAATCCATTTTTCTGAGAGTAATACACTTGCTTGTAAAAATTAAAAAAAAAAAACAAGAAAATATTAAGAAATTTCTGGTCTAAGGAGTCTTGTCAAAAATAAGTTTGACCTTCGTCGACTTCGTTTTTATTATAGCTAATTTTATAATGAAATTAGGAATAGATTCAATATAGCCTTTTTTTAGACTTTAGTTTACAAAAATTGACGATCGGTTCCAGCGATCTCATATAAGCAAATCAGTTGAAGGTATCAATGAGCTATTTTTGTTAAATTCAGTTTATTTTAGAATTTTTTTTTTTTGACAAAAATCCAATGTGAACTATAGCTAACAAATGTTAAAATCATTAATCATTAAAGCTGGAAGATTTGGCCTGTAGCCCGGCATTATTTCTATATAAAGACTTTTAGACTAATACAAACTCTGTACTTCTGAAATAAATCTGAAGAATAAACACTATTTCTTGGACTTGTTGATTTATTCATTCTGTATAGATTTTTTGGTCTTATAAGTCTACAAGAAAAGTAATGAAAATACAAATGTTTACATTTTCCCGTAAGGCCTTGAAATCCAACTTGAATGTAATATTAAGAATCAAAAGAATGATAAGAACAAATTTGTGTTATTGGCTTTGGAATAATTAACCATGAGAATAAGCTAGATTATATCTTTCACAGACAATGGGCCAAACTTTTGCATCCAATTAAAGCTAAGTGAAAATTGGTCTTATATTTACAATAAAAAACCAAGCCTATAAGAAAAGCAGAAATTTTTAATTGGAACAAACTTAATAACTTAAAAGAATTTCTCCCAACAGAAAAAATCAAAGATTCGTTAATTTGTAAATAATATTTTTTTTAAATATAATTTATTATTTAATTTAAATGTATGTCATTGTTTTAGTTATTTTTTTTTTTTTTTTGATTTTAAGTATTTACCTCCTTTTTTGTGGATACAAAATATTTTTTAATCTTTAGCCAGAACGCTCAAAGATACATCTTCTCAATATCAGGCAATGAAATACACTCAGTTCTTGAAAAAAATAATTTTATAAATATTGTTAAAAATGATCTACTTTAAAATCATTTTAACCCTTAAGCCATACCCTGGAGTCTAGTGTAATCAATGGAAACAATATTTTATTTGAATATTCTTACAACAAAGTAAACTGCTCTTAAATTAATTGATATAAAATCAATAAAACATATTATAAAATATGTTTTAAAAACATATTATAAAATATTTAATTTGAGCTATTGACCATATACCCCACGCAGGGTTTCAGCTATTTTCATTCAAAGAGTGAATTCGATTTTCCAAAATAATGAACGTGATTTTAATTTACCGACAAGATAATCAGATTTTTATTATATTTTTATAAATATATTATCGTACTTTTTAATATTATTAATAAGTGACACAAAAATTAAAAAAAAGTAGTTTCATCTGTTACGGTCAAGAATGGCAAGGTGTGTTTTTTATTTTTTTACTGAACACAGAAATGAGTGACACCGATTTTTCAAATAAATATTATTTTGATTTTAATTAAAAACAAAAATATTTTTTATGAAAAATGAATTCTCTTTTTCACTCAAGATATTAAAAAAGTAAAAAAGTTTTTTCACTCAAGATATTAAAAAAGTAAAAAAGTTTTTTAATATCTTGAGCGAGAAAGAGAATTCATTTTTCATAAAAAATATTTTTGTTTTTAATTAAAATCAAAATAATATTTATTTGAAAAATCGGTGTCACTCATTTCTGTGTTCAGTAGAAAAATTATTTCAAACACTTAGTTTGATTTTAAAATTTCAACTCATCGAAGATCGAACTTGCATGCACAGTCAGTCCAACTGACATTTGAACGTCAAATTATTTTTGAATCGATTGCCACAGAGATGGTGGCTCAAACTGAATTTATAAAATAATTTATTTCGGGAAATTCATGGTCTTTATTGCAATAACCGATTTTCTTTAATGAATTATTGCTTCTGAAGGTGAGGGAAAATTTCCTTTATGGTACCCAAATGTTGTCAAAGATATTTCTTACCTTCTGAAATATTAAAACAAAAATTAAATGCAGATGAATAAGTAGCTTTCGATATTTTATTTCTAACTCAATCATTTTGGAAACAATTATCGTAACTCAAGATTAAAAAAAAGGTATAATGGGGGAACTTCTATGAGTCTTTCATTATTTTTTGCGAGCACAGAAAGTTGAAGAGTATTCAAAAGCAGATTCCGATGCGAATTGATTTTGAATGTCTGAACATCGCAATGGGAGAGAAATATTTGGTCAGGTAAAGTATTTCACATTCGTGAAGTGCGGCTAAGAACAAATAGTTCCAACTTTTAGGCTTATCTACAATGTTGACATAATTTTCCGGAGATTTACGAAAATATTTTCTTTGGTCTACCCTGACCCATGTTACCAAAACCTTCTCTTTCAATACAAATGGTAGAAGCCTCGCTTAGAAATTTATTTTTAGAAGATATAAAATCCTTTATAACTTTAGGGGGAGACGAAAACACTGAGTTAGACAATTCTGTCGGTTTTTCTGATCGACTTAAGCAGTTGACAGGATTGTGAAAAAAACGAAACTTGTCATAAAAAATTTTGTATACATTAAGAAAAATCCTATTTGTCTAAAAAAAAAAACATGCTCAATACATTACTATAATTAAAGGCTTCTTTCTGCTTAAATTTATTTTTATGAAAAATTTTTATTAATATTTTTTTTTTATTTTCGACTTAGGTAATCGAAAATGATTCAATTAATTTTTGTTAAATTTGTTATGTAAAAAAAATATATATTTTGGACTTTTAAAAGTAAATTAAATTAATTTTTTTAAGAAATCAATATTCCAAAAACTATTTGAATGATTTCTTTTCAGAATTTGAAATATTAAAAAAAAGTCCTATTCCCTATTCCTGGAGCCAAAAATAATGGTACCTGTTAAAAATCCTTTCTTTTTCGCCTCGAAAACGATTTTGAAAATATATAATTTTATGTTTGGAAAAATATGTAGACCTAGAATTGAGTAAAAATAAATAACCAAAAGTCGTTATCGGTAATACCTACCTCCCTTAGAGAGTTATTATTATTTTTTTTTTCAAAGAAAAATAATTTTCCGAAAAGGGACTTTTCAGCATTTTTAAGGTTTCCTCTGAGTAAGCTATGCCTACTTCTCTTTGAAGGACACATTTTAATAAGCCAAGATGGATGGAACCAAATAAAAATCAAATAGGTAACAGTGAAATTTTTTGTAAATATACCTACGTATTTCATAAGCGAGTGGAAATCAAGCATTTGTTTTTCGTACCAACCTTAAATACATAAAACAAATAAATTAGAGGCTATGACGGTTCACAGAGAGCCTAAATCTAGTGACTTGCAAGTCTCAACCATTTTTGTGTGCGTATTTGCAGAAACGGAGAGGCCTACAATTTTTTACCGATTCCGAACGGCTTCTGAGAAGTACTTTTCATGCCAGCACTTTTCGTGAAGCATTTGTCAATTCAAAACTTTTTTGCAGCGACTGACAATCGATTCCAAGACCCTCTGCATGACAATCCAATCCACTTATCATTATGCGAAGGGTACTTTAATACATATTTCTTATTGATTTATACGAACATTTAGACATAAACAAATAGCCTCTGTCAGTGTAATTAAAACCAAACGGGCGGGCTTAAATGTTTAAGAAACTTTCCCTTTCCTTTGGGATGTTATATGAAGTGATTATAGGAAAATTTCACCTCACCTAATTCCGAAAGCCCTTTTAGTTCCGTATATATGTATATATATATATTTAAAACAGGTTTCATATTTTTATTACGGTCATAAGAACATCTCCCTTCTAGTATCATCAGTACCTACAAACAAAATCCTTTTTCCATTTGCCAAAAGTTCCCCTCTTCAATTCAATTTTTCAATTCTCTTCCAGCTTTTCGGAAACATTTATTTTTCCTATTCAACCTCGAGAACAGACATTTTTTGGCAGATTTACTGCATATTGGTTCGGTGTCAAGTGCACGCGCGATAACCCAACGACCCGAAACTAAGACCCTGCTTTTCTATTACCCACAAATGAAGCAAAACGAAAAGAAGCACAATGATTGCTTACCATCACAAGACTCTAGGTACGTACACCCAGCAAACTACTCTCCCATCAGCCAGAAGCAGCGAGAAAGGCCAATTCCGTGGCCAAAAAAAAAATATCGAAGATTTATTTCGTCATTTGTTTCTTCTGCTGTACTGAATTCGGAATATATCCTCTCTTAAGTTTCAGTTAGCGAAAAGGATTTTCCATGTGAATATTTTGTATTTAGATAGAAAATTTGAAATAAATTTCTCATAAAAAATGCAAAAGGATTTTGAATTTTTTCGAACTTATAAAGAGTTTCGGAGGAGTTTTTTTTTTTTTTTTGTCAATCCAACCCTCCTCTTGCGAAGACGAGAATTTGACAGCATTGTCATTTAAATTTATCCAGAGGATTTCTCCCCCTCTCCACTTATGTACGTCTCTTTGTGTTTTTGCAAGGATGTAACAAAAAAAAACCGAACGAACGAAAATGACTTTTGTATCCTGGCAAGGGGATAAGCTAAAATCTATACTCGGTAACGAGCTCAATCTCGAAGCCAGGAGCAAAAATGCCAAAACTGCTAGTTAATTTGCATACGTTGCGCGAAAAGAATACAATTTTTGCAATCATAGCAAAAAATAACCCGCAAGTTATGTCAAGCTCAGCAACTCCAACGGAAGTTCCCACAACCGTAGTTAACAATAAAGCAAAAGAAATGATGACAACTCATAATCGAGTTCATTTGCCAATCGTTTGGCCTTAATTCCGAATACCGATATTATGCTGACTATAACAAATGCATCGAATCGTGCATTGCTTGACATAGCTTCGACTTCACAAAATATAAGAATGTAATTGCAGTTGGATACTAAACACCGTTCAATAAAGTTTATTTAATAATATTTTTTAAAAACGCTTTTGCTTTGATAACGAATCTAAGTGGCGCAGTCGGTAGGATTTCAATCCGAAGATTGGAATTCATAATTATATTATTATCAAAGTTGAAACAAAAAAGTAAAGAGAATTAAATAGTTAAAAGTGCTATTCAAATCACTGTGATTCAAATCAGAACTATAAACTCTAAAAAGAAAAAATATTGTGATTAAATAAAAAACAGATCCAAAGATCAAAATGAGTGTTAACATCGAAGACAATGTGGATCCAACTCAAGGTGTTCCCGCCTCCGCAATAAACATCAGTATTTCTGAGCTTATAAAAGAAAGCTCAAAAATAAAAGAATACTGGGGAACATCGGAATACGCTTTAGCGTCGTTTATTAGAGAAGTGGAGATCTTTCTGCCACATTTCATGGGAACTCCGCTGGAACAGTACATACTGCAACGAAATGTGATAAACAAGATACAAGGTGCTGCACTACAAGCGATACGAACACTGGGACCGAACACAGATTGGGAAAGCATTAAAGCAGAACTAATACGGAATTTCGGGGTTCGAGAGACGTACTACAATCTTCACCACCAGGCGCTGAGCTTAAGGAATAATAATGTAAGCGAATACTTTGAAAATTTGAAAGAGTTATTAGATAAGTTAAATACTAAGTACGAGTTTGATATTGTAAAGCCCTTTGAGTTTTCGCCCTCTGCGAATGAGGCAATGATTCTGAAAATATTTACTAATGGGTTAGAACCAAATTTAGCGAGTGTCGTCATAAGTAGGCAGGTTGATAATTTAAGAGATGCATATTATACGTTAGAAGAAACAGGACTTATCCAAACAAACAGAAACAAGTTTATTAAGCAAAACACACACCATAGAAATTCTAATAATTCAAATCGTCCTCAATTTAATAACCAAAATGATCAGGTTAGAAATAGAAACAATAATCAACAATATAATGGAAATCGATACAATAATTCAGGTCAATTCAGAAACTATAACAATTATAATAATTCGGGCCAATATAGAAACCAAAATACAAATAACTCAGGTCAGTATAGGAATCCCTTTAACCGAAATAGAAACAATTCGGGCCAAGTTAGGAATACTTACAACAATAATAATAATGTCAATCACCGGCAACAAAATAATCTTACACCAATGGAATGTGATCATGTCGAAAGAGATGAAGCTGTAAATTTTCACTTACAGCCTCCAGAGGTGATCTACCGATAGTAGAATTAACTATAGGGAAACAAAAGATAAAATGCTTGATTGATACAGGCTCTACCACCACACTTCTTGACCAAACAAAATTGCAAACTTATGAACGAATTCCTTTGAAAAAAAGCATAGTTTTTAATACACTTAACGGAAAAACCTCCATAGACACGGAAATCATAACAGAACTTCCACAAGAATTTGAAGAAAAAGCTCGAATGAGTTGGAAACTCACATCATTTATAGACAAACATTTCGATGGACTTATAGGACAAAACTTATTAAAACCTTTGCAAGCTAAAATTGACTTAGAAAAAGAATATATAGAAATACATGGAAATAAAATTAAATTCATTAATGCATGTCCATATACATATGAGGAGGTACATATTTTAGAAGGTACAGCAGGAGACCAAAGCGTACCACAGAGTCTTTTGGGTAGCCACTTAAACGTAGAAGAACGAGAGACATTAGAAAAACTTCTTAGGAAGAATAGGGACTTATTCTATCACGAAGGTCAATACCTCAGTAGTACACATGAAGTTCAACATGAGATTGTCACTACCACAGACAGACCCATTTATGCTAAAATTTACAGATACCCTCAAATACACGAACAGGAAATTAATAAACAAGTAAAGGAAATGCTTAAACAGGGAATAATTAAAGAAAGCAATTCTCCTTATAATAGTCCGTTATGGGTAGTTCCAAAAAAATTGGATAACTCCGGACTGAAAAAATGGAGAATTGTGGTAGATTACCGAAAGCTTAACGAAGCGACAATCGATGACAAATTCCCAATTCCTAATATAGACACTATATTAGACAAGCTGGGACGGTCTCAATATTTTACAACTCTGGACTTAGCTAAGGGTTTCCACCAAATCTTAGTTAAGGAAGAGGATAGGAAAAAGACAGCGTTTTCGACTCCTCTTGGGCATTACGAGTTTACAAGAATGCCTTTTGGACTCAAAAATGCCCCCGCAACATTTCAGAGACTAATCAATTCGGTATTAAGAGAATGCATTAACCAGATATGTGTAGTATATTTGGACGACATCTTAATTTTCAGTTCTTCACTCAAAGAACATATCATAAGTGTCCAAAAAGTACTAGATAAACTAAGGCAACATAATCTTAAAATCCAGATAGACAAGTGCAAATTCTTTTCAAAAGAAACAGACTATTTAGGGCACGTCTTAACGACTGAAGGGGTTAAACCTAATAAGAATAAAATAGAAGCCATTCAAAAACTTCTATTACCGGAAACCACAAAACAGATTAAATCATTTTTGGGCATTACTGGTTACTTCAGAAAATTTATTAAGGATTACGCAAAAATTGCAGAACCAATGACCCGATACCTCAAAAAGAACACAAGAATAAATCTGAACGATTCAAATTATATAGGTGCGTTTGAAAAACTCAAAATAATCCTCACGGATTCACCAGTTTTAAAATATCCTGACTTTAACAAAAAATTTCAGCTCACAACCGATGCAAGTAATTTTGCTATTGGATCTGTACTTACACAAGATGGACACCCAATCTGCTATGCAAGCCGTACATTAAATGAACACGAACGAAATTATTCAGCTACAGAAAAAGAACTGCTAGCAATAGTTTGGTCTGTGAACTACTTTAGACCTTATATCTATGGTAGACCTTTTGATTTAATGACAGACCATCAACCACTCAAATGGTTGCAATCAAAACATAAGGGTAAAGATATAAATCAACGACTTCAGAGATGGCTATTACAACTAGGAGAATACAATATTAATATTGATTATATAAAAGGAAAGGAAAACAAAGCCGCAGATTTTCTCAGTCGGATTAATATTGAAACAGGAGAAATTAATGTGATCGAGACGCTCACACAAAAGGAGGGAGAAATTACAGTTACACCCAATGAAAATTTAAATTTTGAAACTGACAATATGAGTGTAGATAATAATACAATTCACTCTCAAGAAGAGGAACAGAATGACCATTTTGTTATTCTAGACACAGTAGTTAATAGATTCTATACACAAATTATTCTAACAAACAATAAAACAAAAGAGATAGAGATTCTTAATAATAAAAGAATTATATATATAAACTCCGAAGACATTATAGAAGAAAGACTTGTAGACATATTTAGGAGGTTTATTAAAAGGAAAGGCAAAGTAGGTATTTTTTCGGAACTTACAGAACACGAATATAACTTAGTTCAATTAAAACTTATTGAATTATTTAACGGTGACCAAATAAAATTTATCAAATGTACATATCATGCGCAAAATATGAAAAATGAAGATGACACTTATAAACAAATAGCAAAATATCATAAAATTGAGACAGGTCATGCAGGCATAAACGAAAATTATGCTGGTCTTAAGAATTTAATATATTTTAGAAACTTAAAAGAATTGATACAAAAGTACATTAATAATTGTGATACATGTAATCAAGCTAAATACGATAGGAAACCAATTAAACAAAAATTTGAACACACAGAAACTCCAACTGACGGTAATCAAATAGTCCACGCAGATATTTATACTAATACTAAAAACAACTTCGTAACTTTCATAGATAAATTTTCCAAGCACTGCGTAATATTTCATTTAGAAGACAGGAATAGCATTACTATTAAAGAAAAATTGCGATTATACTTCTCTATTAAAGGCAAACCTAGTAAAATCATCTTGGATAACGAATTCCAGAATATAAATGTTAAAGACTTTTTAAGACAAGAAAATATTGAAGTTCATTTTACTAAACCAAATAGCCACACCGGAAATTCCGATATAGAGAGATTGCATAACACCATTAGTGAGAAAATGCGAGTCCTTACTACAGAAAAATTAGAACTAACAATAAAAGAGAAAATATATAAATGTGTAGAGTGGTACAATAAGTCAGTACACTCAGCAATTAAATTCAAACCAATAGATGTTTTAGAAGGAAGAGTAGATAAAGAAAAAGTTAGATTAAATATGATAAATATGAAAGACAAGGTTATCGATAAACTTAATAGGGATAGAGAAGAGTATAACGAAGAAAGAGAAGAAGGGTTTGTTAAAAATTACAAAGCCCTCAGACATAAACAAGAACCTAGATATAGAAAACTTAAACTTGAAAATGTACATCCTTCAAATATAAAAAGACCGAATAAATTTTCAGATAAAATGGATACTACTAATATTCCTATTGATGACAACTGACGCAACGTTGACAATAGAAAAAATTGATACGCAAAGTGGATTTACGGAAATTATTGTAGGTAATGTTAACATAGTTAATAGATACGATGTTATTTTACACATCATAGACCCAACAGAAATTCTTAAAATTATTTCATGTTTAGAAGAAAATATTTCGGATATACAAGTCGAAAATGGAAAGGAAGTTTTAATAAATGAATTAGATTCACTAAAATATAAAATATACACTATTATTCCACATAGACACAAAAGAGGGCTTATTAATGTAATAGGGACAGGGTTTAAATGGTTATACGGTACTATGGATGATGATGACAGGAAAAACATTGAGGAACATTTAAAAGTCATCGATGAAAATAATCATAATTTAATAGCCCAAAGTAACAAACAAATGTTCATTAATGATAGTTTTAACCAAACCTTTTTGACACTAAAACAAACAATTGAAAAAGATAGATTTAAAATATTATCTCAGTTTAATAATATAAAAAGAGAAACAGTTAAATTCAACAATAAAATAATGTACTTAGAATCATTATTAAAAATAGGAATTATAAAAGACAATGTTGAACATATCCAAAATAACATAGCTTCTAGTAGAACAGGTATAATGGGAAATAATATTTTAAGTAAAGAAGAAATAATTAAATATGATATCACTTTTGAAAAGCTTAAGAATATAAAAATGGGAACTGCTTTATATGAAGAAGAAAAAATAGTTTTTGTAATTAAAATTCCAAACGAAATAATAGAAACAAGAAAATATCTAGTAACATCCTTAACAAATATGCATTATGAAGAACTAATAATAAATGATGAAGAAATTGTAAAAATTAATGGAACTATTTACATATACGAAAGAAATGTTGATTTTAAAAACCTGAAGAAATCTAATTTATGTATATACAATAATATTTGTACCAAAACAAAGAATTCCCAAATGAAAATTGTTGAAATAGAAGATGATTTGCTATTGCTAAAGAATGTAAAAAATATAACTCTAACCAGTACTTGTGATGAAAGAATTACAAATTTAAATGGAAACTTTTTATTGAATTTTAACAATTGTAAACTAAATATTCAAAATACCACATTCAGTAACAGAAAAGATATATTTGAACAGAGATTCATTATTCCTTACGAGATAAATCTAAATCATACAACAGAAACACTTAATTTTGATGATATAGTAATGAAACAAATAGAAAATATCGAAAATATAAATGAATTAAAATTTAATCATAAAAATCACATCTTGTTAAATGTATACATTGTAATATTTATAATTTTGTCAATCATAGCTATATTCATTTATGTTTATATTAAAGTTCAAAAAATGAAACGTACAATGTATGTAACTCAGGAGAGTTTCAAATTAAAGGAGGGAGAAGTTATGTCAAGCTCAGCAACTCCAACGGAAGTTCCCACAACCGTAGTTAACAATAAAGCAAAAGAAATGATGACAACTCATAATCGAGTTCATTTGCCAATCGTTTGGCCTTAATTCCGAATACCGATATTATGCTGACTATAACAAATGCATCGAATCGTGCATTGCTTGACATAGCTTCGACTTCACAAAATATAAGAATGTAATTGCAGTTGGATACTAAACACCGTTCAATAAAGTTTATTTAATAATATTTTTTAAAAACGCTTTTGCTTTGATAACGAATCTAAGTCGCACGAGATCAAGCCGGGATCGCAGAGGGGTGAAATTCTATCCGGTTAACTATGCAGGAAAAAATCCACATGAACATGGAGAGCGTCACGCAACGGACAAATTAATCATATACACTCGGGTTTTTGGGTGATTTGCATAAGCTGTAATAACTAACTGTGCATGTGTGTGGCTATTTCTGTACGATTTTGAGATGCTAGTAAATTTATTTTATTTTCTCAGAAGGTATTTTATATCTTTGATGGAGATCACAGCTCCACATGCAAGCGAAGGAATCCATTTTCTTGGATGAACCCTTTCAGGAATCCACCGACCCATGTGATTGTGTGTGGTACATAGCCAAACGTATAAGACCTCCATACTTTTCGATATCATGTTATTCGTCAATGATGGCGCTTGAACTGAACTAATACGAATATCAATCGTGTACCACGCACCACAAAACCCACCCCTACACAAGTACACGAGTCGATATAGTCCTATATGCCGGGTATTTGATTTGCAAAAATTAAAGAAAAAAAAATTATGTACACATATCCTTCGATTTATTGTATATGATTTGGATGAAGAGTCCTCTGTGGCAGGAGTCAGGATTCAGGACACCACTCACTCCACTACACGGGTGGTGTCGTCCTATGGCAAGTTCTGCGACACAATTTCCCAGGTTAAAGGATTTTCCTTTGCAATATTGAACTATTCCTGGGATTGATTGAGTGTGTGTTATTTTCGATTTTTGAAGCGGCACTCTTCTGGATGTAGGGATTCATATACTCGAATAGGTAGGTACTTTCCTGAATTGTTTGGATGCATGTATTTATGTATGTATGTTTGACTAGATTTTAGATTTACTCCTTTTGATATTCTTCACAGGGAAAAGAACTGGGTATGAGGCAATTTTAGGAACCAGCACAGACATTTTGAATTTGATTTTCTCCGTTTTACTTCTTCTATTTTTTTTTGTTTGAAGAAAAAAGGACTCTGGATTGGCTTTTTGGATTATTCGCAGAGGTTTATTCTTTGGTAAACCTAACCTATAGATTATACCTTTAACCATTTGCTAATATTGCTTTTGAGGTTCTGGATCTTTGAAGGAGAAAGAAGGACATTATAAACTAGGTACCTAACATGCACATAATACATATATTGTATAAGTGTACATGTACATGCCTAAGGGATACCTACATACTTAAAACACAGGCTGTCCTTTCTTTTAGAGAGAGGATATTTTATTTTCGGATATTCTATTTTTTATTCTTTGAGTGATTTCTTAAGAGATCCAGGATAATTCAAAAGCTTTTTATCTGAGATTTATAAAGTAAATTTTACCAACTTTTATATTTGAAAATAATATTAATAGACACGAAGGACATAGGAAAATTGAAGGTCGTAAGGTTTAAAGCGCTGAATAAAAATGAATTAAAGGTAGCTATAATTATAAACTCTTAAATTGCGGGTACCTAGATATTAATTAGTTTAGAAAAGGGAGATGTTTCAAGCTTAGATTATGAGGTTAAGAGAAGTAGAACCGCTATAGTTGTCTTTCTGATTTGTACACTTATTTACACTTGATTAAGCAAAACCCGAAGATACTACCAATTTTTCAAGGAAATGATTTCAAATTAGTACGATCTTACAGTATCAAGTTTTTCAATAAGAGCGCTACAAAAGTTTTTTTTTAAATAAAACAAAAACGATTTTGGATATCAATGAAATTCTTTATTCCCGTGAAAGTACGTTCGATGCCATTATGTATGGAACTCGATTTATTTTGCATGGCCACCACGGGCACGCTTGCAGAAGTCCAGAGGTTTTCAAGCATAAATCGGCTGATACTGCTGCAATTTCACGTTCGATATTCGTACGAAGTTCATTAATCGTCGCTGGCTTGTTGGCATAGACCATAGACTTGACGTAGCCCCACAGGAAACGACTGGACCATTTCGTGAGATAACACGTTCTCCAATTGTTGATCTGCTAGGACGATTATGACGACCATATATTTGACGTAGCGCTCTTAACGTTGAGGCCACTTACTCCGAATTTCGGTAGTAAATTTTAATAATTTCGACTCGTTGTTGGCTCGTTTATCTTTCTATCATGAAATGGCAAACCTTACTGAAGAGAAATGTCAAAAGAGCGGCAAGAAATATGGCGTCATTTGCTGTCCCTGTCGCTCTACTTTTGTAGCGTCCCTGTTGAAAAACCACTTACAATATTGCTGGATGACGTAATTTGAGCATGGATTGCTATTTAAAGGTGGTAATCATTCAAGTCGTAGAGTTATGAAATACTTAAAAGATCAGTTTTTGTGTGCATTCTGATTTTAAAATACAGCAGAGAAAATTGATAAAGAGTTGATTTTTTTCGTTATTGATAATTTTTTACAGTACAAGAAAGTTCAAATATTGTGCAAAATCTACAACTCGAGTTATGACAGGCTAAAATACAAAAAAGTAAAATTAGATGTTTGAGAAATAATTCACTACAAATCAAAGTGTGGTTTTCTGAAAATAAATTTTAAGTTTTTCCAAAGAAGACAAGGAATTAAGAAGGTACGTACAAAAATGTTGATTAAAGATTTTTTTGGCTAGGTGCGAGTTGTTGACTAATAAACATTTTCTTTATAAAGTTTTGGGTGATTTCGGATTTTTATCTTTTTACTCTCGTATTTTCATTGAAAATAATATCAAAACAAAGATATTCTGCACTAGGAGCTTGTGACACTTTGTTTTTTATGGAAACTTTGTCCAGACGCAGCGTTGCCGTACTATAAACTATAAACTGCTTTAAATTTTCTCAAAAACAGTTGATTGATTTTGATCAATTTTGTATGCTAAATTTCTAAAAATGTTTGAATAGTAGTTTTAAGTTTAAAAAAAATTAGTTATCTATTAAAAATTGTTTTTGTTAAAATGTTAAAAACACCGTTAAGAAAATCTTATATACTTCTGGAAAGTACTTAGTTATAATAGCCCTTGGCATAATTTAATTCTAATAATATAATAATAAAAATGTTTTTTTAGGAATGTATACTACGTTTTGGGAGGAATTGAAAAGTCCTCAAATTGTTTCTTTTGTCATAAAAAATGCTGATCAATAGTCGTTTGGAATCGGGAGAAAATTGTAGGTCGACCAATCATTCAATAAAAAATAATTTTAAATTAAGACATTATTTTTAAACATTTTTATTTTTCTTTTCTCTTTTCTAAAACAAAATAAGAATTCTTAGAAAAAACAAGTCTTATCTTATAACATATAACTAATTTACTATGGTTCCACAAGGGCCTAACAACTTTATCAATAAAAAAATTCATCTATTTTTCTATTTTTTCTGTTGTTCTATTTTTGACTAATAAGAATTAAAAAAAAAAATTGGTTCTATATTTTTTTTTTTTTTTTTTTTTTTTTTTTATTTATGTACATGGGTCATTTTTTAAAAATTGACATTTTTTATTGATCGTTTGAAAAAAAATTTTTTTTCAGTTTTTCTTGGGTTTTAGTTTCTAAATCTATAGTAAACAAGTAGAAAAGGAATTCTCCGAGTTGCGCAAAAATAATTTCAAATATTTTTCATTTTATGAGTATTTTTCGATAAAAATTAAAATTAAAAATTTCGAATGATTAAAAATGTTCTTTTCTGGCATAAAATAACAATAATCCACAAAATAAATAGTAACAATAAATAGTTGAAATTTTGTGGAAAGCAAATAAATTTAATAGGATAATTAATACAAAAAAAGTTTGTTTACGAAATGATTTTGTTTAAAACCATGAAAGAGTCAAAAAAATATTTTTAAATAACGGCACATAACTTTCTTGGAACTTTTACGGTACCAATATTGTAAGGAATGATGAAATTCAGTATATTTATCTAGAATATAAAAAAATTAATAATAATATGAGCCATTATAAACTAAAAGAACATTTATTAAAAAACAAATACGAAAATGGCCACGGAGATTACAAGCCACGGAGATTACAAAGTCGACTATTTCTTAATTTTAATATAGTCAATGTAATTCAATGTCATCCAAATTATATTAGGTTCAAGTATTATTAAATACCTTTCTTTTGGCTGTGGTTAGACTAAAAAATATTAATATGGTACAAAGATAACAAGCCCACGGAGATTAGGTACACTGAATTTTTACTCGGATGAAAAAATTATTTTGTATGTAAATTTTAAAGGAATTAACTGCAATAATTAAAATTTAATAAAACATAAAATTGAAGGTTTTTTGACGTACTATAAGATGATGCATCGTAAAAAATTATTAAAAATTGTTTATTTGTGTGAAAAAGCGAAAATTTTTAATTATGTTTTTTTTTTTCAAAATCTTGTCACACTCATTCAACTAAGTATTGGGACAACAAAAATTTTTTTTTGCATATCATAAAATTGAAGTTTAAGAGAAGGCCTTCAAACGACAAGGCCCAAAATTAAAAAAAAATCATTTTCATCATTAAAAATATTAATAAAACTGGTAAAGCATCAAAATCACATCCCAAAAAGGCCACGGAGATTACACATTATTAATTACCATGGCTATTCGTTACCATCAATCAATCTGCAAATTTTTTCTTATAATGGTGACATATAAACACAGTTCCATGCCAAATTTCAAGTCTTTAAATTGAAATGCAAAAAAAATAGAAGCTATAAGGCTAAAAATGTAATTTTTTTAAAACGACCCACATATAATTTCAAATTAGAGCAGACAATATTCACAGAACATTATTAAGATTAACTATACCACAAAACCGATTTTTTCACTTTGGAGCTTGTCATTATCGGGATAGCCGACTTTTTTTTTTAATAATTTACCCACATTGGAGAGACTTAAATTTAATTTTTTAAAGAGAAGTTTCTGATAAGTTTTAAACTTTCAATGAAATATTTTTGTATAGAAAATCTTTTTTTTTAAACTTTGATATTTTAAAAAGGCGAATGTAAATAGAGCAAAATTTTAAATACCTTTGTATTAAGGCATTAGTATGATACTACTTAACACTTTGCTAACTTTTAAGTAGATTACTAACTCTTTCTTAGTTTTAAAAATTTTTGAACTAGTATGTATTGTGATGAGGCTATTTTTTAATCAATTGCTTTTGAAGAAACCTAGAGTAACGGCAGTTCATGCAGAAATATAAGAAAACACACCGGTTTTGGTGTTTGTAAATGCCAAAGAGTCATATGAAATTAGCACGATACTAAAAAATTAAATTATGTAGGAACGCGATGATTTTAAGTTTAATAAATGATGCTATATTCGAATAAAATTTGCAAAATCGTCATTTTAATCAAGTTTTATACTAAAACATTTTTAACATCGTACTAATTCAAATAAAATTTTGTGCCAATGGTTTTTTGAAATTTAGTTTTGATTTACCTAAAATTTCGAGACTTTCCCTATATATATTTGTTCCTTTATGTATATACATTTAAGTCTAAATATTGATCGACCGAATACATTATTACTAAAATCGTAATTATGTATAGTAATTTGTTAATATTATAAAATATAAATGTTATATAATATTCGATAATATTGTTAGACATTTCATTTGATAAAATAAGTAATGTTGATCGAATTTCTAACGACCATCCCTTTAAAGAGTTGACGTTGTGTAAATTTTTTTTTTTTTAATATTTTAAGTTTATTTAATGAGTAAATACAAATTAATTTTCTTGCGATTCTGGGAACAAAAATATTTTTCCAGAAAATAATTTAAACCCGTTTTCGTTTACAATTTATTAGGACTGGGAGCGAATCGGAATCCGGCTTTTTAAAATTACGCTTTTCAAAAATCCCGAAAAAAAAGTTTTAAAATCCCGTCTGCTAAAATATTGCTTTTTAAAATCCCGTCTTCTAAAATCCCGCTTGTTCAAAATCCCGATCTGTTATAATCCCGCTTTCTAAAATCCCGCCAAATCCCGCTAATCCCGTTTTTTTTAGAATACGTAGGTAGGTAACGTGTTCGTTATTTTCCAGATTCTATAAATTCTAAAGAAACTTTCCATACACCCAACCTCGCACCTACCCCAAATCCTATAGTGTACCCAAGCAGGGGGGTTGCAGGATAGATACCTTAGGTACCTCGCTGCTTATACGCAAAAACGGGACTATAAGAAACGGGATTATACAAAACGGGATTAAAAGAGACAGGATTTTAAAAAACGGGATTTCAAAAAATCGGGATTATAAGAAACAGGATTATCAAAACCGGGATAATAAGACCCTGTTTTTAAAAACGGGATTATAAAAAGCGGGATATCGTACCCAACCCGTTAGGAATAGTTAAATATTGCGAATATTTTCAGCCTTTTTAACAATTGGATAAATAGCTTAGTTGGAATAAATATTAGTAAAATAAACACTTTTCTTTATCTTTTCATTGGAGGGGGTTATTAAGAGCATTATGTTATTATTATCGGAAAAATTGTCCTGGAGCTTAAGACCAGCTGGTGTTTAGTGAATAACCCAAAAAAATTCACTTTTAAGTGATTAAGCCAAAACTGGATGTAAATTTCGTTTTTGAATTAAGTGAAAGCGTTCGCAAGTTTAGCCAAAAGGGAATCCTTTTCCTTCTGTAGGGGAAGACAGCCTAAAATGGCCCACCAAGGTAAAATGGCCCCCTTGCTAGAAATTGTAGAATCTAACAGAATTAGAAGGTTTTGGTAACACAATTCTTTAGTTTATCTAGCATCATCGACATTTAAGAAATATTAGCAACTTCAAGCTATTGTTTAAAATTTTACAGGTCAAACTGTTTCTAGTCATCTACAAAAGTAGAACCAATAAAATGTTGTAAAAAATTTATTGACAAAAAAAAATTATAAAAAAGATTAAATTTTGTTGAAAACAGTATCAGTACCTAAGTATCAAGTATTTCTTATTAATTTACTGAAATTAGTTGGCCTATAGCTACGTGTACTTCAGTTTTTTCTGAATTAAAACTTAAATTTAAAAAAAAAGCCCTAAATGGGCAAAATGGCCTAGTAAGGACTGGCCTAAAATGGCATAGTGTGCCATTTTATACTTTAAAATGAATTGTTGATTTTTATTTTTTTGTTGAGTATTGTTTATGTTTATTTTACTTTGAACTGTGATTTTAAATTAAGATTAAATTAAATTGAAAATAGTTTTTGGTTTACTTGCCTAGTTGGTTTACTTCCAAGGGTAAAATGGCATACCAGTATGCCATTTTACTCGAACAATTTTGATCGTTGGAATTTGAAGAGTTTTTGAAAATTAAATACTTTAAATACTTTTTGAAACTTTTTAAACTCGTAAAGCAAAAATGTAAGCGTTATTGGTTAAGATTTGAAAATAATTTGACATTTAAGTTTAAATGTCACATTTATGCGAGATATGACACATTTTCCTTAGGGGGTGCCATTTTAGGCCACCTTCCCCTACAAAATTCTGCGGGCGCCTATAAAGTTATTAGTTTTACTTGCGGTATATGTTGGAACTATATGGCAAGATATGCATTCATAAAAAAAATCAAATTTGAGATTTTGATCAAACTTGTCATATCTAAGAAAGGGAAGGTGAAAAAAGTGGGTCTAGCAAATCTGTATGTTCAGCCGAAACGCTTACGCTGATTTTCCTTAAACTTGTTCAATGAAGGCTTTTATTTACAAAAGCTTCTTAAAAGTTTAAAAAACATTGCATACTAAAACTTAAAAAAAAAAATATTGTACATTGACCCCAATAGACTTCCTCTTCTGCAGCTTTCTTAAGTCTCAATTCTATGCGTACAAACCACAAACCAAAACTGCCCTGAAAGCCAACATAGTTAATGCTATTGTCCAAATTGAATCAGCGTTATGGGATATTTGACGTTTCAAATGCGCTCCGCCCTGCGAAGCCGCGGCACACATTTGTTTGATATGTTATATTCCATACATCTTCTTAATTAATATACAAATTTCAATGATATCTCACTCACAGATAGCTTTAATATATTTAAAGGCAGGAAACGCTTAATAGAAAAACTTTCAGCTAAGTAACTTAACTACAAATTATATGTTTGTAATGTTTGTTTTTTCATCAATTTCTGATTTTCAGGATCTGAAGAAAATTCTAAAAAGTCCGTTAAATAGAAAACCCGCAACTGTCCAATTTACAATAACTTTTTAATTTATAAAATCAAATTAAAACATGAGTATCTGATCAAAGGTAAAACGGTAACAGGGTCCTATCGCTTAGAAAATTTACGCTTGTATAAAAAGTTAATAAAAACAAAATTATTTACTATCAACATAATAGTCGAATTTTATTCAACAAAAAAAAGTGATGCCACTTTGAGCAGGCGGAATATGCTAATTAATATTTAACAGGATTTTTGGTATTCGGAATTATTGGTATAATGGCTTTTAAGTTTCAGGATTTTGTGTCTTCGGGGTTATAAGATTTTCGGATTTTGTTTGATTCCCCATTAAAAAATTGTTAAAATTTTATTTTCAAAGAATAGCTGCATTATAAATAGTTGAAAGTTGTCAAAGAATACAAGCACGTGTTACCTTATTGATACGTGAAAACACTTTAGTGAGGATTTCTTACGGAAAGTGATTTTTAACTTAAATACGAATTAATATCTACATTATTTTATTTTATATTAAGGAGATTAAATCAATGACGAAAATTTGCATTTCAATTGGTACGATTTTAAAGCTATTGTGGTTTTTGTGTTTTTATATAAGTATTCTTACCTATAGAGTCAGCAGCCAAAAATCCAACTTAAAAAGACTGACTAGAAGTTTTATTTTTATAGCCAACGTATTAAAAATCATGCTCTTGTAAGTATTTTATTTAAGTTAAAATTGTCCAATATCTATTTGATCTTTTTGATAGGGTGCTAACATCATTATGTCTCTTTGACACCTCCAAAAGGTTAAAAGAGTCTGCTTGCTTAGTTTTTTACACTAGCTGTCAATTTGTGCAAATTATTACAAAAATATCCTTAACACGATACTCGTAGTATAGTTAGAAAATTTTTAAAATTAAGAAAAAGTTAGTAAAATGCTTAGTGCTAGCTTAAAATAGACTGTTTCAAATTCTCGCCAGTAATTTTGTGTTTTTTAGAAATTCTCTGACTCAAAAACGCAGCGATACAAAATTCAGCAAACATGGATAACATATTTGTATTTCTTATTCACCACCAAAAAATAACATTCTGATTTATGGCAAAGTATCTGCGAAACGTCTACTTTTCCATGTTCGAGTTTTTTTTTTTTTTAAGTCATAGAATTCAAGATAAGAACCAATCTTAGATTTCTACCTACGACTTCTTTGGATTTGAAAACTCTACCGATTATGAAAACAATATGTCTCGTTTGAAAAATAGCGAAATATAAGTGTCCTCGGGACATCAAGACGGCAAAGCGAAAAACCTTTAATGGGTTAAAGGTCGAAAACTCTGACTTAAGCTTCCTGTGAAGCACTAAGCGATGTTAAATATAAATTGTATTGCCCAATGAAATATAACATAGCCATAGTAATTTTACTTTAAAGTTCTGGCCTATATGAACTATTTTACCGAAATTTTTTGCTTAAAAAAGGTGTTTTTCAATTTTTTTCTTACTTCTATCTCGATACAAAAAGAAAACTGAAGTCAGTTGAACATTCGTTTTTCGTACATATCTATAGGAACGAGTATCTTCATGTTTAAGGATGCTTGAGCCTGTCTAAGAAGAACATTAAAATCTTGAAACCATTTTAGGATAAACACAACACATTTAACAATACTTTTGAGCTCATTGAGATTCTATACACAGCACAGGGACGATATGTTGGTATGCATGGATGTATAATAATATACTCGTATCCAAAAGAAAATGATACTAAGAGTTAGCTATAATAATATCGACACAAAGTGTCATCATCATCATTACACTCTGTGATGATTTTTGACGCATTTAAAAAACGCTCACATAAACTCAGTATACGAGTTTGTATATCTTTTATCCTGGATCCTGGATGGCTCAAGGAAATTACGGATTCGAGATATCAAAACCATTTCAAGATAATTCGACACATCGTTTTTTTCATATAAGTGGGAATACCTCTGTATGGAGCGGCGCGGTGCTAACCCTGGTTAAGGCTTCTTGTTGTACCAACAAAAATCGAGGGAAAGCCCTTCACATTCTATAGTTGGCTTTCTTTTAATGGTGCACCATTTCGGGATTCAGTACGTAGGTATTCACCTACCTACCTATCGCATACCTACTTGAGATTTGGTTGTTGTGCTTTTATGTTGAAAAGGATACACTTTTATAGTACCCATTTCATCTCATCTCGAGAGAAACGAAGAAAAATATGCAAGACTTGGATTGAATCTTTCTTCCGAGCGATAAAATGGCATAATTTAACGATACACTCCTTCTATACATGTATTTCTGTGTTGAGGGAGAGGAGTATGTGTGTGGAATGGGTGCGGCTTTGCCGAAGGAAACCTTCAAAGGGACACTTGAGATGTTATTCACGTTACGGATATCAATTTGATGGTCCTTTCTAATGTGGCATTTCGTTGTCAATTTGAATTTGAACAATTCGATATGGATTTGTCATTTGTAAAATATATATCCAAATCCACACTCACACACACACTCGGGCAATGGGAACCTATATCCCACATCACTGCGATGTCTTCTAAGGAGTTTGATTGAAAGGATGGCATCTTCATCATCCATCGTCGCAGGGGCAAATTGACACGTATCGAAGTAAATTATGCTAATGTCAAATCCAATATTCTGGCATGCTGATGTCATTGCTGCTTCAGTTCTTCTTTTGCTCTTAAAGGATATGATGTTTCTGTTGCTATACGATTATGCAGAGGTACCTACGGCGCGGTCGGTGGCGGCGAGTGTATTTCCAATTCCCAAAGTACAAAATGTTATTACGATAAAAGCTCAATGTATTTGTTTATTTATTTATTTATTTTTATACATATACCTTCCTGCCTACATATAAAGATACATTTATATATGTATGTGCTTTTAAGAAACGAAAGGACATCCTTCTTCAAAAAGGTTTTCAATCAAATTCGTTTATGTTTCCTTCGTTTTTTTACATTTCAAGTAGATTTGTATAAAATACAGAGAGATAGTAGAGTAGACATTGGAAACACAGCATTAGGATAATTCGCAACAGTGAAATGACAGGCATTTCGTTTTCCCATGTTGTTCGGTTATATATTTTTCTGTGTCCTGTATTTTATTTTATTCATTGCTAAACATCAACTACAAGAACGAAAAAAATTAAGAAAAATATATATCCTCGATATCCTTTTTGTTTGTTGCTACACTCGTACATCTGATGTTTTTGTTGTGAGCATCGATGAAGATTATTGCAGAGTTTGCTAGGACGAGGATGTGGTGGATGACAACATCATATGACAGGGGAGTGAGAGATGATCTTTGGAGAATTGTTGTCAGAAGGATAAAAGAGTAATATTTTGAAAGCACTATAACATAATGCACGAATAAATGGAATTTTATTTCGAATAAATTATTATTTTTGCTTTTGTAAAATGGTTGCGTAAAATATGGTGACGCGATGTGGACCTGGATGGGATAGACGGTATGTCTTTTTTATTTTATTTTTTTAAATGTAGATACTGGTAGTATTTGAAACTTTATTATTGAGGAATAAAAAAGACATCAACTTTAAGAATAACTTAAATCTTTCAATTATTTTGGATAGATGATGCAATATTTCAGGTGATACCTACAAGCTTTTATGGGAAGGAATATTTTGATTTTGTATTTTGTTTAAGTATCCATATGATGTAGGTATAGCCTGTTAGTACCGACTTTTCCTATAGTCTACTTATTCAAAAAATGATAATCTTTTTCCTCATATTCTGGGTACTTGCTCTATACACATTTTTGAATAGAAATTTGCTAAAAATTCGGTGCACACCGTTTTAGATAATTTCCTCGATACCTTTATTTTTACTTAATTGTTGATCATTCAGAATAGCTTCACTGAGTCAAATAAAGTTTTTGAATCAAAAGTATTTCTAGGTTTTAGTGAACTCTAATATTACGGAGAAGAAACAATATAAAAATTTGGTGTTTGTCATGATGTCCGTTGTCTGTTTGCTTGTATGTCTATGAGCCGAGGTGTACATGTAGCTTGTGCTGAACGAAAGGACGGAATTGCTTTAAATTTGTATGTGATTTCCTAGAAAATAAATTCGAATTTTTCCTTAGAATCTCTTGTTACCAAATATATATTTTTATGAAACAAAAACAAAGAATCAAATCGGTTTTATAGTTGCAAAAGTAAAAACGTTTTATTATTGTGAAAAAGTGATTTTTTTAAATTGTTAAAAATATGTGCCAATGATTAGTTCCGCAAAAAAGTAGGGGCTTAATTATTGCCATGGAGGTGCCAATTATTCAATCTATGGGGCTTCAATTGCCAATAACTATATATCAACTGACCGTTACAATTTTAAGTTTAAAAAAATGCCACGCCCATTACCAGTTACTATTTTAACCTTAGAGGAAGAAGAACGTACTATCGTTAAATGGATAAAAGCTTCATAAAAAAAGCAAAAGAAGCTATGTTTTTTGTTCTTTAAAATAGGTAGTTTTTGTAAACTTTTTTATTATTATCTAAATCATTAAACAGTTTTTGTTCAATTTTATAGTCATATGTCTTCTTTAGGGTATCAAATTATTTTGCTAGATGAATTTTTACCTATAGCTAAATGTATTCTAATTTTTTTGCACAAACCTTAATTTTGTAGCCGATTTTATAGTTGGCATAGTTGTTTTTTTTTATTAGGTATCATGCCTCCGATAAAATAGGAAGTAACAGTTAATTTTAAGTTCTAATTTTTAAAGAGGGGGTTTGAGCATTAAGGCTCATTTGCTGATACGGAACATAAATACTTCTGTTCCACATAAACTCTTATGTGACAGTACGTAGAGGAAAAAGTAGAACATAAGCGCTTAAGTTGAACATAAATATTTAAGTTTCGTATCAGCAAATGGCCCTAAATAACATAAGCTTATAGAAGAGCTTCAAATGTACCAAGTCCTAAGCCCCTTGACCGATTTTCTTTTAATTTTGTATATTCTCTTAAGACTTAAAATACCAGTATCTGCACATAATTCTTTTTATCGAAATTCTACAAAATGTATTTTTTCTCAAAAACTGTCTTAGAACCTTAAAAATAAGTCAACGAATTTCTTTTAATAAAACCTAGCTTATCAATGATATTTTTTTTGATTTTTAGTATTTGATTTTCAATAAAATGCTTCAACTGATTTTGATTAATTTCAAAAAAATTTTCGAATTAAAAAATTTTAAAATTGTGTTTTGGAAACTCAATATTTCGAAATTCACAAGGTTGATTTCTTGGAACTTCACAACTAAAGGGTTTTAAATACTATGTATTAACAAAATTTTATTTATTAAAAAAACAGTACCCACCATACAATTGTTAAAATATAATTTTCCAAGATCGTATTGTATTTTTTTCGAAAACGGCAGCTAAAATTTAGATAAAATTTATTTTCTATCACTTAATTTTAAGAATTTATAATTCAATGAAACATATTTTGAAATTAAGACATTATTGACCTTATTGCCATAAAAACAAGTTTTTCGATTTTTACTTGCGACTTACAGGTACTATAAGGCAAGTTATGCATTCGTAAAAAAAATCGAACTCGAGATTTTGATCAAAGTTGACATTACAATGATAGCGAAGACCAAAAAAGTGGGTCTCGCAATTCTGTCTGTCTGTCTGTCTATCTGTCTGTCTGTCGGTTCGACTACAGCTTAAACGGCTCGGCCAATTTTCTTCAAACTTGGTAGATATGGGTTTTAATTTCTTTTCCCCCGGAGGTTTTTTTCTGTTTTTCTTTAAGACCAAAAATAACGGTACCTGCCATACGATTTTTTTTCGAAATTTTATATATATTTTTTTTTCTCAAAAACTGTCCCACAGAATTTCTTAAACAAAATTTGAAAAATTTCATTTAGTTAAAACTAGCTAATGGTTGAAAAAATTTTTACAAAAAATTGTTATTTTTGGTAGCCCCCCTGGGTCCATTTTTTTTGTTTTTAATTTTCTCGAAAACGGTACAGCCGATTTAAATTACAAATAAAAGTTTCTTAACATAATATACAAGATTTGAGGAAAAAAAATTTGTTTTATCTAAAACTAACGGTACCTTCCATACAAATTTTAAAAAATGGTTTTCGAAAATCGTATTTTTCTCGAAAACGGTTCCGAGAATTTTGCTAAAATTTTTTTTCTTTCGATTAATCTTTACGATCTATAATTTAATAAAAAAAAAATTAAATCTAGATATTACTGAATGTACCTACCATAGAACGATTTTTTCGAATTTTGAATTTCTCATTATCGACATAGCGGATTTTAATGAAATTTTTTATAAAGAAGCTTCTTAAAAGTTTAAAAAACATTGCATTATAAAACTTAAAAAAAAAAATATTTTTTTCAATTTTAGAAAAAAAAATATTTTTTTTTTTAAATTCGATATCTCAAGAACGGCTCAGTATTTTTTTTGGAAATTAGACTTTTATTCGTACAATAATAAAAACTTAAGGTTGGTGTACCAAAATTTTTTCTTAAAAATGTTTTAAAAATTTTGTACATAAAAGCTTATTTTTTTAAGGAACTACTTCAACGATTTATAATATTTGTTCCTGCATAAATTTATATTTGCATAGCATTCTGTTTTTATCTCTTACTACTAAAAGAATTTAAAAAATTCATTTTATCCTTATGAACAGTTTTCTCTAATAACATCCGTTTTTAAAATTCCTAGTCTATTACATAGGAGCAAGTTCGTGCGACCCAGTCGTGCATTTTATTTTTATTAGAAGCGTAACGAATTTTAATGAAATTTTTATGCAGAATCTTCTAAAAAGTTTATGAAACGTTTCTTATCAAAATTTAAGAAACGTAATTTTTGTATTTCAAAAAAACTTAAAATCTCTTATCAAAAAATTTATATTTCAAAAATAGATTAATGATTTTGTCCGAATATCAATTTGTATATGCACAATTATATAAGCTTAAAATTGGCGTGACAAAATTTTTTCTTAAAAATAATTTAAAAATTTAACATAAAAATTATTTTTAGATAAAAAATCCTAGAACGATTCATAAATTATTTTTTTCATAAATTTATATTTGATTAAGAACCTGCACTGCATTCTGTTTTTATATCCAACTAATTAAAAAATTGTTCAAACCATTTCAAAAATTAATTTTATGCTTACAGTCCTTTTTCTAACATTCATTTGAAGAACTCTAAGCCCTTTTAAACATAAAAGTCAGTTCGTGTGATCAAATCTTGCATTAAAGTTTTAGTCTGGTGAAGTATGTATCTATAGAAAACTTTGGCGATTTTTTAAAGTTATTGCGGGTTGTTTTTTTCCTTATCGAGTTGGATCAATTGATCGATCACATCAATTTTCTTCGTTTCTGGAAATTTTTTAATTATCTTACGATTGAGTTTTTAAAAATTGGGAGTTCTTTTAGAATTTATATTAATTCATAATGAAACAAAATTTAAAGAACTTTTATGTTTTTACTTTTTATGGTTTTATTTGCATTCACCACATGATTTTATTAAAATTAAAATTTGTTAAAAATCGATTCAATTTTTCCTGGTTTTTTAAGAGCTTTAGTACCATTAGCAAAAATATGTCTCCAAATAACAATTTCTTCAACACTATCTCTCTTCACAAAATCCATTTAGAATTTATTTAATATTTTGATCTTTGGTGGAGGAGTTCTTAATTGAAATGTAAGAGTTTTAAATAAAATGCACGACTGGATCGCATGAACTTTGCTCTTATGTAAAAGTACTTTGGAATTTAAAATACATTGTATAAATATAAAACATGGATTTAATAAGATAAAAATGTTCAAATGCATGGAATTGCCGTCTGATTTCCGGAAAAGTATAAATTTACGCAAAGTTTAAAAATCGTTTGATTAAAGTAATTTTTTATAAGTATAACAAATTTCTTTAAAATTTTTCTAGAACAAAATTTGGGATACCAATTTTAAGTGTTTAGTAATATAGATTTTAGGAAATAATTTAAAAAAAAATAATCGTTCACACGTTTTCAAGATATTGACTTTACAAAAAATAGATTGGATATTTTTTTTTTTTTCAAAAAAAAACCCAAAAAATATTTGTTCGAATATTTTTATAAACAATATTATTTTAAACTTAAGGGTGCTCCTACTCCTATAGTACCTACAATATCGCAAGTAAAAAAATCAAAAAATTACCAAGAACTAGGTAACGATTTTTCGAAAAGGAAATACTGGATTGGAAAATAAGAAAAACTTATGTTGAAGGAAAAATATCATAATAAAGATTCTTTATGAATTTGTTTTTGTATAAAAATTATGTTCATATGAAATAGACGAATAAGCTTTTAGAGTGGGGTATCTTGAAAATTCATCTCTTCAAAGATAAAAAAAGTTTGAAAAACTAGTTCAGGGGCTGTTTATACGACAAACAGTTTTGAAAATTAATAAGCTTTAGTATTTTTACAAGGTTTAAATTGTATGTTTTGCCTATCGTAAACTTAATTAAAATTGCGTTTTTAGGAATTATTTTTGTCCACATCATTGTTTTGAATATTCTATTAGGTTAAAATTGTAATACGAGTGCTTTGTTTTGGTCTTTTTTATACAATCGACTGATACCTATACCTCCCTCTTTTTTCAAGACACATCGATCTCTTTTTTCGAATCAAGTTAGCTTAACAGCATTATAGTCCAGTCAAAGCGTCATTTGACCTTGCGCGCAGAGGCATGGTCTATTTTTTTTTCATGGATCGATAGGTGCTTATGAGAAAAGCTTAAAACCAAATTTGCACCACGTGACAACTTTTTTTTACCAAAGTTATTGGTAAAAATGTGTTTTGTGTCATTTTTTGGTCATTTGCGAATATCTCGGCTCCACTATCTCGCACAAACAAAAATTAAACATGATTTTATTCCTTATAACATTATTTATTATGATATAAAAAAAACATTTGTTTAAACAAATGAAAAAAAAGTTATAGTAAGTTAAACAAATTTTTTGTTCTTTAAAAATCACTTTTTCGTGATTATTAAGAAAAAAGCTCATTTAACGATGAAATTTTTATTTTTTATTATTAAAGTTCTTGTAATTCCCTACAATTTAAAAAAAAAATCAACACTCTACGGTGAACGAAAGCCGAGTAATAAATTATTGAACATGGGTAAGTCAGCGCACCCACGCATTTTATGATTTTATGTTTTAATTAATATCTCAGCCCCAGTATGTCGCAAAGTGAAAATAAAAAACTTTATTACTAATAACAATATTTTCTATCAACTTGCATTTAATTTAATATGTTTGAGCAAAAACATAAAAAGTTACCGTTGGTTTCAACGTTTTTTTTCTTGTTTTTAATACCTTTTTTTCATAGTTATTGAGAAAAAAACTGTATTTCGCGGTTAATACTTTTCAGTTTTGGATTTTTGTTTTATAGTCCTGCTAATTTTCTTCAAATTAAAAAAAAAATTAGTCCATTACGACAAACGGGAGCCAAGATATTCATGATTTAAAAACTTAGGAAAGCTTACAATTTAGTATTTTAACCTTGTAGCTTGTAATTTTGGTGTCGCCAGCAACAAATATGTGTAAGTATGTGTGGGGTGTTTGAAGGATACCAATATATCTTGTTGCTGGCGACACCAAAATTACAAGCTACAAGGTTAAAATACTAAATTGTAAGCTTTCCTAAGTTTTTAAATCATGAATATCTTGGCTCCCGTTTGTCGTAATGGACTAATTTTTTTTTTAATTTGAAGAAAATTAGCAGGACTATAAAACAAAAATCCAAAACTGAAAAGTATTAACCGCGAAATACAGTTTTTTTCTCAATAACTATGAAAAAAAGGTATTAAAAACAAGAAAAAAACGTTGAAACCAACGGTAACTTTTTATGTTTTTGCTCAAACATATTAAATTAAATGCAAGTTGATAGAAAATATTGTTATTAGTAATAAAGTTTTTTATTTTCACTTTGCGACATACTGGGGCTGAGATATTAATTAAAACATAAAATCATAAAATGCGTGGGTGCGCTGACTTACCCATGTTCAATAATTTATTACTCGGCTTTCGTTCACCGTAGAGTGTTGATTTTTTTTTTTAAATTGTAGGGAATTACAAGAACTTTAATAATAAAAAATAAAAATTTCATCGTTAAATGAGCTTTTTTCTTAATAATCACGAAAAAGTGATTTTTAAAGAACAAAAAATTTGTTTAACTTACTATAACTTTTTTTTCATTTGTTTAAACAAATGTTTTTTTTTATATCATAATAGATAATGTTATAAGGAATAAAATCATGTTTAATTTTTGTTTGTGCGAGATAGTGGAGCTGAGATATTCGCAAATGACCAAAAAATGACACAAAACACATTTTTACCAATAACTTTGGTAAAAAAAGTTGTCATGTGGTGCAAATTTGGTTTTAAGCTTTTCTCATAAGCACCTATCGATCCATGAAAAAAAAATTGACCATGCCTCTGCGCGCAAGGTCAGGCCCTTTTTCATGACGCTTTGACTGGACTATTATATAGACAACTTAATTTTGAAAAACGGAATTATCTCTCGCTCTTGTTGGAACTCAAAATGTCATGAAGATTGCCTCACGTTATATGTTAATGTACACAAGGCACATATTTATTACTTCGGACATGTCAAATATATCTAGCTACTTCTTATCTGGATTTTAACAATAGTTCCTATTGAAAGTTATAAGTCTCCCCTAATATGTTTGCTATTTCATGAATCTTAAGTTGCCTAAGTTTGCATATTTTTGAAATTCATGAAAATATTTTTTTAACTAGGTTTTTGTTGTTAATGTGTCCTTAAGTGGGCTTCAGAGCACGTATCGCATAACAGTAAAGTGATCACTAAATTAATTGATTGTCGTTTTAACAATCGCTTTTTCTAAATTTCTCTATCTATATGATAGAGACAACTATAGTCAAAATGACAATCAAAAAATTGATAATAATCAACTATCACCTTAGACGATTCCACCCCAGGTCAATATCTATTAAATATTGATTATAAATTATTAATATAGCTGCAAAGTTAAGGATGGCTTAAGATAACTGATTTGAAATTTTAAAAGATTGAAAGCTTTTTGCTATCCTCAAAGAGAATTAAAATATTATTAACATATTGCAGTCGTTGAAAATAGTTAACAAAAACACGAGACATGACTAGAAGTTATCCAGTTGCCAAAATTAATTATTGAAAATCAATGTTTAATATATGCTACCTAAGGCCCACTTAAGGACTTATTATTAATTGAAAAAAAGCTCACGAAAAAATTAAATATTTATTGTCTTTGTTGTTATTAATAGAAATTCTTAGAACATGAGAACATGAAAAAAGTCTAACTTCCCCCATCTCAACCTCATCAACAAGTTCTTAAAACTCCTACGAATTTCCAAAAAAAAAAACAATTAAACAATCTAGACTCAACAAAACAAACCCAAAAAAAAAAAAAAAAGACGCCAAACTCTCACTTTCCATGAAGCGTTCAGCTTACAAAATTAAAATAATCTCAAGTTCCTGACCTAGATAAAAATGAACAAAAAAAAAAAAGATGGCAATGGAAATAAAATAAACAAAGAGGAAACCTATAAAAGGAAATAAAATGAAAAATTAAAATCCTGCCATTACACCATCTAGAGAATAAACGAGGGAGAAATTAGTCTGCTGTGTGTGCACAAAAGTAGGACACACCGAAGCCGGGGAGCCGGAGCATATACATATACTACCCCAAAACTCTGAGTTCTATGTGCGACGTCGTCGTCGGTCGGCGGCAGCGATGGCGTGGCGGTATACTGATGGTATCCTGCAACAGAAACAGCAGCAGTAGCAGTAGCAGCAGACGGAAGACTCTTCTCTTCTACAAGGACAAAGTTTTGTGCCGGCTCGACCTATTCTTTTATTTTTTGTTTTTAATTTCATTTTCATTCCAGCATTCCTCAGACACACCCACAAATGCAAATTAGATATTCATTATCCTCTTTTTTACTCAGTCTCCTTCTCCTTCTGCTTTCCTTTACCTTCCTTAGAGTGTCGTTTGTTTGGGGATATGGGGGTGTCAGACATGAAACAAAATGATTAAAAAAAAAGAAGTAAAACGGAAGACGACGAAACTTCCGGTAGACAAATTCCGGTGAATGAACGTAGTCCTTATCATTGTCCTTGTGAATGAGTTGAAATGTATGTGTGTGTGAGTGGGGTGATTATATTGGTCTCATTTGGAATGTTCTCATTAGTGTTGTGCATAGAGAAAGCTTTCACCATTATGCAGCGGTTGATGAGCGAAATGGCGCTGGGATGGGAAAGCTTTCTATTCGTGAACTGGTTCATTATTGTTTATTTTATGTTGTAGGTAGGTATGTGGGTGTATAAATGTTCTTTCTGCGTATCCCTCTTCCTGTTTACAATTACACAACTAGGTTACTTGATCACTTGTTGCTTTTTTTTTGAATATGTATTTACCACCACCCACAGCCCACCATCACCATCGGCAATTATTCTACTTCATTTTCTTTCCCCTTTTTTCCTGCTAATGATTTATCCTCCCCTTTCGAAGGGGATTATACCGTCAAAGGCGAAGTATTTTACTTCAAGGAAAAGGTTGATTTTAATGGCGCCAAGCTTAAAATGAAAATGAAGACAAGATGACGACGTGCCGCAATCATCGGTTCTGTTTTGTTTTTGTGTACCGTTCTCGCAATTTTTGCTAATAAGCTCGCTCTTCCAAGTAGCAGGAGGATGGGGCTCTTCCTCTTCCTCTTAGTCGATGCTTGATGAAGTTATTTCTCTTCTGTTTTGTTTTTTCCAAGGAAGTGGGGGTTGATTTTTTTTTGTAATTGTATTCGTGACGCTTGAACTAATTTTTGTTCTTCTCCTTTTTGGGCGATTTTTCCTTATCTCAATTTCGTATCGCTCATTGCCTGCTTTTGCGAAGAAATGTCTCTCTTCATCTGGATTCCTAAATAACGGTGTATATTTGTATGTATGTATATTTGATGATTATTCATATACATAATTAGAAGTATAGCAATGAAGAGCAGATGTTGTCTACCGAAGCGTCTAGCAGTGCTCGTTTTTTGTTGTACAACAAGGATTCCCCAAAGATGTAGAAGATGGTAGGTAGGTATAATGATAATGAGGTCCTTTGTTGTTCTTTTTTTTGTATACATCATAGTGTCATGACTCATGACCTTGTTCAACTTTCTACTACTTTCGTGTCAGTATTTAATTAGACATGTAGGATTTTCATGTGGATAAGGAGGATGACTCAATTGAACTTGGGTAAGCTTTAGGATTTTACGAATTGGGGATTAGGTATTGTTATAAATACGTAATTGAATAGAAGTTATATTGAAATTAAGCTAAGCTTGAAGTTTTTATTTCGTATTGTGTAAATTTGGTAGGTAGGTATGTACCTGCCTCTTGCGAGGAGACAGCAATCTTCAGCTCATGACGTTCGGATAAAGAAGAAAATTGTAGGTCATTTTTATTTCTGCCGATAACATGCTCTCAGAAATGGTTGAAATTTGTTGACCGGAGGGATAGGGTGGATCGGGAAAAAGAAAAACCGAAAGTTTTACTATTAATTTAGTTTTTAGGCTGAAAGGAATTATAATTAAGATATATACCTAGCTTAATTTAGAGCGCCCGCATAAATCCAGTAAGTTGGTTTGTAATTTTTTCAATAAGTAGGTAGGCTATATGTTTTATGAATTTTTCTCTAGCTTTAAGATAGTTATTTATAAGTTTAATTTTAATAAAAATAGATTTGGAAAAAATTTGGTTTAAATGTAAGTCACTGGACTCGGATTCTCTACGCATTCGTAAAAAAAATCGAACTCGAGATGGGAAGACCAAAAAAGTGGGCTTCACAAATCTGTCTCTATGTTGAACTACAGCCTCACCGGATCGGCCGATTTTCCTTGCACTTGATAGAAAGCATTATTAAATATCTGCTCCGACTCTTATTTTTCTTTTATTTTTTAAGACCAAATAGGTATAAGAGTACTTGTCATATGCATTTTTTACTTTCGACTTGTAGGTAGTATACCTAAGGCAAGTTATGCATTTAAAAAAAAAACCGAACTCGAGATTTTGATCAAAGTTGACATTAAGATGATAGCGAAGACGAAAAACGTGGGTCTCTGTCTGTTCGACTACAGCCTAAACGGCTCGGCCGATTTTTGTTCAACTTTGTAGATATCGTTTTGAATTTTTCCCTCACACGTTTTTCTTTTTTATTAAGACCAAAAATAACGGCTGCCATACGATTTTTTTTCGAAATTTTATAAATATTTTTTTTTTCAAATTCAAAAACTGTCCCACAGAATTTAAAAAAAATCATAAAATTTCATTTAGTTAAAGCTAGGTACAAAATTTTCCAAAAACTGCTTCTTTTTGGTAGCCCTCTTGGACCATTTTTTTGGTTTTTGATTTTCTCGAAAACGGTACAACCGATTTTAATCATTTTTTTATGCTGAAGCTCCTCCAAAGTTTGAATATTATTGCGTATTGAAATTTTCAATTTTTTTAAAAATTTTCAAAAATTGTTTTTTGAAACTCAATATTTCGAAGACCCCATGTGCGATTTTTTTCAAACTTGACAAATAAAAGTTTATTAATATAATCTACAAGATTTGAGAAACAAAAATTGTTTTACTTAAAAGTAAAGGTACTCACCATACAAATGTTAAAAAATGGTTTTCAAAAATCGTATTTTTCTCGAAAACGATTCCGAGAATTTTGATAAAATTTTTTTTATTTTGATTAATTTTTACGATCTATAATTTAATAAAAAAAATTAAAATTAAGACATTACTGACTGTACCTACAATAGAACCATTTTTTTCGAATTTTGAATTGCTCATTATCGGCAGAACGGATTTTAATGAAATTTTTCATAGAGAAGCTTCTAAAAAGTTTAAGAAACATTACATTTCAAGACTTAAAAAAAAAAATTTTTAACAAGAAACTACCTTTACTGACTACTTTTAAAATATATGAGATGACTAAGCACAGTGCGAGTGTTAGAAAAATAGAGAAGGATTGAAGAGGAAATGATCAATGTGAGGGGCGAATAGCGACTCAGAAAATAGTCTCTATTCTTGCTAGTTTGTCCGGAATTTTACCGAATCATTTTTATTTTATTGTTGGTGTCAGAATATCATGACATTTTGAAATGTAGTATGTTTTGAAGATTTGTGCTAAAATTTGTGGATAATTTCTGTCCCCTCGATCGAAATCCTACGTAGCCTATATTTTAAAACTCGATAAAAAAGCCAGGATCAATATAAGTCGAGTTACTTATAAATGATTAAAAGAGGAACACAAGATATCCAACAAAAAGCGATTATGATCTGCACCTGCGTCTCTCGCCCGATTCCTACTTTCTAAGCTATTGAAAAATGAAAGTTAATAATTTTTTAAATTCCTAGATTTTACTAAAACAATGTTAGAAAAAAAAAAGAACCCTTTTTTGTCTTAAATATAAATAAAAACATTTTAACTTATTCATTAATGAAATCTTAAGAAAAACTCAGAATTTCAAGGCATACAAATATATCGCAGATCAAAGTGTATGATACTTTGCCCACAATTATCCCTGTTGACCCTATCCACTTATCATCGAAATCAAAAGTTCAAAGAAATAATATGAGCATGAGAAAGACACAAAGTAAGAAGACATTAAACTATAAAATGGAATTAGGCAAACCCATACTCATATACACGTATGAAATCAGGGAGGCATTGTCATGACCATAGAATTGCTCCTTTTTGGTGAAGTAAAATGGTCAAAAGGGTCTTCTATACATCAAGCATAGATTAGTATCCCTTTATTTCCCTGCGAAGCCTTTTCTTTTATTTGAGGCAAATAATCAACTATTATTTGAAATTTAGATAAACACACATGCATGCCCTTTTGAACTCTTTTCATGATATATAAGGGCATTTCACCCTTCTTGACTTTGATTCTATAAATGAACTCAATAAGATTTTAAAATAGATAAAAGAATCCTCGTTGCCACAAAGGGTTTGGTCATCTTAAAGGCTTTCTATATGAAAGTTCTTAGTCTTCTTGTAGTATAAGGGTATTTTTTTCAATAATGAAACTGAGAAGGATTCAAATTACTATTGTGAATATCAATTCAAACGAATTTTAACATCGGTGTCCCTTTTTTCAGCTTCGTTAATTACAAATATCAAAAAGTATGGTAGATACAGGTGAAATGGGATACCTTAAAAGAAAAAATTAATAAAACTTGGTAAAAAGTTTTATATAGCTAAGTAATTTCGAAAATTAAGAATTAAAAGATTTCTAATACCCAGAGTTAGGAGATGTAATTTTCAGACAAGATAACGGTTGGAATAAGAAAATCCACTTTTGGCCATTATTTATATAATACTGTCGTGAAAATTCAACGTGTTTTAAGCATACTTTAAAGTAAATAGCGTTCGATTTTAAACAGCCTATAGTGTTAAGGTATTAATATGTTACTACTTAACAATTTGCTAACTTTAAAGTATTAGTTTATTAACTCTTTCTTACTTTTGTAACTAGTTTCGAGCTAGATAGTATCGAGGTTAGAGAAAGTATAATGCTAAACTAAATTAAAATTTGAAAAATCGTTGTTTTAACCAAGAATTATACTAAAACCGTTTAACATCGTACTTATTCGACCAAAATTTTGCGCTAGTGGTTTCTTAATAAATTCGACCAGACAAAATTTTTGTAAATGGCGAATTTTTTTTTTGACTTTTCTATATTATTTTCTTAGCTTAGATCCTACACATGCATATGCATGTATATGGCAAGACGTGCATTGATAAGAAATCAAACTCAAGATTTTGACTTGACTTAATTTTATTCAAATTGACCAGCTGCGCCTTAAGGAGATTGAAGAGCCTAACAGATGTGTATCACAGCTCTATATGTCTGTCTGCTTGCTCTTTTTCATTTTATTATTCCCATGACACTTTTCTTTCTTCTGAAAAAAAACTACAATTAAATTGGAAAATTTTTCGAAAAATCGTTATTAATGCTACCGGCTATTGTCCCTTAGTTTTGATTTTATCAAAAACGGTACACCTAATTTTGATTTCTTTTCCTAAAAGGATTAAATTTTTGGATTTCTAAAAAAATATCAATTTTAATTTTTGGAAAACTCAATATTTCGAAATCCACATTCTCAATAAACTTGAAACATGGTTCCTAGGGGATTTCTTACACTGTTTAAAGGTCTTAAGAAAAAAATATACTTTGTCTAAAAATACAAATGGCAAACCTGTTGGGAAGATCTTATCTGTCTCGAAAACGGCTCCAAAAATATTGAATAATTTCGAATTAAGACGTTATTAAGAGCTACCTAAAATAGACCCATTTTTGTTTTTGAATTTCTCATTTAAATTAAATTTTCTCTAAAAAAAAACTATGAAAAACGTATTTATATTTAAAGATCTTGAACATAGTATATCAAAATTATTTTTTTTTTTGAAAATTCAAAATTTAAAAAAATTAATTTCATTATAATTTACAAAATAATTAAAATTTAATAAGTTCATAGAACTATGTGTAGATACTAAACAAAATCTCTGCAGCTTCTTGACAATTTATTAACTTTGATAATGTCAAAATACGTTTTTTTTTTTTAAATCGGATCATGATGAAATCGATTTCTGCCAGAACTTTTACGTGAGTAAAGTTGTAGCTTTCAGAAAAATAAATATTAATTCTAATGTGCTCTGTTCTGACACAAGTACGATTTTTACTTGCGACTTATTGGTACTATCGAACTCGAGATTTTGATCAACGTTGACATTACGATGATAGCGAAGACTAAAAAACTGGGTCTCGCAATTCCGTCTGTTCGACTACAGCCTAAGCGACTCGGCCGATTTTCTTCAAACTTGGTAGATATCATTTTTAATTTTTTCTTCTCATAGGTTTTTAATCCTTTTTTTTTAAGACCAAAAATAACGGAACCTGCCATACGATTTTTTCGAAATCTTATAAATATTTTAGTTCTCAAGAACTTTTCGACAAATTTAAGAAATAAAAACTCAAAAAAAATCATTTAGTTAAAGCTAGGTAATGGTTGAACATTTTTTTTTCGAAAAATGGTTATTGAAGGTACCCCCTTGGAACCATTTTCTTTGTTTTTGATTTTCTCAAAAACGGTACCACCGATTTTGATCATTTTTTTTTCCTAAAGTTCCCTAAAAATTTGAATAGTATTGTGTATTCAAGTTTTCAAATAATTTTTTTTTTTGATTTTTAAAAGAAATTTCAAATTTTTTTTCAGAACTCAATATTTCGAAAACCCCGTTCTAGATTTTTTTAAACTTGATAAATTAAAGTTTTTCAATATAATGCTTTAATAATAATGTTTTTCAAAAATAGTAATTTTTTCGAAAACGCCGCCTAGAATTTTGATAAGAAATTTTTTTCTTCGAATTAATTTTTACGATCTTTAATTTAATAAAAAAATTAAAATTAAGATATTACAGCTTGTACCTACCATAGAACCATTTTTTCTAATTTTGAACTTCTCATTATCGACATAACGGATTTCAATGAAATTTCTTATAAAAATGCTTCTTAACAGTTCAAAAACGTTGCATTTCAAAACTAACAACAAAAAATTTTTTCAATTTTTGGAAAAAAGTCATTTTTTTTTTGGAAAATTTGATATTTCAAAAACGGCTCAATATTTTTTTTTGTAAATTTTATTTTCATTCGTAAAATAATGAAAACTTAAAGTTGGCGCACCAATTTTTTTTCTTAAAAAAATTTTGTTTTAAATTTTGTATATAAAAGCTTATTAATATCTGTTATAATTTTGGTTACTATCAAGGGAATTTAAAAAAATAATTTTATACTTGTGAACAGTTTTCTCTAATAACATTCATTTTTAAAATTCCTAGTCTAATACATAGGAACAATTTCGTACGACCCAGTTGAATTTGAAAATTAGAAGAGATGCTAAGCATATAACTGCCATATTTTTTTTTTGACATTTTATCATAAAATCAACCCTAAATCCACTTTTTTCTTACTCTGCGACGTTATACGAATTAATGAAATACAAAATAGCTAATAAATCATCATGATTTGAAAAATAATATTCGCTTGGAGCTCTCTATGTCTTATCTTGAGATAAACTTCACTTCGAATTCTAAGTGGCACTGAAGAAAAAAAACAAAAAACTTTTTATCAAAAGAAGAATGAAAATGTGAGAAATGAGAAATGTGATGAACAACCAAATTTTCGAAACCAAATTTGAGCCCAATCTAAAAAAATTTCAATTAGTTTAACAAAAAAATCGTAGCGCAATTTCTTGAATCAATACTTTACTCATTTTTCTGTAACTAAGGTATAATTGATACTCAGACCAAATCCGATATTTTTTTTAATTCTTTCTTTCTACGTATTCGGACATTTCCTATACGCGTGCTGAGAGAAATCAAAGGTCACGGTAGCGCCTAGTCAAGTTCAGCAACACACCCTTTCTACAGGAACAAACTCAGACGATCTTGGACCCTCTTCTAACCTCACTATCAATAATGTCAAAAACTTCAAATACACAGTATTTGGTGAACTGATCAAACACAGACCTCTCACCAAATTTCAACACTCTAGAATTAGTTGTTTCTGAGATATAGGAATTCGAAAATTGCTAAAACCTATCTGACTGACTCACTGGTAGATCATCAAAATTCTGGAGCACATACCGATACCGATAATTGTGTACAACGATAGGTCTTGTAGTGCATACATCAGAGGGCGTGGCATCCACCCACTTTTTCAAAACTTCGTATAAATTATAGGAAGGACTTCCGATCGCTGTAGAACGATTAAGAAGTCTACACTAGCTTCACTAATTATTTTCCAAATATTCACATGACAAAATAAAATCTTTGCAAAAAGGAGCGAAATCGCAGCAAATAACATAAGCGTTAGATTAGAGAGCCAAGTTCTCATATGTACAAAAACACTGAGTTGCAAGTCGGCCATGAAAAGTTGTGAGATCTAAAAGTACGCCAAGTTCTAAGTTTATGTGGTTTAATACCTAATTTCTTAAGTAGAGTTCTATCGAAACAACTTCAACTTTTGAGGGAGAATTTTGTTATCTACGAGTATTCTTATTACTGATTGAAATTCGGAGGGTCAGCTTGATAAGTTTTCTTTTAATACTCACAATTTAAAAGTTTCTGAAAACATGACCAGTAAAGCCTCCAAATTTTAGTTAGTTACAATTATAACATTTCAAATCGGTGTCTGAAAAAACTTTAAATTTAATACCACATACATATATATTCTCCTATCTGGACTCATTTGTTTAATAAGCCGATCGTTAGCAGCTTTATCGGCAAATACTCGTACATTAGGTCCCCATCGAAAGAGGTCCAAGTGTGAAGTGTCGTAAATTAGAATTTGCTTACAACTTCCAAACTAATTGATACTTAATCTGACGCTATCTTTAAGATAAGCTTACCTCTTGTCTGAACAGCCGAAAAGAGCCTTTACAAAAAGCCAACCAGCATCTTTTGGCAAGATCTCTCATTACAACCATAAAATTGAGCCAACTCGAAAGCATGCTGTGGTCAGATTAAAAGGACATAAAATACAAATTGCAACACTCACCTGCTGAAAAGCCGAAAAACCTTATTGCAACCATACACACCGGCAACTTTGTCGCTCTTCCTTATCATTCAGCTTGCAGTAAATTGCAATGCATAGCACACATACTTAAGCTGGGCATTACTTTCGGATCTTCGTATAAGTCCTGACATGTTAACAGCAATTTTATCACACATTTCGACGTTGTGTAGTGATTTGTGTTGATGCTGATTTAGCCATAAGACCAAACCAAAACAAAAATCCAATCGAAGACGCCTGTGAATTTGTACCTTTATCTATCTGTATTTCGAAGCTGGGGCTCTTGCTCTGTGCCTGGGAGGGACATTTGATTTTACTACATTTGTATTCCTACACGTTCCTGGCTTAAAGCCACCCATATAGAAAAAATTTGTATCTTTCAATTATGTTGGTACATGGCATTCCGAGGCGAAATAGTTTTTATTGTCTGCTGTTGCTGCTGCAGCACTGGAGCAACTTCAGCTGGGAGCTTGCCCCGTTTGCCTTTTGCATCTGCAGATCGAAGCTCTCTCGCACGTCACGTTGAACGTTGTCGTTCCCGGGTAGAAAATTATCTAGGAAACACTATCGAATAGCGTGGCCCTAGCTAGATTGGCCATTATATAGTAAATCCTATGCTGGGCCTAGACAGATGCAAGCCTGGCGGATCTTGACTAATTTATGCTTATCCTGGCTTTATATTGAACCTGGCTAGAACTGCCTATTTATTGGCTTTTCCAGGAGTATCTTAGACTGGGCCTAGATATTTTTTACTTGATGTATCCTAGATATGAAACTTTTCCTTGGCGATATATTGGCCGTAGATAGTATCGCCTCTTTATTGGCATTGTAACAAATAAACTACAAGGGACCTGGATAGTTTTTACTTGGTGTAGCCTGGATAAGGAATTGTATCTGGGCGTTATATTGGCCTTAGCTAGTCTCGCCTCTTTATAGGCATTCTCAGATGTTACTTATACTGGGGCTATATAGTTTTTACTTGATGTATCCTAGATGTGCCTATACATATATGTCTCTATAAAAGGCTATCCATTATCCTTCTAAAAACATATCTTTTTTGTTTTGGTCATAAATCGGTATTTTTCAGATTCTTTAATACGTATTTAAGTCTTTTAAACAGTATAATTAAAAGAGAATTATTTGAGTAGCACTTTGAGACACGATATTTTATATATCACAGTGGCGCAATAGGTAGCGCACAAGCACGGCAAGCGAGAGGACTCGGGTTCGAATCTCAGTGGAGGTAAATTAAAAAAAAAAAAAAAATTCTTTCATTCCAGCAAAAAATCACATAAAGAGTCGAATATAGGGAGGCAAAGAAAAAATGAAAATAATCAACAATAATAAAAAATAAAAAAAATTTTTTTTATTGTTTCTAATAATTTTTTTAAGAATTGCCGTAGCTCTTGTGCTACTTGTGCAGACCCATCTAGGGTCCATATAGGAACATCTAGCAAGGCCCATTATATACGGAGCATTAACAAATTAGCGAGGGACAAGCTAGATAATGCTCGGTAGGGCCATGATTGAAACTAAGAAAAACTAGCTGGGGCCTTGGCATTATCGAGTCGAAAATTCTACCCGGGTTGTTGTCCAAAATGCTTGTCGCTCCCTGCATACCGGTCGAGACATAAATACAAAATGCCAGAAAGAAAATCCCACTGGAAAAAAACAAATGCAAAGTGCACCAGGTTCCCAGGAAGTGAATACCCTTGCTCCAAGGACATTCTGATGCATTTATGTAATAGGTGGTATGTTATGGTGCAACATTGGGTTGTCGTTGTGCGGAATGATTTTGCCCAGAGACACATCGCATAGAGAGAGACATACCGAAAGCATTAGGTATATTGAAAAATTATAGAAGAATTTCATTTGAGTTATTGTTAGGCTGATCGAATCTGACGGATTCTTTGAATCCGTGAGATTAATTTCCATGCAATCAATCATCGCAGTGTAGGTATATAGCTGACAAACCTTTTGCTTTGCAAGTAAACGTAGTCGTTGTCGTCGTCATCATCATCGTCGTCGTTGTCGTTGTCGTAGTCACAGTCGTCCCGTCCAATTCAGATCGGATCGGATCGGATGGAGTGCGCGGTAGGAGTTTCCGTTTGGATTTATTATTGTGGAATCGAAATTGAACGACGAATGTTGGGTTTTATAGTAGTTGTTGTTTTTTTTGCAATAGATTGGAATGCTGTCGCATTTCCTTATAGTTAAACTATATGCTGTCGGAGGAGGGACTATAGTTAAGCGGAGTATAGTAGGTGTAATTTTTTGCCAAGCAGCAGCATAAGCCAGCATCAGTGACAAGTTAAACGAGCTACTGGGTTATGTGTATCGATTTATCTGATTGCTTTTAATGTCAATTGCTGTGGATTTGATAAATGTAAGGAGGCTTTATGGGTAACTGTGCGAGTAAATCTATTAATTAAATACAAAAAAGCATAATATCTTGCCTAACGGGGGCTTAAATAAGGTCATGTTATGGATTCTTTCGAAAAACGTTTAACGTTTGATATCTTAATAAAATTCAAGTAAGGTTAAAGATGGATACCTTACGATTCTTAAGATCTACGAATTGCATTTCTTGGAAACACTCGCTTAGTTGAGATTTCAGGTATCTCAATTAAATTAATATCATAGTTTTTCTCAGAAAAAATTAAATTTCAGTTTAACCGTCAAAATACTGAGGAAAAAATAAGTCCGATTCGCTTGCTCACTTTTTGCTGGAGCAATAAGCGGAAAAACTGTGAGTTCGGGATGATCTCAAACCATACTACATGTATCTGATTTAAAATTTTTATTTGCGGCTTACAGGTACTATAAGGTAAGTTATGCTTTCGTAAAAAAAATCGAACTCGAGATTTTGATCAAAGTTGACATAACGATGATAGCGAAGACGAAAAAAGATTGTCTCGAATTCTGTCTGCCTGCCTGTTTGCCTAAACGGCTCGGCCCATTTTCGTCAAACTTGATAATCATCGTTTTTAAATTTTTCCCCCAAAAGTTTTTTTTTTTCTTTTTTTTTTAAGACCAAAAATAACGTTACCTGCCATTCGATTTTTCTCGAAACTTTATAAATATTTTTTTCTCAAAAACTGTACCACAGAATTAAAAATAAAAAATTTAAAAATTTCATTTAGTTAAAGCTCAGTAATAGTTGAAAAAAATTTCCCAAAAAATGTTTATTTTTGGTACCCCCCTTAGAACCATTTTTTTTGTTTTTGATTTTCTCAAAAAGGGTAAAACCGATTTTGAGTAAAATCCCCAAAAGTTTTAATATAATTGTGCATTCAAATTTAAAAAAAATTTGTTTGGATTTTTTTTTTCATAGCCCAATATTTCGGAAACCCCATGCTCAATTTTTCTTAAACTTGATAGATGAAAGGATCTCAATATAATCTACAAGATTTGAGAACAAAAATTATTTTATCTAAGAATAACGGTACCCACCATACAAATGTTAAAGAATGGTTTTTGAAAATCGTTTTTTTTTTTCTCGAAAACGGCTCCGAGAATTTTGAATAAAATCTATTTCTTAAGATTAATTCTTACAATCTATAATTTAATAAAAAAAAAACTTTGAAATAAGACATTACTGACTGTATACCTCCCATAAAACCATTTTTTCGAATTTTGAATTATCGGCATTTTACGGATCTTAATGAAATTTCTTATAGAGAAGCTTCTCAAAAGTTTCAAAAACATTGTATTTCAAGATTTAAACAAAATATTTCTTAAAAATTATTTTTTTTTTACTTTCTTAAAAGAAACCTGTATTTGGCCTACCCTTTACATTGACACTGAATACACACCTATTCCCCATTTTCCGCAGTTAAGGAGAACATTTTCATCCACATAAAATTTACATATAATTAAAGAAGACAATCAATTCTAGGTTTCTTTAATTCGTGTCCAGCGCCACTATTTCTCATCATTTAAGGATCGATTTGGATTAGATTTTCGATCCATGAGTTAAACAATCTGTTTAGAATTTGAATGAAGAAATAATCTGTTTATAACAAAAAGAACAAAAATAAAATGCACGACTGGGTCGCACGAACTTGCTCCTATGTAATAGACTAGGAATTTTAAAAACGAATGTTATTAGAGAAAACTAAAATTAATTTTTAAATTCGTAGTAAGAGACAAAAACAGAATGCTATTCAAATATGAATTTATGCAAGAAGAAAAATTATAAGTCGTTTTCATGGTTTCTTAAAAAAAAGCTTTTATATACTTATTTTTTAAAAGATTTTTAAGAAAAAAATTTGGTACGCCAATTTAAAGTTTTTATTATTGTTCGAATAAAAACTTAATTTACAAACAAAAATATTGAGCCGTTTCAGAGATATCGAATTTTCAAAAAAAGAAAAAAATAGATTTTCTTTTTCTTTTTCGAAAATTCAAAAAAGTTTTGAAATGCAATATGTTTTAGACTTTTTAGAAGCTTCTCTATAAAAAATTTCATTAAGATGTGGATAATGAGAAATTCAAAATTCGAAAAAATGGTTCTATGGTAGGTACAAGCTGTAATATCTTCCAAATTTTTTTTTTATTAAATTAAAGATCATAAAAATTAAGTGAAAGAAAATAAATTTGATCAAAATTCTAGGCGCCATTTTCGAGAAAAATTCGATTTTTGAAAACCATTTTTTTTAATTTTTCAACATTTGTATGGTGGGTACTTATTTCTCACATCTTGTAGATTATATTAAGAAACTTTTATTTATAAAGTTTAAAAAAAATCTAGTTTGGTGTTTTCGAAATATTGAATTATGAAAAAAGAATTTTGAAGTTTTTCTTAAAAATTCAAAAAAAATTTTTTTTGAAAATTTGAATACACAATTCTACTTAAATTCTTGGGGAGCCTTAGCAAAAAAATGTAACGTTTTTGAGAAAATCAAAAACAAAAAAATGCTTCCAAGGGCGGTCCCCTCAATAACCATTTTTCGGAAAAAATTTTTAGCTTTAACTAAATGAAATTTGTTTGTGTTTCTATTTTTTAAATCTGTCGAACAGTTTTTGAGAAAAAAAATATTTATAAAATTTCGAAAAAAATTCGTATAGCAGATACCGTTATTTTTGGTCTTAAAAAAGAAAAGAAAAAAACGTGTGGGGGGAAAAATCAAAACCCATATCTACCAAGTTTGACGAAAATCGGCCGAGCCGTTTAGGCTGTAGTCGAACAGACAGACAGACAGAATTTCGAGACCCATTTTTTTAGTCTTCGCTATCATCGTAATGTCAACTTTGATCTAAATTTCGAGTTCGGTTTCTTTTACGAATATATAACTTGCCTTATAGTTATAGTACCTATAAGTCGCAAGTAAAAACAAACAAAATATATTAAAACGCGAGTACTGCGTCCATACATCAAAATTGGTAGTTCAAATTAGCCTCAACACTGTATAGGCAATTTAAACGTTGCAATTTTTTAGTTGTTTCTGTTTAGGGTTTCCTTGCAACTGCACAAAAAAATTTATTTTGATTTACGTGTGCGTTAATAGTTTATGTAACTTTCATGCTTAATTAACTTTAAACACCCTTGAAATCAATCTACATTATTTCTCACAATTTACATAAGTTTTCTTGATGAATTGGAAAATATTTATGGAAATTGGCACATCGGTAGATTTTGGGTGGGTGGAATCTCCTTACGAACATAAAACCTACATAACTGTCGAACTGTATTCGTTTTTGAGTATAATGAAAATGAAAGCAGACACTTACCGCCATATTATTCACTCGATACTACCAGATTAAAACTTAAATCCGGGTCTGTATTTGCATTGAACTTGTATAACATACATCCGGATTTAAGTTTTGATCTGGATGAATCAAATGAATAACATGACCGTTAGATTCTGTTTCAATAGTGTATAGGGCTCCTCACGGATCTCATCGACGCGACGAAAACATCATAATGAATAGGGTAATGCAAAGTCACAATCTAAGCAAAAACTCGTGTTAGAGCTGTGCCAATCGTTCATTTTGAAAGTTCGAATCAATTAATCAATGATTGTTTGGTTCAAGGATTCGATCTTTTCAATCATTTGTTCATTCAATCAAAATCATTTTTATCCAAGCGTTTCGTTCCGAACGAGACCTAGATCTAAATCTAGAACTAAAATATTATTTTTCCGAGACCAGAATAATGTTAAAAAGAACGAAAGTTTGGCTGTATCTGCTGCTTTTTGACTTCGTTCACGCCATCTCCCGGTGTACATAAAATGAAGAATATTTTTTCGTTTTATTTTTATTCCTATTTGGTATTGTGAAATGACTGAAAACAAGTTGAATGAACGAAACCTAACTTTTCTTCGTTAATTTCGTTCACTTTATGTTCATGGATTTCATTGGCAAGAGATTGACATTAGGATCGATTGATTTGGTCTTTTGTTATTGGAATCAATCTTTTTGTTGAACGGGTCACAAAGACTGAATCAATCGCGATTGACACAGGTCTAACTCGTGTAAGCGCATCTTAAGTGATTGGCAAATATGAACATTGGCGCTGTTATCGTTAAGATGACGATAAATAAGAATAAACGTGAAAACATTCAAAAATGGAATTCCTCAAATTATTTCCGTACAATTTTTGAGAGTATGTTTTTAATTTTATGAATATTGTTTATTTAGCAAATGTTTAATTTGTTTTATTATGGGATATATTATTATAAAATCATAGATAGAAGTGTCATATCCGTAACAATAGAACACACACAAATTTTCTACCTTAAGTTATAGTAAAACTTAGGCTTTTTTTATTGTGTTTAAGCTTAAGTTTTGTTTATAATCTTAAAAAAACAGAAAGAATCTATCAGTTAAAACACAAAACTCGTAAGTTCCAGACATTGGTATGCAATAACCCACAGTTCCTAAAGAAAACGTCACGAATCCGGCACTATTTATATGAAAGGTTAGAGATCCAATTTGAACTATGTAGAATGCCTTCAAAACCATACACAAATATCTCTTTGTATAGTTTCAAATAACAATTGAATTCCCATATCATATTTTTCATGTTTCATTCCATGTCCGATTGAATCAATCCTATATAGCCATGTCCGGATCATTAAGTCGCATGTCTACCAACAGACCTACCGTTCACCACAGATTTAAAAAAAAAATCTCCCAAATTGACAATTAAAACTCTCGAAAGCGCCACCGTCCTCGTGCATGCGGAGAGCCCGCCATCTATTGGCTTTGTGTGCCCGTCAATTATTTCACTTTTCAGCGGCAAAAGGCCACCAAGTGACGACGATGACGATGACGACGGCAACTGTATACAATGATGCGACTAAAGTCGGCGACGTGCGATTATCAACTTCAATATAATTGTGCAATAATTTAAGTGATCGCTTTTGCGCTGGAACCATCAACAGCAGAAGCTCTGGGTACTCACCATCGAGCAATTACCAGCATAAACAACAACACTGATTGGGATCACTCATGTAAAAAGAGAGACTCCAACGACAACGAAGAGGTTCGCCTGGCTGCCTTCTAAGCGAGCTTCATTCGCAAAAGTTCCATCCAAATCAGTCTAGCAGCCAGCGCAGTTAAGATCCATCAGCATAGAAAGGTTGAAATGCAGGCCGAATGGAGGTGGTGGTGGCTCAAGCATCCATCTTGCAACCTGCCAAATGAACACTTCTGTGTGCCAGTGCACGAGAGTTATTACACGATCGTCTTTCTGTCGGACCTCATGAAATATCCATAAATCCATTTTACTGATCGCTTTTCGTGAGGCATGAAACACCGATTCGCTGATGCTGGTTGCAAGTCCACTTACAAGCTCGAGATTCCGTCTCCGGATTATTACCGCTGCCACAGTTCACGATCCACCATCCACGCTCCAGAAATATCATAAGCGACCAAGAGAGTGAGGGAGAAAGAGACGAAGACGAAGGTTCGAAAAGATGAATGGACCATTGGACCTCATCTGTGCGCTGATTGTGGCCACCATCTGGACGTAATTATATGCAAAGTGCCTCCTGTGCATTCTTATTTACGACCAGCACCGTTGCATTACTCACCTCTCCGTCTATAGTGGAGCTCGCTGTGCCACTATGCAGTCGCAGGGTATTGATGTGGCAGAAAAACGCTTACGACCAACGTGAGTCTCTTGAACTATTGAGCTGAATCTCATGTTGGTCTGGGGGTCGCTCGGCTGGACTTCCAGCCACGATATCTCGGCGGAGTTGATTAGTCGTGATGCACAGCAAAGCTAGACCAATGGGTAAACATTTGTTTTCATGAACGGATGTTCACATCCTTAATGGGGGCCTAGAGTTTACCTATGAGGTCGTTCTTATTTTTTTTCTTTTTGAGTGTAGTTTCTGCGGGCAAATATTGTTACATAAGTCTGCGGGAGTTATGTGATCGAAATGACCTGGTTTCTTCTGCGAAGTGGTGGTCGGCCCGGTGGTGGCGTGTGTGGATAGCACGAGAGAATCACTTCTATGGATATTGGGGGGAAATAAAACTAGGCTATAGCAATTTGCATAATTTCTTGTTGTCTTCGGGAAGAATTGTGTCATAACTTAATCTTGAGTCAATACAATTTGATGAGCATAATAATCATGATAGATAGAATTAGAATTGTCTTGCTATATTTTCAAATGAGTTCCTAATTCTAATGGGGGATCAAGGAAACCAACAGCATCTATACACCATCTTGATTCACTGGAACGAGCTTCAGGTTTCTCTGTCTTACTTTGTGTTTTAAGCTAGTCACCAGCCTTGACTTCTAGTATTTCCTAAGTCTGGTGAAACTGGCCTGGGTCTGCTTCCACTTCATGGAGTTCTCTGAACTTTCTCTAAGTCTTGTCTGGCAATTTTAGAAGAAATAAATACAAAATCCAGAAGCTTTGATTCAATCAACCATTTCAAAACCCTGTGTGAACAACTTAAGCTTATGTAAGACGTACCAAGATTCACGAATTATTATTCCAGTGCTGGTTTCTGGGATCTGAGAATTCTGAGCTATCACAGAAATTTGCGGAAACAATTCTTCAGCAACATTCCTAACTTATGCTGTCAAGAAGCAAACAAAAAGTTTTTGGAATCCATTTCTCAACAGCTTGGTTTCACAGATTTTGAAAATCGGTGGAAATCTTCAAATGGCACTTGCTAATATTTGGTACCAAGCAGTGTAGGACTCTTACCACACGAAAACAATCGGCTTTATATTCATTCTATGGAAGATCGACAAACATTTTTTTTTTCTTAATTCAAAATCCAATTGGGCGAAGTCTAAACTTTTTCTTCTCTCCCATACCCTTAAGACCATCAAGTCATGGGACTTTACTCTTCTAAGTCTCCGAACATTGTTGCATTCATTTAATACGGTTTAAATTTCGAATCGATATTAATTCCCAGTCGCTGAGTGTCTGACGAAGCGGGATTTTTATCCACTTCTGCGACAATTTCTATTTGAATGAGTAATCAATTTGTGATTCGGCTAATTTAAAGCCTGTAGTACCCCTTAGAATAATGGTTAGTGCGTTGGACTGTCATACAGAAGGTCTTGGGCTTGATTCTCAGCCGCTGCTCTTGTGAAGAATTCACAAATCCTCTAATAGTATCTCTTGTCATGAAATTTGCTGCTCATTAGCCTTTCGGGATCTTCAGAAAATTGTAGGTCCCTTGAATTCCTGTTGACGCACACAGCAATATTTGAGAGTTGTAAGTCACTAGGCTTAGGCTCTCTACGAGCCGTTATAGACTCCTATTTATTTTTATTTTTAAAGAGAATGTTTATGATTTTCTGCCCACTTCTCTAAATTTCAATGCAAAGATGTCTCCGTTCTTACGAGCTTCTTAGTAAGGGAGTACAAATTTTCCCTATCTATGTTCTTTTGTGCAAGACATTTCTGTGAAATGAAATTCATACCTCAGCGAAATGTCAGCAGGGTTAACCCTTTACTCTTCGCATACAATTTAACAAACTTCTACTTCTACTATTGACAAACTTTGTACTCCTCTTCACTTTTAAAACATTGAAACTGTTAAAGAGCAAGAAAAAATTATTCAGTTTACTGAAGAAACCTCAAAGCCCTATTTCTTTTAATTCTATTTTAATCCAAAAGCAGTTTTTTGCTATACTACCTTAGGAATTCCAGATACAAAGTTTAATCAAAATCGGTGGAAATGTTTCTGAGCAAAATTGAAAAAGTCAAATTCGTGGTCCGGTAGATACCCCTTCTATATGAACTGAAGCATACAAAAACTCTCTGTACAAAATTTTAAAGAAATCGGTCCTCAAGTCTACCGTGTAGTTCGATACACCTACATCAGAGCCATGGAAGAAAAGACGCAGAGGCGAACCCGCACAAATCAACGTCGACACGGGCAGTTTGACAGATGTCATTTTCTGAAAGTTTTTCATCATCGTAACGTTAAGTTTGTATAAAAACTTTTTATATTTTTTTATCGGAACTAATTATTGCCCTATCTAGTAAGTCCGAATATGTTAGCCCAATATTATTATTTTACTTATTCGAAACTTCAAAAGCAGAAATTCCACAAAAATTGAGAATTTAAATCTATTTAAAGTTGTGTATAGGGTTTTTGAGAAATTGTTAAATAAGACGCCCCCTGCTATCCCACATAATCATTTTCACTATACGTAACGGGGGATGGCTGAGCTTTATACGCCCTTTTTTCTTTCTAACTCAGTTACACGTTTTTTTTCATCTTTTTCGGCACACAAAATACAATTTGAGAACTCACACCAAAAGTCAATAAATGGGGACATGTGGCGTGTGTTGTGTAACATTCGAAGGGATGAAGACGGATCATGCGGATGGATGGGATTGTGCTGTATTGGAGTTCCCAGAGCGCAGCAAAGAAAAAAAAAAAGTGTAAAACCCGGGGGTAATAAAGAAAAGGGGGCTTAATATCAAACAGTAAGTGACAAAAAGGAAATGCGACATCCATTTGTGAGAAATACATACAAAAAATTCGTTCATCTTGTTAGGCGGCCTCCCCATCTTTGCATTACAACTCCAGCGGTTGGTATATACGTGTGTAACCAAGCTGTAGCTCTATCTGCTAAATTCTGTTCTACTTATTTTCTCCATATATATATTATGTATGTATGTATACCTAACTGTTTATACTTTCATATAGAAATATATTTATACAATTGGGTTTTTTATTATTATCCTTTTTTATGTTCGGTTTTTGCATTGAAATTGAAGATCGAGCCTCAAGGAGTATGGGTTTCGAGAAAATGTTACAGGTCCTCCAGGTGTATGTGTGTACACATGGGTACACGAGTATTGTGCATTTTATTTTTTGTATCCAACAGAAATATTGGGGAGTAGGAAAATGCAAAACAAATCATCCTGGAAGCTGACAAAAAATATTACATTCTTGTTGTCTCCATCTCCTGGTGATGGTGTACTACGACGTAGGTTGTAGTTATATATAGTCAAGGTGTCGAAAGGGGCACAACTGTGCAAAGGTATGCTTTTTCCATTTCATACTACTGCGAAATTGGTATTTTCTAAACTTGCATGTGAATAAATCGAATTCACTTCGGAAGATGTTGAAATAAGCGCACAATCAAGTAGAATGTAATTGCTTTTGTGACTCCAAGTAACTAAGGGGCACTAAATTGTAGCATAAGTAAATTCAAAACGAAAATCTTAAAATCAGTAAAATTTCAAATGGAAGATTTGTTTCTATCCATAACATTCATAGCATCGATGCTGCAAGACTAATAGATCATCCTACTGGATATTAATGTTTTTCTCGCATGTTTCTGCCAAAGACATCCCAATAGTTAACCAATTCTAATTTATCTTCGAAACTGTATTTAAGGAGTTCCAGTTTTTTGCAAAGCTCGTTAACTTTTTTAATCATTGATTGTAAGTTATGAGGCGATTCCGATAGGCGATCAATATCATTTGCGTAGATTAAAACCTTAATGAATTCTTGAGCATTTTGATCCCAGCCGCAGATAGTCCGATATGTCATGTCATATTATATGAATAGAGAAAATAGGACTACTCTTAGAAGACAATCCCTGATTAACTCTGATCTAAGTTTCAACCCATTCAGACATATTATTTCTTCCATCCTATACATGTTTGGCGCATGTTTTTGTACACATTTTTTAAGACTCTCCACATTTTCGTTGATAAACTCTTTCTGCGACAGTTTATAGAAAAGTGTGTTGGAGTCGATCGGGTCAAATACAACAAAAAGATCAACCAAAAACCCGAACAAATTCTTATTTTGCCTAGGAAAGTATTGTTCGACAGTTGTGAGTACGAAATGCTGTCAACAGTTGAATAGCCCCTTCGGAAACCTGCTTGATATTCAGTTAATGTTTTATTTCTTTCTACCGAGGAATTGAGTCGCACATATGTGGGAATGAAGTGATAACTCAAGGTTTCGAGAACTTGTACTTACTAACTTTCAAATAAATAAATTTCCGTGATACTCGTATTAAAAAGATTTTTCTATGTTTTATTTCAAAATAAAGTTCTCCGCCCCCACAAAAAAACACCCTTTAGATGAAGCAAAACAAAAACTCGAATTTTTCTTCAAGAAAATCACATAAGATTGTAATTAATAGTAAATAAATAATAAAGTGTTAAAATTCGGTTCTGTATTTTTTCTAAGTAAAAAATTTTGTGTTTTTGGAAAAAATTAGACAGTTTTCGAGCATAAAAACAGTCGAATACTGCGAAAACCAGTATAGATACGAGTGTACCTGATACCGTATGAAGATACCTGAACACACGAAAGCACTAACGTAAGATCACACAATCCCACGGATGCAAAAACTAAGACACCAACGAGATGATATGAGAAAAACCAATTTTTTGGAATTTGAAAACCATTTACCTCTATTTTAGCTCGTTTATAAAATAAATCGATTTAATTATTATTCAGTTTGTAATTCTAAGCATTTGTTTCGATGAGGCCAAATTTTGCGGCGTTTGTTCCCAAAAACGTACATGGCAGTAAAGTTGTGGGTTTTTTTTTGTTGATTTAACCATGTAAAAACTGATTTTCAAACACTTTTTCGAACACTAAAATATCAACTTGAAGGCACATTTTCAGGGCAGCAAATTCAAGGGGAAGGTATACGCAAATAATTTTTTGTTAGTGAGCTTTAGATATTTACATAAAAGCTATAAGATCCTAAATTCAGCCTTTTAAAATTTCACTGAAAATAAATTCCTAGGTAATATTGACAAAAAAGTTTTGTTAACCTTTAACAAAACAATTTTATCGTTTTAATAAAATTTTTATCAATACGAAAGAATGATTTTGTTGATTTCACAAAATTTTTATAATCCAGCATGATTTTTTGTCAGTTTAACAAAATATGCACTACAAATAATTATATTGTCAGTTTAACAAACCAAGTTTTGTTAATACGAGTATAACAAAATAAAACAGAGATTTTTGTCTCATCGACAAACTTTTTTGTGATGTTAACAAAATGTTTGTTTTATCTACAAAAAATCTGTTTTGTAAATGTTTGTCAATATCATAAAGTTTTTGTCAATTTAACAAAAAATGAAAACATTTTTGTTAAAATGAAAAATATTTTGTTTTGGGGTTGAATTATTTTGTAATATTGATAAAATAATATTATCAGATAGATAAAACTATTTTGTAAGGAAACCAAAAAATTTCGTTTGTGTATGATATAGTTCACACTCGGTTTTTGTTAAAAAAAAACCATGTTAGATTAACTGAACTTAACAAAATTGCGTATTGTCCATACGCTACGCGCTCACAGATGGTTGCATGTGAGATCGTAGGGACGAGACGCCAATGTTTGTGGACTTAAATCACAAAAAAAAAAAACTATTTTGACAAAATTAATTTTGTTTTTTGTGGATTCAACAAAAGAAATTTGTAAAATTGACAAAATATTTTTTGAATTGACAAAATATTTTGTTAATTTAACAAAATATAACACGAAATTTTTGTTAATTTAACAAAATATTTTGTTAATGTAACAAAACAATTTTCTTAATTTAACAAAACAATTTTATTAATTTAACAAAACAATTTTGTTAATTTAACAAATAATTTTTGTTAATCCGATAATAATAAAAAAACAATAACACTAACAAAAAAATTGTTAATACAACAAAAGAATTGTTAATATGACAAATTAATTTTGTAAATTCTACGAAATTTTGTCATATTAAAAAAATATTTTTGTTATTTCAACAAATTTATCTGTTAGCATAACAAAATAATTTTGTGGGTACAACAAAATATTTTGTGTTACCTCAACAAAATTCTATAATTTTTGTCAATTTGATAAAACTTTTTGTTGGACGTATATTGACAAAATTTTTGTTAAATCAACCTAGATTTTTATCATATGTATCTAGATTTTATTTTCAGTGTTCATATGATCTGAACTCCTACTTTAAATGTGCTTTTCTATACCTACTGAAAATTGTTTAAAAAAAATATTTTCAAATTTTTTTTTTCATTTATCTTAGCCAAGAATAATTTTGTACTGTCAAAATGACATTATTTCCATCATATTCTAGGCATAAATTTGCATGAAAAGGTTTTTATGTCAAAAATTGGGGCATCTTTAATGGAAGAAAATAAATATAGCAATTTATCCGCTAGGCATACTCAAAGAAAAATATCAGGTTCAGATTCAAAAAGTATCTTGTTAAATTGACAAGATGCACTTTCCCATATAAAGTTTGTTGGAAAACAAGACAATTTATACAAAATTTTATTCATGTTTATATTAACATGGCGCTGTTTTATATTTTAAAAAAATTTGTATTCATAGTTAAATCAACATGTCACTGTTTGCAATGTAATTAATTTAAGAATATACCTTGGTAATTCAACATGAAGTTCTTCTGAATAAAAAAAAATTGACAAGATTTTGACATGATCGCAGTGTTATTTCTTACTAAATTATGCTATTTTGAAATTTTCAAATTTAAATTTAACTAGGTACATATCTTGTTGACTTAAGGGTACATATAGTTATTTTAATCTTTTCAATTTCAAATTATTGAGATTCAGTTTAGAAGCAAGACATTGTCTTTTATAGTACTTAACAATACAGATAATGATAATGACAATTTATTGCATACCTCATGAACTTAACCTCATTCTGAGTTACCTTAGCAATTTTTTAATAATTTAAAAAAGAGCATCATGTTAACATTCTAAAACTGTCAGTCATTAATTGATCTTTTTTTATTTAACCCAAAAACAGTTTTGATTTTACAGCATTACAATCTATATGAATATTATTAAATGTTTAAAATAATCAACAAAATAGCAAATCAATCTGATGAATTGTTATTTTCTATTTAATTTAACAAGATATTTTATCTTGCTGTACATAAGTCTGGGATTTAATTCTCAATTGACAATTTTTATAATTAGAAATTATTATACAAAAGAAAACTTTGTTTTGGAATTTTTTATTAAAACAGGTATTGGATTCCACCTTGATCTTTTAATCTGCTAGGTTCCATTTTATAAAAAGTTTGAAACTCAATTTTAACGGCACACATTTTTCTTCAGGGGTGTTGCCTCTTGCTAGGAATTGGATAGTTCTTCAAGAGTATCTCTTGGTCTTGTCATCAAAAATTGCCTCCGATCCTAGTTGTTCGGACTCTGGAACTAATTGTAGGTTTCCATCACTTCTACCAAAATTACGAGTTGCGTGTTGTTAGTCAAAAGGCTCTGAATATTCAAGAACTGTCGGGCAAACTGAATTTTATTTAGTTTTTATTTCCTTTGACCTTTTCCAAGTTTAATTTTTCACAAATCCACAACAAGTCCTTAAAGTAAAAACCTCTATAACGTAAAGTTAGAAGTCAGCCAATAATCCAAGATTTAAAGAAATTTTTACAAATGGTAGACTCAAAAACCACCTTAGTTTTTCTTTAGGATGTACATTTTGACGAGGACTAGGCTTTTAGTTAATACTTAAGAAGCATTCCTTTTAAAGAATTGGAATGTCCAAATTTTTTTCCGAGAGCAGCATTGCTATATGTATCTACTCGTAGAAGATGTGAAGGGTTGACTATTGATAGAATTTATTTGGCATCAGCATCGTAACCAATATTAGCTAACCAAAGCTCATAATGTTTGAAGGACGAATTCTCGACTCCGAATATAAATTATTTTTTTTAAGAACAATATTTTACGCGTTTAGTTTGTAGTATTTGGTAAATTCTCAAAACTAATTTTTCGGATCAATTTTGACTTAAAAATTATTTGAGTGTGAAAACTGGTGTCAAAAAATATACATACCTACATACAATATTGACTCAAAAAAACAAGAGTTCTATTATTATATCAAATAAATTTTTATTGGATTCCTTCGGCATTTTAAGTCTTCATCATAGAGGCATATGAGTATGTATATACCTATTCCAAGCTTAAAAAAATGATGAATAAATATTTGTTCCACTAAGTTTAAAAAACATAGAAAGATAAATGTAGATACAACTAAGCCAGAAGGAATTGAAAACAAAAGGTAGATGTTTCTCATCTATAACACAACACATTCTGCCATTTAAACAAAAAAAAAATAAAACCAAATTGGAAAGATGTGCGAACGACAAGGGGCTGCTGAAATTCATATAGAATGTACGCTATGACAAATTTCAAATAAACTTTCTCAACAAAAAAAATGGAATCTCCATATTTATATGAAAATTTGCATATATTCTATTTTTCGATGGAATAAAATTACTTTCGTCTTTCTGATGGGGTTTAGCTTTAGGTATTTTTTTTTTCAATTTTCTTACAACACCACACGACAAAAATAAGCTAAAAGTGACAAATAAAAATGAAAGCCGTCACTTGTGTGAGTCTTTTTCCAAATACTCGTATGTACGAGTATATACCTAAAAGACTTTATTTCAGCTTTTCTTTAATATGTATTCAATTCTCATGTATGTAGGTTTGGGAGTTGATTGGTATTTGATACATTTACAAAAAAAAAAACGCAATAAATGTTATATTGTAAAACAAATTGATGGAAAAAAGTATTTTTATTAAATCCAAATCCAGACTGAATTGAGTTTTTCAGAGTTAAATATTTTCTGAAAAAAATTCATGGACATAACTTAATGGAAATCATATCCACGTTTCGAAACGGTTGTAACTTTGGGTGTGAATCTGCTACCATATGAGTTTGATAGGAAGTGTTTCCCCTATTTTTTCTATTTTAATGAACCGTATAATTACACATTTTTGTTTTCGACAAACAAAGCAAGAGCCCCATAAAGCGATTTTAAACAACTTTGAGCATCTCTAGTTTGTCCACCGATGCGCCAGGTACCTTAATAATAAAATTCGTTATTTATTTTGCTAAAATATCTCCTAAAATAGTATGAAGTTAAAAAAATAGAATTTCGTTTGATTTCTAGAAGCAAACAAAATTTAAAAGATCATTTCAAATAAAAGAATTTTTTTTTTAAATTTAATATTCTGAAAACGGGTGAACGATTGCTTTTATGAAATTATTTCCTTTAATATATATTATTAAATACTTAAAATTAGTGTTGGGCATAATCGAATGATTTAAAGAATCGAGATACTAGTATTCGAATGATTTAAAGAATCGAATGATCATTCGAACGATATTCGAAGGTATATCATAGTAAAAAAAAGCAGGAAACATACACTTCTTTTCAAGGCAAAAAAAGCAAAAACAGAACAAAACAAAAAAATCATAACATAATGGTTATCGCTTCCCGTTTCTTTGCAATTCCATGCTTAGAGAAAGAAGATAAAAAAAAATGATTTGAGTATTCGAATGATTTGTGTGAAGAATCGAGATATCTCGAGATGTTGCCTGAATCGATTATAATCGATTATTTCATTCGAATGCGCCCACCACTACTTAAAATTGATTCAAAATAGCTTTTTTGGCCCTTAGTCCACAAAAATTGGCGTTTCGTCCCGGTGATCTCACATGGACCCATCAGTTGACTGTGTGTATTACAATTACATCTTGATCACAATTTTAATCTTGGTTGGGTATAATTCCCATTGGATTTTTGTCAAAAAATCGATGTAAGATGAACTGAATTTAACAAAAATTGCGTATTGACAAGGTCCCCACAGTCAATAGATGAGTCCATGTGAGATCACCGGGACGAAACGCCAATTTTTGTGGACTAAAGGCCAAAAAAGCTGTTTTGAATCAATAATTCAACAAGTCCAATAATAGTGCTAAGTCTTCTACTTGGCTGATTTATTTCAGTAGTATATAGAGTTTGTATTATAAAAACTCTTCATTAAATTAAAATTGGCGCAAATTTTTTGTTTAGGAAAAAAATTAAATTATTAATAAAAGGAGCTCCTGTGTAAAAATTTCGATCAGAATCGGTAGAGCCGTTAATGAGATATCCAAAAATTATGGTGATATGTACCGTTGATAAGTGTTTTTTTTTTGTTTTTTTTCGACCAAAATTTAGACCATGATTACAGTATAACACATATTTTTTTTCAAAAATTCCAAAAAATATGTTTTTGTCTTAAATTTTAATGTGCGATGTTTTTTTTAAGCTTTTTAAAAACTTCTGTATAAAATCTTTCATTAAAATCCATTATGCCGATAATGAGACATCATGTAAACGAAAAAATGGTTCTACAGTAGCAACTGTCAGTAATATCTTAATTTGAATTTTTTTTATTTTATAAGGTGTCGTTTTCATGAAAATTGCAATTTTTGAAATCCATTTTTATAAATTTGTATAACATTTGATATAAATACAATTTTAATCCTATATCTTCTACAGAGTACTGTCTATTATTATGTTTTAAAAAATCGATCAATGTTTCTAAAAATTTGAAAGCAAAATATAATTAAAACTTTTTAGAAGCTGTAGAGAAAAAATAATGATCAAAATTAACTAAAATTAAAAAAAAAAATCGAAAACAAAAAACGGTTCTATAGGAAGTACCAATAATTAACATTTTTCAAGCATTATCTAGATTTGACTAAATCAATTTTTTTTTAAATTTTGTTGAATAGTTTTTGAGAAACATGTGAAGGAAACACAAGTCAGGGAAACCAGACCGATGCAACAGTATGACGGTTTGATGAAAAGCACTTGCTTGGACATATACGTTATCGTTATGCAAAGTTTGATTAAAACTTCCAGTTCGTTAAACCAAAATAATTTTTCTTATAAGGGTACTACAGTAAATATTTACTTAAAAATAACATACGTTTGAGGAGGGGCTAAAAGTAAGAATTTTTTCAAAAATGCTCCTTCTATAGTTTTGAAAATAATTTAACCTAACCTATTTTAAAATTGAGGACAATGGGTTAGCTTTTAGCTATAAAATCCACTCCAAAAGTGCAGTAAGGCTGCCTGAAAATTTCAAGATATAGAAGAAACATGATCTTCTTGTTTCAACTAACCCCGACTATGGGACACGTTGTAACATAGAGCAATCTTTTTTTTTTTTTTAAATTATCAATTTATTGAAAAAAACATAGCACTTAGTTAAAAAAAAAAAAAACAAATTGATTAACATTACTGCATGAATCCTCATTCTTGATCAATCTCATAAGCTCTTCAAAGATCTTATACATATTTGGTAATCTTGGCTATATTTTTCTCAACTCAAGTTACCAGTTACCTGCAGTTGTAAGTAATTAGAACTCTGAGGTACTTATACACCTTAACCAATCCATTTCGCCTCTCTGCTATATCGGCCTGTTCCATTTTGTTAAAATTATTAAAAATTACTTCGACTTACTGGTATTAACAGCAAGTTTCTAAAGGCTGAAGTTTGTTGATCATTATTTTCCCAATAATTCCTAAAGGAACATCCGATGAAATATCTTACCAAAAAGAGCTAAAGAGAGCGGGCTTATTTCTTCATTTCCGAGATGGGTTTAGTTCCGTTTCATACTGCTATCAAATTGTCAACTTTCTTAAGCAGGCAACTTGTGGCAAAGAGCATTAAGGTCGACTGAGTCAAAAGAAGCTTTAAGATCTACGAAAAAGCTTATAAATTCCTTGTCTTCACTTTTTTATGATTGTTCTGTAGTTTCAATTCAAAACGTCTATTTCTTCATACATTTTCCGATGATGTTTCTCAATTTTTGGCTTGAATAAGACCGTTTGAATTTCCTTCAAAAAGTCAAGAAACACAATTTCTTTGAAAAAATTACAACAAGCTTCAAAATTCTATCCGTAAAGACAAATTTCACAATATCTTACGGATTTTCCTAAGTTCGCAAATCAGCTCTTTTGTTTAATATAAATTGTTTCGGAGATTCTTCTATAAACGCAATGGAGGAAATATACATATTGCTAAGAAATTATATCGTCGGTTTCCTCGAAAGGGCGCACTGATGAAAAGATCTTCAAAAAATTAGGTGTCCAGGTACAATGTTAAATTCATTATAGCCTGCTTTCATTTCTCAGAGGAAATAAAGCCCCATTAGTAGTGTAGTAGTGCTTGACTAAGAGAATAGTTATGTACAAGACCTTTTGAAATAATACGAACAAATATTGACCACGGTTAAAAAAAAATTAACTGATTTAGTTTTAATATGTTACAACTTACCTTAAAAAAAGTATATCAAGAAGAACACAATTTAAGACTTAACGAAAGTTACACATATATTAAGTGTATTTTTTTCGTAGACTTAGCCAAAACCCAAATACGTTTTTTAGCTATTACTTCTAGCACGTTCTCCCCTACCCATGTTTTTGTGTTTTTATATATATTATAAAATATAAAAATCTCTTTAAAATATATAAAAACAAAAGGAGTCAAGACTTATACGAAAACATTTGCGCAAAGGTGTAAGTATGATACTACTTAACAAGTTTCTAACTTTAAAGCAGTTCAATAACTTTTTCTTATTTTTATACAGTTTCTAACTAGGATCTAGCTATGGCTAATTTTCTAATAAATTGCATGTGAATAGACCTTGAAGAAATGACAGTTATTGAAAAAACTTATTTTGACATTTGGAAATGTCAAATTGTCATAACGCAGTTAGTACGATGCTAAAAAAAATATAATAGGAATTTTCGATTGAAATTTCAAAAATTGTCGTATCATCCTAAAATAGTTTTGACCAAAATTTAGCGCTATTAGTACCTACCAGCAAGTTTTATTTAAATTTATTTAAGGTCTTTGTGTTCCGAGGATTAGCAAGTACATCTAAGTTCGAGTTATAAAAATATTTAAATTAGTAAAATTACTTAAACCATAAATCCCACAACTTCAAATGGAATTTACTCGTATGTAAATAATTTTTCTTTTCTTGCTTATTTTAGTATTGAAAGTTGTCTTAACACATAAAATTACAATACAACGGAATCACGAATAAAAGTCCGTCAAGTTGTTTAGGAGTTGGTATCTTATAATTGATCATGATTACAGCTCAAAAGTCCATATAACTTGCTCTATTAAAACCGTTTCTCCATCCATATAATGAACTCAATGTCAAGGAAGAAAATACCTTCTGATGGCTAAAGATTAGCATCACAATTGTCTGAATAATTTATCTCAATGCACAACAATGTATCGCAGGCCATACAATTTTGCAAGTCTTAAAACATTTCATGCTCCATTAGCTTATCTTACAAAGTTGCAATGTTTTTGTTCAAGGTCACCGTTTATTAGCCTGCAAATAGAGTTCCGTATATAACCTGCAATTGTTGCCCTCAATCAACCTCCTTCGTCGAATTCTTTTGTTTTGAAATTCTATCTTTTGCAATGCGGGTAGGTGCTTTGGTGCATCCATTCCATGCAGCCGTAGATACAATTGCATTGCCTCTCTCATTGCTTATTCGAATTCAACACCTCGACACAATATTGTAAAATACACACATAAATATAACTGTGTCTCAGCTGGAAAATGATGGTTGGCTTTTGCTTTAGATGCATATATATATGTATGCTTGTACGAGAGTAGGTCCCAGGCTCAGGCCCCCTCAACCCAATTGGAATGTTTGACTTGTTCGGTCCTCCACTTAACAATTGTGGCACAATATGCTGCCACAAAATGATTGATGGCCAGCTGGGTCTATAAATGATAAAAGAGTGTTTTGTTTGCTGGCTTTAATATCGAAAAACGGTTGGTCAGAGTGGTAGCAGGTTCTTTACGCTCTGCTGTTAGTGATGTCTGATGTTAGTGATATGCAATTTTGCATTCCAATCAAAGTGCTATAAAATTTTTGTAATGTCGATTTCCTTTGTTGGATATTAGTATTATGATTTTCATTCTGTTGCCTGGCACTATGTGAACGGCAGAGAGTGGCATTCAGTGAGAGAGAAAGGAGCACGTAATTACAATGCTCACCTGCTGTGCGATGCAATTTGACGGAGAGGAGCGTCTGATTTGGAACATTATCGTTTGCACTCTATAAATGAGTAGGTATAACTCATGGTAATGGTCGCCATTTATATATTCCTCGTACGGTTACTCCGGCTTAGATGTGTGAAATCGCACCCACCATTTTGAGTGATGGACGACGGAAAAAGGACACTCGTCCGTGTTGCTGCAAACCAATCAAAATGCAATCGGCTTCAAGAGGATAGGACTATACGAGTATGCTTGAATGAAACTCATTTTGTGTTGTTCAAAAGAAGATCGACCCTTCGGCTTTTTGCATTAATTCCTTTTTTCTATACCCTCATGAGATAATGTATCTTTTTGTGCAAAAATAAGTGTTTTTTTTTTTTTTTGTTGAGGGGATTGACCGTTTTGGTTGTTGTGAGTGGAAAAATATTATGACCAAATTGTTGACAATGAAGTTGTTTAGTTTTGTGGATTTTATTTTGGAAAAATGAAGAATGACAAAAGTGAAACTGGAAGGGTGCAAACTTAATTTTGTAAAGGAAAACAAAACAAATATGGTGGTCAGTATTTTATTTTTAAATATATGTATCTGAATGACCTTATAAATGATCTAAGAAAAATTAAAACTTCCAGAAAAAACCTGAAATAAAAATGTTTCATCGATTGATTGGTTCTTGGGGTTTTAAGGTTCAAGAAAACTCGATAAATGAATTATCTGATTGGGCTTAGTTTAAGAAAGAATTATGTTTCAGTATCTTAATGCATCAGGACTCAATCTGAACTGATGAAATGAATAAAATTTCGAAAAATCCCAAATTAACTGCCTGTCATAAATCAAGTCGAATTTTGGTTTCATAGATGCTTGTAGTTGGTACCAATTTTATCAAGTTTCTGAAAATTTAACCAAAAAAAATGTAAAAATGTAACAAGCTATAATTTGTGCTTTAGTAAAAACTTGTGTAAAATTCAACAAGTGAGACATAATCACACAATCTAAAAACTTACCATGTCAAAATTATACAAGTCAAGTCGGTAAATTAATTAAACAAATCTGATTGATTGTTTTTATCAAATTCGTGTGCAGACAATTATCTCAAGTCAGCTAAAATTATTAATTGCATATGTTATTTTGACCGTCACCATTCGGTTAAGCCAATCGAAAAATTATTCAGTTTTAGGTTTTAGACATTTAAATAATTTTAACCCATATACTTAGTAAGATTTAATAAATTTTGGTTTATTGTTTTTTAGTTAAATAACATTTTTTGTTTGATAGTGGAGATTTTCAACGTGTTTTTTTCTGATCTTAGTAAAAAAAAAAAGATATACATTTTGGTACTTAAAAAGAAAACAAAAAAACATATCATAGTTTTCCGAAATGCATTTAATTAAATAAATAAATTAAATAAGTGTGTTTTAAGTTATTATATTCTTATTATTAGTTATTAAATAACAAATTCATTTGTTTAACTTAACCAAGAAAATTATTTAACATTAAAACGAGAAATATGTTCGAGTTAATTTATTGTATTTATTTGATTAAAAGGCGTTAATGATCTTTGAAATTTATACTTTTAGAAACATACAAAGCGTAGCTTTTAGCCTAGACTACGTTGGCTTTAACAAATTTCTATTTAACCACTTAAAAAACGCTCTCGATTAGAAATTATTTTTCTGTGACGTCCTGCAAGCACTATTGGTCTGGTAGAAAAACTGGGTTTGCAAAAAATATTCAGCTTGTAATTATAAAATGTTTGTATTAGTTCGACTCACTTGAGTTATGGCCTTACAAGAAATAGAGAAGTAAAGTTTCTAGAAGTCACTCAGGTTCAAAGGTGGAGTAACTGATTGTGAGGTAGTTAAACGCTCTCCATCTCCTGGTCCTGGGAAAAGGAAGAGCTGGGAATACGCTAAATTATTTTTGTTTACTGAAAACAGTTAAATTCAAAGTCCACCCAATTATAAATGTGTGTGATGCTTAGACCTTGCTTAAGTTTAGCACTAAAGAGACAAAAATTTCGTAACAGAAAATTTTATCAGAAGCGTACGTATGACAATGAAACTAACTGACAAAAGATAAAAAGTCGAAGTTTTAAGTTATTTATCAGTTTCAGAACTATGTTATTTGAAAAATAAGCTTCAATCCCACTCTTAGTTTTTTTGGGCCATTTAATCGAAAATACATACATCATCATCTATCAAAAACTTGTTAACCCATTTTAGCTTTTATCCCCATCAGATCAAGTAATATACATATATTCAGTTCTATGCCCAGTAAAGCAAGCCTGGAAATCATAAGTCTGATTTCCATTCGTTAATGCATGGTGTTCCACAAGGATCCAATCTGGGACCTCTGTTATACTTTTTTTTATGTACAACATATATAAACCTGCGAGCCTTAAACTTTTTTTTTTATTACTCACAAGCGCTCACGGGTATAGTGAGAGACCCTTATAATGCGCGAGCACGAGACCCTTAAACAACGTAAGCGATTGGTAAATTAGGGGGGGGGGGGGGGGGGGCAAGTTGAAATGGCAAGAGAAAACCGTGTGAATATCAATTTGAAGTATAACTAGAAAAATGTCTTAAGCCAAAATTGTGTTTTTGGACCCAGAGTCTCTCCGCTGGTCCTAATTGGTTTAAATAGGCAAAAATTGAATTATTCAAACCTATTTCTTCGATGTTATTTATAAAGCTACCAATTCTTGTAATGGGTGTCTTGGAAATGGTTCTATTTGGGTATGGAAAAATCTGAGACAAAACTTTGTGTGAGACCAAGATCATAGTGAAATTTTTCGATTTAAATTAAATGAGATTTATACAAGTCTTCTTTGATTTCGTCGCGTGTTCAGCTATCAGGCCAATTTTTGTTTTGGTAGTCTTATAATTCCCATATACATATGTCAGTAATTAAATATACTAGCCGACCCAGCTCTCGAAATTCGAGTGCCAATTTATTTATTATCTATTATTTATTATTTATATTTTATTGGCAGTGTTTTCAAGCAAATTTATTAAATTAAATTTTATTTTATGTAATATGCAAAGTGTTCGACAGTGCAAAAACAAAAATGACCCACAGTGTGTAAATGCGTGTCTCAAGTATATTCTGCACATCTCCGTAACTGTGGCTTTCCAACCATATAAAATTTATCGAAATCGGTTAAATACTTTTGGAGAAAAGTGTACCACAAAAAACATGTTTGCCGTTTTATTATATGATATTCAAATTTTTGAAAATATTTTATTTAATCGCAATATACTTGAACTTAATTTACTTAATTTAAGGTTACGCCTTTTTTCATTTACTAATACTTACGGACATTGAAAACGAAAATATAAAATTTTATCTATACCTGAAGGTGACGACATATTTTCCTATGCTCATATTTCTCAAAACATTTTAAATTTGTAGGTGGGAATATTATTTACACAAAATCCACAGAAAAATATTTTTAAAAAATTAACTAAAAATCAAATAGCATGCAAATGAAAGAGCTGAGGTTCGAACTTGATGTTAGTTCTATTTCACTATAATTATTATAAACATAGCTCCCAGAAATTTTTTCTGACATATTTATTTTTAGGGAAGATCATTTAAAGCAACAATAAAATTAAACTCATGTTTAAGCTAAAACTTTTAAATTTTCTTGCCTTTAAATCTATTATGCCAGCCAAACAAAGAACATCAGAAACAATTAGAATGAAGATAACTTCAACTCCAATTGTTTACTCTCAAAAACAAAATACATACAATTAAAATTTCAATGCCAAAATAATATTGGGATTGAGAAAAAGATTTACCATGCACGACACAGAAGCCATCCAGAAGAACGCTGCACCTTAACCGATTTTGGGGTGTGCCTTCTTTGCCATAGTAATTTGCATGCTGAAAAAGCTTTTGTAACCAATCCGTCTTGAAGTCTCAACCAACATTTACGTGTAAATCAGTTGAATGCGTTTTTGTGTGCATCAATGTAAGTGTAGTTGGTTATTTGGGATGGCTTTGCCATTTCTTAATACAATTAGCATAATCACATGCGAGTACACCATCCAGACAGACCGTAGCATCGGCGCGCAAAAGGTGCAATCAACAATCATCAGTCGGCAGTTGAGTTGAATGATGGAGTAGGTACACTATGGGGTCTCCATCGCCACCATAATCCAACTTCAATTCAAGCATCTCTCTTCTCAACACACAATAATAGATAGACACACGAAAAATTCCAAGAAAATGGGTTGGGTCTTTGGTGGTTTGTGCACACAATAAGTGGCTGCATCATGTTTTCTCTTTAGTGAGACTGTGCTAGATTTTGTGACGATGATGACGATACAATGAGAGTGGGCGGCTATATACGAGCATTACGTGAATCCAAAATAACTTCTGTTAGAAGTTGTTGTCGTTAGATTGTATACGCGATAGACTTTGCATTCGCATTACAAAGCCACCAATAATGACTCGTTTTAAAAATTGAATAATTGTTTGCAGTGGAATGGGGTTAAATTAATTATATTGGCAAATGGCAATTCAATTGTTATGGGAAAATTTATTTGCGTTCAAAAACGCTACTACAATTTGACGGAGGCCTGTAAGAGCACAGTGAGTTACCTTATGTAATATGTAAATATTTTATGAGTGAGGTTTCGTGAGCAGAATATGCACTTAGACACAAAGATTTATTGTTAGTGAATCGGATTGTGTGTTGGGTAAGAAGAGGCTTTAAGATCCCTTGGTACAGAGTGTGTGAACGGTTTATTATATTTATTTTTACTATTTTGAAGGCAGAGTATTTTTGAATACTCTATAAGTATTTGGAGTGAGGATTTATCACTTTCAAGGCAAGTCGTTTCTAAAGAAGTCTTCAACCTGTGACAGTAGTCTTACAAAATAAGACGTAAGGCCATTTTGAATTGATTCATTGATGTCAAATTTTTTTGTAAATTAAGGCGGAATAGTGACTCAAAAGAGTAATAATTTGTCTTGACTTTTTAATTTTTGTGTTTAAAAAAAAAATATGTTTGAAAAATGTAAAAACCAGTTAAGCAACTAAAGAGCAATAAGTGCACAAAGTGGACATTTTTTGTTATGCCTCTGTGTTGAGAATCCACAATGGAACTATAGCTAGTCTGATTTCGGCGGAGAACATGCTTTTTCTTGGTAAGCAAGATAACCCTGGTCATAGTGTCATATAGTGTCAATGGAGTTATACCATGATCCACTTCAAAGGGAAACATGCCCCATTCTTGGACCATTTTCCTATAGTTTTGACATGATAGAATCCAAAGGAACTAGACATATGAACATTTACTTACATTAATATGCAAACATTTTTAAAATCGATAATTTTTCCAGTTCATAAAAAAGGAAGCTTGTCAGAGGTATAGAGATACTCGTATATCATTTTAAATGCTAGACGATAATAAATGACTGGAAGAAAATAAACTCTTGAAAGAGTTCCAGGCAGGTTTCAGATCAGGTTAATCAACGACTGACCATATCTTTGTTTTGGGAAGTAACCTGATTCATTCATCACCAAGAGAAAAAACGTCTGTGGACTTTAAGGCCGCATAAGCTCTAGATTAGATTAGATTTGATTTTTTCTTTATTTCCTCAGATAAAATTACAATTTTTTAGAATAAGAATACGGACCTGACAATTTTGCCGTCTGCCGGAAATGACATTTCAGTAAGATGAAAAGAAAATAATATTATATAAAGAGAAAATGTAACGATAATTCTTGCTTACGATAATGTTTAGATAAATTTAAATTAATAAACATTTAAAAGGTATTTACATAATGTCCATACGATCGTTTAAATGAATATACAAAATAAGTTTAAAAAAAAGAGAGAAATTTTGGTATTTGAAAAATGTTGATGATTTGCAACATAAAAAACTTCTTATTTTAATTCAAATTAGCTTTTTTGGCCTTTAGTCCACAAAAATTCATTCTTATTTTAATGATTTAAAAAATAAAAAGAGTAACAGATTTATATTTATATAGAGCGAGCCAGCCCCGAGAACCATTTAATATTTCGTAGAGATTATTTACAGTCAGAAAACTTTCTTGGAAGTATAAGAGTCGGATTTCTTGTAAAATGGGACATACGCCAATGAAGTGGTACACACTTTCGCCTTCTCTCCTGTTACATAAATTACAAGTTTGCTGAAGATCGGTTCTATGTGGAATGAAATTTAAATTCAATAATTCGACTCGGGCTCTGAAAATGGTGCTTATAACTTTAGATGGATATTTAACATTGAAATAATTTTCTAGGGTTAGTAATCGATGATCTAGATTGCGGTAGATTAGTCTGGAAGCCGAAGAGGATGCTCTTGTTATGTGTTGGTCATATATTTTGTCATCAACCTTAGCTATAATTGTTGCAAATATATCATGCCATTCGCTACCGTTATACCTTCAGACAATGATATACTGATATCGTGAGATAGCGCCAGTTGGTTCCAATTACTAAAAGGTGTTGCATTGGTTTGCAGCAATCTAACTAATATGGCTCTATTAAAACTGTTTCTGCTTCGCTTCATCAACCTTATTAAATAGTCTGCTTGGGCTTTTAGATTTTGCAAATATATGGGTGGCAAACCAGACTCCGCGTGAATTGCATAAGTTGGAGTTGCATTCGGTAATCTTAACAAACGCTGAAATATCTCTGAACATTTTCAAACTCCTCAAAGGGGATTGTCCCAAACGTCTGCACACCATAACACAAACAAGTGTTTACCGTAGCCTTAAATACTTACAGAACGCCTGTAGTTTGTTTATTTCGAGTTGTAACGTAAAAGGATTGTACGCTAACAGTACCAAGTCATCAGCGTAAAGGAGTACTTTTACGTGATTGCCCGCGAAGCTTACACCACCAGGGAGAATCTCAGATACTGAATCAATAAATAGGGCGAAGATAATAGGGCTTAAAATGCAACCTTGGGGGACACCTGCCAACGTGTCGAACCATTCCGACAATTTGGATCCATCCCACACTGCTGAACTTGATGCCGAGAGAAATTTAGCATAGACCAATAGGAACTTTCTTGATACTCCGAGGGAAGCCAATTTATAAATCAATGCTTGCCTGTTGACTGTATCGAAGTCTGCTTTGAAGTCTACGAAGCAAACATATAACTTCCTCTTCATTTCAATATATTTTCTGGCAATGCTTGTGAGTGCAAAAATAATGATCTAAGGTTGAAAATCCTGAACCAAACCCTGCCTGGTATGTGCTAAGACGATCGTTGCTTTCTATCCAAAAAGAAAATCTTCCATAAAGAATTGTAGCAAAAATCTTTCTAAGAGAATTAAGAATAGAGATTCCTCTATATATTTTTCAACTCGACTTGAATCTCCCTTTTTAAATAAAGTAAATATAAGTGCTTTGTTAAAAGAAGTAGGAATACACGCATTATCAAAAATCAAATTGAAATATTCCACTATGTATAAAGTTTGAGTTGTTCCGTTGCATTTTTAAAAAACTCGATTGGGATGCCATCACTACTCGGAGCTTTATTGTTTTTCATGACCACTAACGATGATTCTAGTTCCCTTAAAGAGATCGGGTGGTCTAGTTCGGATACAACTTCGTTGTTCGTTCTGTAAAGCATAGCTAAAAATTTGAAGATTCTCCTCCGCTGATAATAGAGTTTTAAAATGAGCTGCTAAAGTATCAGCTTCGAGAGTAATCTTCATACTTCTGCACCACCCTCTTAACTCACGAACATTACTCCAGAATTCTTTAGAGTTTTTAGAAAGTTGTAACTTCATAGCAAGACGTTTGAGGAAAGGACTTTTTTTCTCGTAACCCATTTGATTGAAATTCTTTTTGGCACGTAAGTACATAATTTTGAAGGCAACGGAGTTTGTTGATCGAAATAGTTTTAAATACTTGAAAGAAAGATTCCGAAGGATGACATAGTCTTTATCAAACTATTTATTCTTAGCTGTGAACGAATAATTACTACTTGTTGGAGTAGCCGAAGCATAAATTACACTTGTAATGCTTAAGCTCTATGGTATCGGAATGTCTTTTAAGTTTGGCAGAGTCATACAAATAACCGGCGCTCGATTCATAAAGGGTCTCGGCCTGAGACACGATAGCTGAGTATTGTTGTACATTCGCTCAATGTGGCCGAGCCAATGTAGATGACATGTTTTGGCTTTCTGGGCTATATCCACATCTTGGTACAGCTGAAAGAGTTGGCGGTTATATCTTATCGTCCATTCGCCCTTCTCGCATGCAGGAGGACTAAGCATCCGTCGAAGAATTTTTCTTTCGAAAGAGCCGAGTATCGTCTCTCCCTTTCTGCTTGTAGTCAAATACTCGGCGTCTTAAAGCAGGACTGGTAGTACATAGTTATAAAGGTTTTGTAGATCGTGTTCTTCATCTTGCGAGTGTGGAGTTTTGAACCCATTTGTTTTGCTAAACCGAGGTAAAAGTGGTTTTCTAGGGTAGTTCGTCGTCGAGTCTCCACTCAGGTATCGTTTGTGGAGTAAGTATGAACCCCGAGGTAGGTACACTCATTAATTACCTTGCAGTTTTTGCTATCAGTATAGTAACGTTTTACCATAATCGGTGGACAGATGTTCGTTTTTTTTTTTTATATATATATATATATATTTGGTCTTGCCGTCATTTACTTCAAGACCAACAAGTCTCGTCTGATCTTCAACAGTCGGAAAGGACTCTATTACATAACGTTGGAAACGGCTGATGATGTCGATATCGTCCGTATACCCCAAAAGTTGGACAAATTTGCTAAACATAGTGTCTTCCATGTTAACGCCTGCCCTGTACACAATCTGCTCTAGAACGAGATTAAAGAAACTACATGATAGGGAATGTCCTCGCCGAAGCTCTGGTCATTTTTGGAATAGTTCGGAAGAGTTGCTCCGTTGCACACTACACAACGTATTTTTCAATGTCATGCGACACAGTTGGTTTAGTTTTCCCGGGATCTCGAGTTCGGCCAGCGCCATATAGAGTTCCTGACGATGAATGGTATCATATGCGACTTGAAAGTCGATAAATAGATGGTGAGTATAAGCTTGAAATTCGTTGGTCTTTTCCCGGAGGATTTGCGTCAATGTCCATATTTGATTCTATGGTCGATCTTCTGGGCCGGAAGCCACTCTGGTACTTGGCGACTAAATTATTACAGATCGGTTTAAGACGTTCACATAGCACGATGGAAGCATCTTATATGTGACATTTAGCAGGAACTTGCCACGATAGTTTTTGCAAGACATAGAATCACTTTTTTTTAAGTGGGGAATATGGAGCTGATAGTCCAGTGATCGGGCATGCTCTCTTAACTCATATTTGCTTGATAGTTTGATTATTAAGACATCACGTCCGTATTTTTAGAGCTCTGCAGGTAAGCCATCAGATCCTGCAGCGGCCTTGTGGTTTCTTAAGCTTATTTATAGGTAAAGCCTATATGTCTTCTATATTGGCTGATGGAATTGGTTCTTCATTGATTGGAAGCGAGTTATCTTCTTGCCCTATCAAACGCTCTACATCATGTCCATTTAGCATCTGATTGAAAGCATCTAACAATTCCATGTGGTTCGGTCACTAGGTAACCTTCGAGTTGTTTCAAAGAGCCTGAGTTCCGGTCTTGAAACCATCAGCCAGTTGTTTAGTTGTTTTTTATAAAACTTCCCGAGACTCATAGAGCTCCTTGAGCTGAGAGGCTGCGTAAACTCTCTTTTGACTTTAACATTTTGTAAATAATTTTGAAGAATGTGTAAACCTAACAAAATCTTGTCTATTCTAAATCTACTTTTGAACATCTCTACCATTTTGTAATTTTAAGTTTGATTAAAATCTCTAGAAAAATGTTTACACTACTCGTAAATCTCCACCATTAAAATTATGAGGAAACATCTTCGTCACTTTTACTTTCTGTCACTCTTAAAAACGCTTTTGCATTCGCCATCAGTTTTTAATAGTTAAACATTTTTTTCTTAAGTTATACGAACTATAAAAGATGTTTCAACAAAATTTGCCTTTGAAATCAAGTCCTGGTCATCTTTGAGCTTAAGTCATCAAATTTAATTGTATACAACCTCGTTAAATAAAGCCTACAAAGTAGATAGGTATTATGGAATTAAAAAAAAAACTCCACAGCCTCCTTTCGAGGTTGCAACTTCACCATCTCCTGTACCTATACCTGCTCTATTCGATAAGAGTGGAAAAATTCAATCGATGCTAATTTTGCTATTTGCATACATTTACTTACCTTCTCCTATTGCTGACCATTGGACTCTCTTTTTTTGCCATTGCAAACAATAACCCAAGACTCCCAACAGAGTCGCAATTTTTTAATGTTCTTGCATTTCAATAAAAAAAATATTACTGCAATCTGAGTTACGAGTATGTACCTAATTATTAGCATGTTCAATTAAAAGACTTACGTGATCTCTCGATAAGAGAGCCCCATTAGCTTATAAGTTCAGTATTGAAGTGTCCAAGTTCTTTTTATGCAGAAAACAGCTAGAAAAAGAAAATCCCACGTAATCCGTTAGCCGCTTATATTTTGAAAAGAGAATCCTTACTTTCACACATTTTGTCTAAACATATACTTGATTTTTATTACTTACATCAGTTTGCTGCTCGTCTCGGCCATTATTCCGTATTTCCTCAATGTTGGTCCTTGATATAGACACATATGCAAATAGACTTTGGGGCTGGTTTAATGTTGACTAAAAGTCTTATGGCCATATCGTTAAACAAGAAATAGAAAAAAAAGCGTAGGAACTGGAATGCGGTTTAGTGCGATGGAATATTTGCTTCGGTACTTTTTTATGATTATTCGCTAATAAAATAAGGATATTAAAATTGAGAGGCTATTTATTTTTGAATGAGTTTCCGGGTTGCATTTGAGTTTTTAACTTGTGGTGATGTGTTTTTTTTTTTTTGCTTTTTTTATTGCGAAGAATAACCATTTTTATGTTAAGTTGACAGACAAAAATTAAAAAGTAAATCCTGTATCGAGAGGAGAAAGGATACTCTTACTTCCATTAGGCGATTCCTGGCGGTACCAGATTAAGACGACTATGGGGGTTTGGAATACACTTTATCATTAATTTTTTGTATGACAGTTATGGTCTGTTTTATGTGCACAACATTTTGGTTTTGTCGATGACGGATTATCCCTTTTTGTATTGAAAAGAATTAATACTCTCGTGGCTTGTGTTTGCAGAAATTTGGAAGGTGAGTTGAATTAATTAATTTTCCTTTTTGCTATTGTTGATATTAATAATAAAAGTTTTATGAATGTAAATAATTTATAGAAAGTGAAAAATTTAATGGGTACCTACATAAAATCGCCTTTTTGCCATTAGCGAGGTATAGAGTTCCTACGTGTCAATTAGAAATTGTAGGAACTTAATACCGTGCTCTTGGAGGGCTGATGTTCATCAATATATACATAAGTGAAATTAGATTGTGATATATGTACATATAATTAAAAACAAAATCTTATATTTATTTATTATATTCATAGCAAATTGGATGTTTTAAAGGAACTATTTAAATTTATTAATTAAAAAAAAATAGATAGACAAAATTTTGAAATGAAAATTATGTACTGATAAATATGTACGTCAATTTTGAAAATGTTTACTTTTAAAATGTCGACAATACTTTCTGTAAGTCACTGTTGAAAATTGTTTTTTTTTCTTATGTTCAATATTGAAAATCAGGTTAGGAGTATCTACTTATCCAAAAAAATAAAATGCACGACTGGGTCGCACAAACTTGCTCTTATGTAAACGACTAAGAATTTCAAAAATGAATGTTATTAGGGAAAAACCGTTCATAAGCATAAAATTAATTTTTAATAGACTAAACCCCTTCAGTAGTTGGAGCTGGACCCATGTGTTTTTTGAGAAAATATTAGTTTATATAAGAAAAAAATTATAATTCGTTGTAGTGGTTTCTTAAAAAAATAAGCTTTTATATGGGTGATTCTACAAACAATGGAATAAAATGTTACAAATTTCGGCTCGACATTTTTGCAAGACAAAAGACGTAAAAGTTGTTCTAGTTGATCATTAGAACGTCTCTTTGCATTGTTGAAAGCGGCCCGTCAAAAAAATAAAAAATGATGATTTTAAGGACATTTTTTGAAAAAGGATGTTCAGGGGACTGAGTTTTTTTTTTTAAGTGGAATGCATAAATCTTTATTTTGTTTGTATTTTCTCTTGGGTACACATTGAAATATAGAAATTAAATTTAATTAGTCTTCATAAACATACAAATTCATGGTAAATACATATAACTTAGCATTTTACTGAAAGAATATAATATATTATAATTAAATATTTTTTTCTACTCAGAATCAATTTAAAATAAATTATATTCTTTTTAAAAATTTTAAAAATATTTCGCAATGAGGTTCGAAGTTCAACGTAACTAAAAATTTCTCAGGTTTCTGAATAAAATATCATTTGTTCATTTATTAGCCAGGGGACTGAGGCCAGGGGACTGAGGTTTTTCATGGTTTTTGCGCAAAAAAGATATTAACGTTTTACTTAAGAAAACAAAAAAAATATATATAATATTACAGGTTTATTAAACCTATACTAAACTGCCAAAAAATATGCCTACTTACATACAAATTTGTTTTGTAAAACCTCACCAGAGGATTGACAAACTAAACGGACAATCCACAACTTCTTGCACAAATGATTTTTTCACTAACATAGGAAACAGAATCAAGTTGCACCACGATTTTCTTGCAAGGAGACTTGGTACTTTAAATTGCCAGTACTGGAAACTCGATCGATATCCTAGTTTTTGATTTTTTCGACTGTTTCAATATTTCAGGGGACAAAGTTTAATTAAGTTTTTTTTTTTGCAATAAAATCAATTACAAAAAAATATTTATCTAATTCGTAGCAAAGATGTATATGTCAGGTGACTGAGGATCAGACACTGAAGAATTTTTTGAGTAAAATAAAATAAGGTCACCCTAATAATATTGTTAAGCCAGGTAGATATCAATCAGATTTAATTTTATAAAAAAATTCAGATTAAATAATTGAACTGATTTCAAAATATTTCTTAAGCCGCCGAAAATTCCATCGTTTGTAGAATCACCCATATACAAAATTTTAAAAACATTTTTTAAGAAAATAATTTGGTACGCCAATTTAAAAATTTTATTATTGTTCGAATAAAAATGAATCTTACCAAATTTACGAAAAAAAATGTTAAGCCGTTTTTGAGATATTGAATTTTCAAAAAAAAAATACATCTTTTTTTTCAAAATTCAAAAAAATATTTTTTTTTTTAAGTTTTAAAATGCAATGTTTTTTAAACTTTTTAGAACCTTCTCTATACAAAAATTTCATTAAAATCTGTTATGCACATAGTGAGAAATTCAAAATTCGAAAAAAATTGTTCTATGGTGGGTACAGTCAGTAATATCTTGTTTTCAAATTTTTTTTTTAATAAATTATAGATCGTAAGAATTGATCAAAAGAAAACAAATTCTCGGAACCGTTTTCGAGAAAAATACGATTTTCGAAAACCATTTTTTAACATTTGTATGGAGGATACCGTTTTTTTTGGGTAAAATAATTTTTTTTTTCTCACATCTTGTAAACTTTTATTTATCAAATTTAAAAAAAGCTGGCATGGGGTTTTTGAAATATTGAGTTTTGAAAAAAAAAAATTGATTTTTTTTTTAAATCTAAAAAAACTTTTTTGGAAAATTTGAATACACAAAATTGATCAAAATCGGTTGTACCGTTTTTGAGAACATCAAAAACCAAAAAATGGTTCCTGGGGGGGGTACCAAAAATAACCATTATTTAGAAATTTTTTTTTCAACATTTCCTAGCTTTAACTAGATCAAATGTTTTGATTTTTTTTTTTTTAAATCTGTGGGGCAATTTTTGAGAAAAAAATATTTATAAAATTTCGAAAAAAAAATCGCATGGCAGATACCGCTATTTGTGGTCTTAAAAAAAAAAAGAAAAAAAAAAATGTGTGGGCGAAAAAAAAATAAAAATAATGTTAACCAAGTTTAAAGAAAATCGGCCGAGCCGTTTAGGCTGTAGTCGAAAAGACAGACAGACAGACAGAATTGCGAGACCTACTTTTTTAGTCTTCGCTATGATCGTAATGTCAATTTTGATCAAAATCTCGAGTTCGATTTTTTTACTTGCCTTATAGTACCTATAAGTCGCAAGTAAAAAGGACTGAGAAAAAGAAAATACTAAAAAAGGTGTTTAAAAAAACACAATAACAAAATTTCATAAATCGAAATCGAAATAAAAAGGAATTTCTAAATCGAATGAATTGTGTTTTAGTGTTCTTCATTTAACTCGCTTTTATAAATTCGAGATCATTTAGAAATCACTTTAAGTGAAATTGAAAACAGCTGTCATCTGTCACTTCTCGGCTTGCAAATTCATTGTGTGTTTAAAAATGTTGTGCATTAATATTGAAAAAAAAGTAATTCTTTAAAATATTATAAAAGTGCTTTATTGCATAACAACGTACCAAGCGGAAGAAATAAAATGTTGGTTAAACAATTTGTATCATACTACCGACTCGATAAACGTGACGTCTATTACTCGTAGTTCCTCCAAATCAGTTAAACTTCCATTCCTGAATTGTTTCAGCTGGCTCCAGTCTTACGTTTGCTTGCCGAAGGAAATTCCTAAATATCAGTTGTAAAAGATATTTTTATAAGTCTTGGTCGAATTGTCAGATTTTTTTTTTAGAGGATACAATTTGTCCTAGTTGAATTAAACTTGAAACGACCAATGAAGAGACAAGAAAATCTAAGCTCACAAAATTTAATATTCCTCGAGTCATAGGATGCATTATTGGGAGGCACGTAAGAATTTCTAAAGTAGTTTATAGATATTTTTAAATATTTCTTTTTATTAAAAAAAATTCTTAACATTTCTTTAAAAAAATATATTGGTATACAAATTTTATGTATTTAATAAAATACACTTAAGAACATAATTCCATAAAAAAACTCTTTTCCACATTTTTGAGATAAGTACATATTTAACTTTCAAAAAAAATTGAAAAATTTTGTATGCAGTATCGTACAAGTTGAAAGGAGATTTTGTAAAAAAATGTTTGCAGTCGGTAATGAGAAAGACGGTATGGATGAAAGCTTAAATTATCTTTTTTTGACGAAAATGTAGATTCAACTGATTTTTTTTGTTAAAATTGTTAGAGCTCATTTCAAAATAAAGAAGGTTTTTCTTCAAGGTTTGTAAATAATACAATTACCGTTATTTTTGTACGCACACAAAACTTTCAATTTGCCTTCCAGGGAATTCCCCTAAAATCGATTCAGTATCTTATTAGACCATATCAATACCCTGGATCACCGTTATACCTTATGTTCGTGGATTTTGAGAAGGGGTTTGACCGAGCTGACCGTGAATGTATTTAGAACTTCTTTGTAGATGAATTTCCCTCAAAAATTAATGCAATTATAAGAATCTTACAACGCAAGGTGGTAAGAGTGTTATATTTTGCACTATGGTCAGCTATCCGACTGTTTCGAAGTGCGATAGGGTGTGAGACAAGGGGATGTTCTATCGCCAATTCTTTTTATGCTCGCAATATACGACGTGCTTACGGCCAGCGTTGTTGGTTCAATAAAGACTCTTTTGAAAGACTTAGCCATTTAGCGTATGCCTATTATAAATGTCTCCAAATTACATCAGTGAGCTGGCTGAATAAGATGTGTCAAACACTACAAGTGAAAGGAGATTCTATTCGTCTAAGACTAAAAATCAAACAGACAAACATAATGCTCACAGGTCGCTCCAAGGAATTGCGATGCAGGACAAGTCAAGATTGGCATGGACTTATATTTACATACTTCCAAAAATTTATAGAAAACTGTATTGGTTGTTATTGTAGACACAAGTTTGTGTTATTTTATTTTGTAAAATTCATTAAACAAAAAAAATCATAGCTTCTCGAATGTTTTCTTGTTAGAGTGGTCAAAGTTTGGTGAAAATAAATATTTTATAATTTTAGGATTTAAAAATGTATAAACAAAATTATAATAAAAAAAATCCTTCAACAAGTGTAAAATTTTACTCTCTATCTGTAAGTACAATGTTCCCTTTGGACTCCCAAACGAAGTGGCCGATTTTTATAAAATTGTCAAACAGTCTTTGGATTAGCCAGCCGGATCGCTAGGTCTAGAATAATTTAAAAATAAAAAAAAATAAATATCATTCATTGGTATTCGAAGTGTGCGTGTATTTAAGAAAAAGTGTACTTTCTTACAAATTTTTGAAAAAAAAAATCATAACTAAGAAACTACATTAAATCATTTTTTAAATACTTATTTTTTAAAATTCTTAAGACCCGCTTTAACCGGTTTCAAGGTTATCCATTATTTACTAGGTACCCTATGCTGTGCTATGTGCTTTATGGCAAGTAATTCCATTCTAAAGAAATTCGACCTCGAAATTTTGATCAGTCTTGACATTTAGATGAAAAGCAAAACGAAAAAAGAGCCCCTTCTGTCGGTCTGTTAGACTACAGCCTGAACGCCTTCTCCAGTAAAACTTATGATGAATTGCATTTTTTAAATTCTTTTTCATTTCTTTGAAACCGCAATACATTTTTCGAAAATCACATGTTTAATTATTTTAGCCCTGTCGAAATGATATAGAAAAAAATGTTCTTATATCCAAAAATAACTGTATCCACTTACCACACAAAAGTTGAAAAATGGTTTTCGAATATGGTATTTTACCTAAAAACGTTTCCTAGAAGTTTGTAAATTGTTTTTTCTGATTTGTTTAATTTTTACGATCTAATTCGATGGTAAAAATTTAAATTTATACATTACTACCAGTTTTTATAAAGAGTCGGAATTTTCTGAAAACCTTATAAAATATTGCATATCAAATTAGATTTTTTGTTTCATGAAATTCAATTTTTTTTTTGAAATTCGATATCTCAAAAACGGATTAATTTTAAAAAAAATGTCTTAAAAGCCAGTAAGACATCAGAACAAGTATTTTGAGAACAAAAAAAACTGTTATACCCTTTTTTATAACAATACAATTATTTTCATAACAACTAACGTACTGTATTTCTATATTTGCGTCCTTGAACACATTTTCTAGAGCAGCCATTTTTTTATCTCCTTTGGCAATACAGTTATACATTTGTATGCCTATACACAGGGTGTTCCAGAAATAAAAATGAAAACCATTGGTTTCTTAGGATATTTTGAAAAAGAAAAATAGAAGAGTTAAAGTTTTTTATTATTTTATCCAAGAATTTTTAACTGTTCAAACCTGGTTTGAAAACGTGTGCGGAGCTTTGCCTTTATTGTTATGAAGGCCCAATTTATTCTCTTAAAACTAGAAAAGTACCTATAATTTTTCACAAGAAGAAATATTTAAGGTATTCACTACAAAAAAAAGCAAAGCAAGACAATTCAAAAAATACAAAATTATAAAATACGGCTCAGGTTTTTGTAACATTTTTCCACATTTTTCAAAACATTTTTCAATAATTGGCTTTGTTTTGTTTGTTCATTTTGATTTTTGTTAAAAAATTCACCTTTTCTCGAATTTCACTTTAATTCTTACTTTTCTGTATTCAAGTAAAAATTCTAAAAATGTTATGTAGTTTCATAAAAATAAATCGGGCTTTCAAGACAGTGGTGTAGCTAAAGAGGGGCGAAAGGGGGAATAAAAGTTAGAAATAAATACAAAACTTAAATTTTTGTTTAATCAATAATTCAATTAATATTTTTATTATACTGAAATCAAGAACCCAAAATCATCATCGTTGCTTACAGAAGTTGGAAATAAACAAAAAATCATTTTCTTTATCAAAAATTCTATTAAATATTTATAAGAACGTACAATTTTTTATTGTATTCATATCATTAGGGGAAGCAAAATCATCACTTTTTCCCATTATTGAAGTTGGTAGTAAAAACAAAAAAAAATTTTCTGCAACTTTAAGACCGACGATATAAAAGTACATATCACTTAACTTCATAGTTTAAAAAATAAAAAATGTTTAATATAGTAAGACCGAAGGGACGGCAAAATGTTGTTTTGACCCTGGGTGCCAAATATTCTAGCTACGCTACTGCGATAAGAAAGACCAAATGCTACTCAATACCTTTTTTATGAGAAAGGAAGTTGAACTTTTCAGGTAATTTTTGATATTGGCTTGAGATTGTTTTTGTGAAGATGAGATTTTTCAAAATGGCTTAGTAGTTTGCTAACAACTGAATTTTAAGGGCGATCCAACATTTGCCAGGCACCTCTAAATTATATTAATAATACGGTCTTACAGAAAATCGCAAGTAATAGAATTAATTGCGTCTAAGTTTTAAGATTAAAATTTTAAAATCACTCAAAATGTATATTTTATGAAATTTGCTAGTCCAGAAATAAGAATAAAAGTCCTATCGTTTTATTTTAAGAAATCTAAATCGACGATAAGACCTGAAAAGTGTTAACATCCTTTCACCAAATTTTACAGGAAATAATTATACAACGCAAACACTTTCCTATATTCTTAGTCTTTAACCCCATGGTGTAACGGTTAGTGCCTATCAATGTCACACCTGAGGTATGGTTTCGATTTCCAGCATCTGCGACAAAAAAAAATAAAAATATATTTTTAGGGGTCCTGCCTCTTGCGAGGAAGTAACAAATCCGCCTTCTCATCTTAGTCGTTCAGGCTCGTCAGAAAATTGAAGATCCCCATTATTCCTGCCAGCACCTCTCACACACGAATTGTTGAGAGCTGTTAGCCAGTAGACCCCGATTCTTTACGAACTGTTGCGCCACGAATTTATCTTTTTATTTTTAGTCATTTGTATTATCAGATGAAATACCTAGGTATATATAAAGGAGAGCTCTATATTTTATTTAAACAAATTCAATATGGACTGACATTGAGAAAGAAGTCTACCATTTCATGATCTAAAGCAAAAAAAAAAATAAAATAATCTCACAAATCACAATTCAATTTTCTATGCGTGAAGGATAAAAATCCCAAATAAAATTGGCAGAACCTGACAAACAGTCACAAGAAGTGTCTTCCTCAATCAAAACAAAGCACACACATAGATAATACCACTCTAACATAATTATGTCCCATCACGTTCCTTTTGTACCTAGGTACTTCTGCAGTCAAAGAAAGAGAAATTCTTACCAAATGAAATTGCTCATATCCTTCCATACGAATTACCACTTTGCTTTTTTACTTTCCTTTGCCATCGAGAATAAACCAGCCAGTCTGTAAAGGAAGAAAAAGAAGCAAATTAGATTGAGGTGAGAGAAAAATGGAAGAAAAAACAACTTAAAAAGCTTTTCCATTTCTGATTTTTCTCTTAAGAATATTCGATTATGCTCCAATCCACTTCACAACAGGCGACATCACGGCGAGGACAACGACGACGCTGCCAAGGAAGGCCAACAAAAACAAAAAAAAATAAAAACATCCTTTTCCGTGCTCCTGTAACCATTTAGCTAATTGAACATACATATGCTATCAACAAAAAAAACATACATACACGATTCCTTTTCTACCCCCGGCCACAAGGATGCGATATTACACATGTCTGTTCTATGAGAGAAAACAAAAGAAACAGGATTTGTTTTATTATTCATAACTTTACGGATGAATTGAGATTTCCAATAAGGATCTGTGCAAATGCGAAACAATACTCTCCTCATACACGCACTCTAAATATAAAATATAACATCCATGCAAAAGGCAGATAACTGTAAAGAACTCTGATGTGCATCAATTTTAATATCGGCCGGAAAATTTGCACACGCAATCAACCGAAGGACGATTTTTCATTATTTTTCAATTTTGCAACTCTTCTTTCTATGCAGGATCATTGATGCAAATGGGTGTCTTAACCCTTTTTTTATTGCAATTTATTGCCCTGTAGGCAATCCTATAGCCTGCCCCTATTTAGAAGTTCCACTGTATCTCCGGTATACATACGAGTAGATATGCAAAAGGTCGTTGTACCTTTTCTGATGTGGGATATCTGAAAAACTATCTTCATGAGAAACAGAGATGAATTGCGGTCTAACCGAAAAGATTCTCGCTTGCGAAAATCTCTCCGACCAAGAAAGATCAAAAGAAAGTGAAAGGTTTCTTCTTTTTCATTCAAATTGATGGCCCTTGTTCGACGACGAGGTTAACGGTTCAATTGTTCAAACTCTCTAAAGGGATAGAAAGGGTGATCGATGACCCATAAGATATTATCCTTCAATTAATCAAGGACTAGATTTTAAGGGATTTTCGGATGTGTGTTTCGAAGTAAGAGGATTTGCTTTTTGAAACGCATCAACCTATAATAGCCTAAGAGGTTTTGAAAAAAGTTCATATTGCTCATGATGGCTCCGAATAGGATATAATAAATTTATCTTCACCAAGTAATCCCTATAATTTTAATTGTTTGATGTTTTTAGGGTCAACTTTTGACAGTTTACCGGCAGACATCGTTTAAATTAAGATACAACAGTTTGTAGGCACTGGTACGTTAAGTAGCTTAGATAGAACGGTAGAGTCCAAAGTTTTGTCTAAACAAGCAAGTGATTAAGCTTGTCTTCTCTGGAGCAAAAAAAATCTACAAGAACCTCATGAATTTCAGTTGATGGATCTTACTGAGCTTATATATCTAGCGATTTATTGCCTTAGAGGTCCACCATTTTTTCATGAGAAAAGAGCTACTGTTCCTTTTTACTTGCGACTTATAGGTACTATAAGGCAAGTTAGTCATTCGGAAAAAAAATGGAAATCGAGATTTTGATCAAAGTTGACATTACGATGATAGCGAAGAACAAAAAAAGGGGTTTCGCAATTCTGTCTATCTGTCTGTCTGTCGGTTCAACTACGGCCTAAACAGCTCCGCCGATTTTCTTCAAACTTGGTAGATATGGGTTCTGATTTTTTTCCCCCAGGCATTTTTTTCTTTTTTTAAGACCAAAAATAACGGTTTTTTTCGAAATTTTATAAATATTTTTTTTTTCTCAAAAACTGTCCCACAGATTTTTTTAAGAAAAATTTGAAAAAATTCATTTAGTTAAAACTAGGTAGGTTGAAAAAAAATTTACAAAAAATTGTTATTTTTGGTAGCTCCCCTGGGTTAATTTTTTTTATTTCTGATTTTCTCGAAAACTGTACAGCCAATTTAAACCATTTTTTTATGCTAAAGGTCCATCAAAGTTTAAATATTATTACATATTCAAATTTTAAAGTTTTAATTTTTTGGATTTAAAAAAAAAATAAAAATTTTTTTTTTGGAAACTCAATATTTCGAAAACCCCAAAATTAATTTTTATCAAACTTGACAAATAAAAGTTTCTTAACATAATTTACAAGATTTGAGGAAAAAAATTTTGTTTTATCTAAAACTAACGGTACCTTCCAAATAAATGTTCAAAAATGGTTTTCGTAAATCGTATTTTTCTCGAAAACGGTTCGGAGAATTTTGCTAAAATTTTTTTTCTTTTGATTAATTTTTACGATCTATGTATAATTTAATAAAAATTATTTGAAATCTAGATATTACTGTATGTACCAACCATAGAACGATTTTTTCGAATTTTGAATTTCTCATTGTCGGCATAACAGATTTTAATGAAATTTTTTATAAAGAAGCTCCTAAAAAGTTTAAGAAACATTGTATTTCAAAACTTCAAAAAAAAAATATTTTGTAAATTTTTAGAAAAAAAAGTCGTTTTTTTTTTGGTAAATTCGATATCTCAAGAACGGCTTAATATTTTTCTTGGAAATTTAACTCTTATTCGTACAATAATAAAAACTTAAAGTTGGCGTACCAAAATTTTTTCTTATGTTTTAAAAATTTTGTTCATAAAAGCTTATTTTTTTAAGGAACCACTACAACGACTTTTTTGTTCTTGCATAAATTCATATTTGCATAGCATTCTGTTCTTATCTCTTACTAAAAGAATTTAAAAAATTCATTTTATCCTTATGAACAGTTTTCTTTAATAACTTTCGTTTTTAAAATTTCTAGGCTATTACATAGGAGCAAGTTCGTGCGACCCAGTCGTGCATTTTATTTTACTTATTCTTGTATGTTAGAATTCCTACTTCGCTTTTTATCCAATATAAGTTTCATATTATTTTGCTTCTTCTGAGAATGTTAGAATAGTAGGGGGTCTTCGTGCTGAATATTATACTGAATATTATACTAGAGAAGAGGACAAGATCAGTTTTGTGGGGGTTTATACAGAACCCAGACCGATCTGCCTAATGTGCCAGCTTGTTAAGATTTTGATTAAAGAGTAACCAGGATCAATTGAATCCGGCCAAGTAGTTCTTAACTCGGTGTTGACAAGTAAAAAAATACAGTAGATCATTTAAAGAAATGTAGTAGATTGGATCTTTTCGCAGTTGACTTTAAGAAAAATAGAAAATCTATCGTTTCGAAAATATATTAAAAATATTTAAAAAAAAAACATGAATTTGGTTCTACATACCACAGTCTCCCCTAAACCTGGACATTCAATTAGACTGACGAACATTGTGAAGAATACCACTACAAACTGCTGCAATGTCAATTGTTATGTTAATTCTGATTGAATCTTCGTATTTTTTTTAAGGAAATAAACCTGAAACGAAAAAAGACGTTTTAAAAACTACAAAAATTTAATAAATTCTATTTATTTATAGAACAAAAAAAATACTTGTTAAAAGAGAAAAGAATATTAGACAATAGTGACATAATGAAATATTTCGAAAAAACGGATACCAATGAAATTTTTTCAGCAACTATGAATTTCTAAAAGAAAACATTTTTAAATCGTTGCAACGCCAACACTTTGGCGTATTTAAAAAAAATGTTAACAAATAGAATTTTTAAGAATGAAAATGTACGCTAGCTTTTACTAGAAGAATTTTTTTTTATAAAAATGTGTGTGTATTAGAGAAAAAAAAAATTTCCTTAGTTTCTAAAAAAAATTGTATAGCAAGACTCGTTTTGTTTGCTCTTAAAATAAGTAAAAAATGTGTCGGGGGAACGATCAAAAAATGCCATCTACCAAGTTTAAGGAAAGTCAACCCATTCAAGTAGGCCACCGACAAACAGACCTTTTTCGTGTTCCCTTTTATTTTAATACCAATATTGATCACAATCTTGAGTTGGATTTCTGACGAATGCATAAATTGTCATGTAGTCTATGTATCGCAATAAATAATGAATATCATCATTTTTCAATATCATCAGTTTTCAAATTGTTAAGCCTCCCGAACATAACATTAGGTACATACAATCGAACTAATCGTGTATTTTAGAATAGGGTTATTGTCATACTGTCAATCCAAAATTCAGTGTATACAAATTCTGTGAACTAATTTTTCAGCTTTTCAAAATTCTGTAAATTCAATCTACTATTTTAAAATTCAAAACAAACTTAAACCGGCTAATCTCTTTACCTATTAAACTATTTTAATTCAATAAATTAATTGCAACAAAAATTTTAAATTTTGTTTCATAAGACTCTACCAACAAATTATTACTGCCTTCATTGGATCTTAAGAATTTAATATTTGCCATAATTTGCTTTCACTAAGCACCTTGAACTTGTTATATGTTAATGAGCGTATGAATATGAATTATGTTATCATATTAACAATTGTTAGTTAAAGAAGTAAATTCTTTGCGAATTCTCCGTTAGAATGAGTAACTATACTTTTAAATTCTGTAAATGATAAAATTTAAAGTGCGCACTTTTTTCATTACCAAAGAACAATTTTCAGTTTATCATTTACAGAATTTTTTTTAATTGCACAATTTTGGATTATAGAATTTTAGCACATATTGAATTATGACCCCAACTCATTTTTTCTTTTATAATTTACAGAATTTCGAATTATGGATGTACAGTATTTTAAAATCTAAAATTTCGTACTACATAATTATAAATTTCCACAATTTTGGATTTTCAGAATTATAATTTTTTTGGTATGTATTTTCTATAAGAATATCTGGAAACCCACAAGTCAGATTCCAACATCGCACATACAAAAAAAAACGTAAGAAAAAGTAGTCCGCTTTCGAAAACCTGGCATTAGCTATGTCAATCTGACAGTTTCAATGTGTACTCACAGGTTCTTAGAAGCTATTTCAAAATTCAATTTGAAAGGCATATGCATTGTCACTATTTTTTCAACACCACACTCCCAGAAACAAGAATTTTTAAATTTCACCATAATTTTAAACTTACCCTTCTTCAGGCATGAACCATTTTAAATTCACAGCTAAAATTTGTATCCGTAAGGTGGCGCGCTATAGAAATAGGAAAAAATAATGTCGATAACACAGTATTGAAAATGTGTCCTAGATAAAACAAAGTGTCCTTTTTCTATGATTCGCATGAGCCATGAGAAATTTTCTTATTTGAGAAAAAAAAAATCTTATTAGGTTTAAGTTGGGATGAATTATGTTGTTCCTCTCCAATAAGAGTTCAAATTGAAGTTGAAGAGTGGGTAGGAGCAGGATTAAGAAAAGTTGAATTGACGAAAAGTCTGAATACAATAGTGAAGGCGAGTTTTTTCGTTGTTTTTTGGTAAGATCTCAATCAAGTCTAGGCTTGAGTTCATCTTAGGTGGAAGATCTAATGAGCGTAAAACCAAGACGATAATATCAACAAGTCTTACTTTCTATGTTTATTATGATGATTAGTCAATTTGCTGTTTGGGCTGGCCTCTCCTGAAATAAAACTGAACTGAGTACGCTGAAGAAAAAATTGAAAATAAAGAAAAATAGCACACGATTTAAGTCGAAATAGAACGATGTTAAAACTATTTTGGTATAATACTAAGTTAAAACGAGGCTTTTGAAAATTGTAATAGAATTTAGTATAAGACTTACTTCAGAACTTTATTAAAGTTAAATGTATCAAATGCCTTTAAATTTTTTAGGTGTTTTCAGGAGGAATTAAAAAAAAAAAATCATAGAAAGGTTAGATGAATCAATCTAGGAAGAATTGGGCCACCTTTAATAAGACCCCAGCACTTGATCATATAGACATAGCCAAGATCTTTTCTACCTGAAGCGTACACTGGCCAAAAGAAGCGTGCCACGTAACTAGGTATGCCCCAAAAAATTCACTACCGAAATTGTGGGGACCAGCGGAAAAAGAAAATGCCCTGCTGTGTCTAAGAAGGTTCAAAAATGATTAAATTGATTTATTTTGTCAACGCGACGGAATGGTCCAAAGGAGCCGGATGCTTACTCAATCGGATTAGTTACTGCATCAGAACTATAGTCAATAAGCTGCCTAGTTTATCACAGTGTAGATGATTTCGCATGCTTCTATTGGTCTGATTAAGTGAGTGATCAAAAATTCCGGATAATTGTGCAAAAGTAAAGCAGCATGATACCACATCAAAACTTACCTTGGATAACACCGTGAGAATCATCTATTAATTATTTAATAATAAATCCTGCAGATCCGTGACTTCCTAACAGCACCATAGGAAGATGGTAATTCAAAGGCTTGTGAATCCAGTTATTTTCTAAAATATTGTGCCCTTTCTTAAGACTATAAAAAGCACCGAAAAAAGGAGACTGAGCTATCAGGTCTGTTATCTTGCAATAACTACATATCCAGCCTTAAACTAGGTGGTGGTTGTTGTTCTTACTTTTATTCCATATTTCTTGAATAAAATAAAATAAAATTAAATTGCATTAATTCAAACAAAATAACTTAAAGTTAAATAAAATAAAGTTAAGTAAGTCAACATTTGTTTAAGAATTTCAAAATTATATTTAAAATCCTAATTTAACAACAAAGCTGTTGAACTTGACGGAGGGAGAGCTACTGCACCCACTCATTGAGATAACTTGGGTAAGAGATGTTTTATTATAGGGAATGGGAAAAAGGAATGATTGTCAAGCTTCCAAAGAAGAGAAACCTTAAAAAGTACGAAAACTGGAGAGGAATTTTCGTGCCTCCAGCAGTAGCTAAGGTATTAGCCAGAATTGTCTTGGAGCAAATTGACAACCACCTCGAAGACACGCTCGACGCCGAACAAGCAAGATTACGCACTGTGTTGACCACATCAACAACTGGCGGAGTATCATCGAACAGTGCGTTGAATAGGTACCGATCAACTTTTGACTTGCTGTTCATCGAATTCGTAAGGGCGTTCGAAGGTATCATTATAGAATTTATTTGGCTTTATTATTTCGATTGATCTAAATATCACGTTCTGCATAGAGGAAAATTGTTTCTCGTGTTGGTAAGCGCAGCCTTGCTGAAGAGAAATGGAGGAGTTCAATGGACTCTATACATATTCTCCAGGTAAAGGCTTAGTCCCTGATAAGATATTGGACCTCAATGAAATGACAACAAGGGTTGAGAGAGAAGCTGAAATAGTGAGCTAAGGATCAATACGGCAAAAATAAAAAGGATCAGTCTCTGAACTTTCTCATCTCTCCTGGTAGAGATGGTAGAGAATTTTTAATATCTTGGCAGTGTTGCCCCTAACGATGCTGGAATCGGCAATGCAAAGGCTGCTTATTAAAAAAATCATGCAGAAACAAATCTTTTAGCCTAAGGACCAAGCTGTGAATCCATGCTTGTATCTGGATGCAGCCCTTGGAAAGTCATATCCGCCCAACGGTATTTCCAATGATGAACTTCATTCGAGAACAAGTCAGGAACCCATTGACTATATTATACATACGTAGACGTAAGTGGAATTGTATCGATGGCCTTTCTTTAATTGTTCAAGAACTAAAATAAGACTTTCACTATCATTTTTGGAGCTTTTTGTTTTTTGTTGTTTCCAAATTCCAAATCAAGGCATACTTCGCACTGAAATATAAATTTCCAAGTTTCAGCTTTGAAATTTACTCATTAAAATAATGTTTGGGAAATTTACGTTCCTCAGTGAATCTAATCGTTTATAATTGGGTTTTAGAAAAATCTTCTTTCAATAATTTAAATTTTAATTAGGTATCATTTTATTTGCATGACTGCTAGTTTTTCTTAAATGAAAATTGATAACCTCTAACCGATTTAATAAATTGGTGTTTGTTAAAATTTCATTTCAATTGAAATTCCGCATGCCAAAATTAATTATATTGCCGATTCGATATCCCCATAGCCCGCCATACTAATACTGAGGCCAATTTCATTTCGCGAATGCCACCTGCGGTGCATTATTTGAAACAGTCTGAGTCAATCCGTGATGCCCCGAAATGAGAAGATATTCCGCTGATGGAGCAATAATTATGCACCCTTTGCAATAAGATTACACGGATAAGAATCATTAGCTGTCAATTTGTCGTCGTCGTCGTCGATACCGATGGCGATGTTGACATCATCGTGTTTACACAGTGAAATTAGAATTTAATGAATGACTTTGCTAAATTCTTATATCATGAGGTAATCGTTTTATTGGCATTTAGTCGTTACAATGCTTCTTTGTTTGTATTTTCAAAGATGGCTGAGTCTGCATTTGCTTTAAGGGCTGCAGGAAATATTTTGTGTACAAAACAACTCTTAAATATGATAATTTAATCAGGTACCCGGTGACGGAATGTCTTTTTTTAAATGATGTAGTTGCTATTCAGTGTTTAGTTAATTATATCTATTCTTTAAATATTCAATAAAAAGAGGTTTTTATTCCAACTGATTTTATACAATAAAAAAAACCATAATTGGAAGTAAAAAAAAATATCATTAGGGAGTGTTTTAATTGTGCAATTTACTTTGTTTTTGGTTTAATAACATTCTCAAATGGTAAGTACTTATAAGAAGATTGATTGGAATAAACGGCTTTTAAGGTAATCGCAGTCTTGGAAAAATAGTAAGGATATTCAGCGAAATTTCATTATAATATATGTATACTAAGCCGCATTATAATTTAGCGCGAACTTACTTTTGTAGTTTTAAGTTGAAACGGGACACATTTAAAAGATGTATGGTAACTTGTTTTTTTTTTAAATCATAATTAGAAAAAAGAAAACATGTAAAATAAAATGCACGACTGGGTCGCACGAACTTGCTCCTATGTAATAGACAAGGAATTTTAAAAACGAATGTTATTAGAGAAAACTGTTCATAAGGATCAAATTAATTTTTTAAATTCTTTTAATAGTAAGGGACGAAAACAGAATGCTATGCAAATATGAATTTATGCAAGAACAAAAATTATAAGTCGTTTTAGTGGTTTCTTAAAAAAAGCTTTTATAAACAAAATTTTTAAAAGATTTTTAAGAAAAAATTTTGGTACCTACGCCAATTTAAAGTTTTTATTATTGTTCGAATAAAAAATAAATTAAAAAAAAAATATTTAGCCGTTTCTGAGATATCGAATTTTCAAAAAAAGAAAAAAATAGATTTTTTTTTTCAAAAATTCAAAAAATATTTATTTTAAAGTTTTGAAATGCAATATGTTTTAGACTTTTTAGAAGCTTCTCTATAAAAAAAAATCATTCCGTTATGTGGATAATGAGAAATTCAAAATTCGAAAAAATGGTTCTACGGTAGGTACAAGCTGTAATATCTTAATTTCAATTTTTTTTTAAATAAATAAAGATCATAAAAATTAATGAAAGAAAAAAAATTTTATCAAAATTCTAGGTGCCGTTTTCGAGAAAAATACGATTTTTGAAAACCATTTTTTTAATTTTTTTAACATGTATGGTGGGTACCTTTATTTTAAGGTAAAATGAAATTTTTGTTTTTACATCTTGTAGATTATATTAAGAAACTTTTACTTATCAAGTTTAAAAAAATCTAGCATTGGGTTTTCGAAATATTGAGTTTTGAAAAAAAATTTTTTTTTTCAAAATTTGAATACACAATTGAAGAGCCTTCGCAAAAAAAAATTATCAAAATCGGTTGTACCGTTTTTGAGAAAATCAAAAACAAAAAAAATGGTTCCATGGGGGGTACCCTCAATAACCATTTTTCGGAAAAATTTTTTCAAGCATTACCTAAATGAAATTTTTTTGTGTTTTTATTTTTTAAACCTGTTTAGCAGTTTTTGAGAAAAAAAAAATATTTATAAAATTTCGAAAAAAATTCATATGGCAGGTACCGTTATTTTGGTCTTAAAAAAAAAAGAAAAAAACGTGTGGGGGTAAAAAATCAAAACCCATATCTACCAAGTTTAAAGGAAATCGGCCGAACCGTTTAGGCTGTAGTCGAAGCGACAGACAGACAGACAGACAGACAGAATTGCCAGACCCACTTTTTTAGTCTTCGCTATCATCGTAATGTCAACTTTGATCAAAATCTCGAGTTCGATTTTTTTTACAAATGCATAACTTGCCTTATAGTACCTATAAGTCGCAAGTAAAAAGTCAAAGGTACTAAAATGCACCTTTTAAGTTCTTTCAAAATCGTTTGAGATGTTTGCGATTAAATTTCAAAACAAAAACAAAACCATTGTACGAGTATGTTTACCTATACCTTTGTATATATATTATAACAAAGCCTATAGATACTACTCGTTCTAGTTTCAAAACATTTGACAAACCTCGATCTCGATAGAATTGTTAATTGGGGAACGAAAAATCGTGAAGAATTTAATACTTCAAAAACTCAATGCTGTCTCCTGGCTTCAGAGTGTCAAAATACCTTTAGTGTGCCAAAATATAAAAAAAAAGAAGGGGCTGGTTTTCAGACGGAAGTCAATGTCATAGCGGAATGTGCAGGTCGAAATATAGAAAGGAAATACCGATAAGAACAATAATGTCTCACTTCATTGGATACCTGGACATGTTGGTGTTCAGGGAAATGAAAAAGCAGAGTCTTTAGCAAAAGTAGGTTTAGTGACTCCTTACATGGGGTCAGAGACCTACTGTGGAATAGGAGAAAACAGGATTTAAAAAGAAATCAAACCAGTGGGGGAGGCTTAAAGATAAAAAAAACTGGAAGCAACTTCCCAAGCTGAGGCAGGCTAAGATATAAATTAAGAGATATGAAAAAGATCCGTTTCATAGATGTAAAAGCTGAAGAACAACATAAGAATAGTAATGGGTCTTCTCACATTCTATTGTAAACTAAAAGACACTTAAGTATTCTTGCCCTAGAAAATTATCCCATACGCAGATTCAGCAATACTTACAGACAGAAAACATACTACGCAGACGCAAAGCACTTATGCATCAAAGAAATAAGTAACTGGGACGCTACTTGATAGATACTCCAAATAATCAATTTATTAAAAGGTATTAGCTTGGAGGAAGAGCTCTAGGGTTAGCTCTGGATGGGGAACAATAGATATTTAGGTTGCAGTGTAGTCCCCATCCCCAATATTCATCATAATACCCGTTCCAGATGATACAAATCAAAAATCTAAATTTTTTCTCTACAAAACCACATTTAAGTACATATATATAAACTGTACTGTATGGACATGTGTACATCCGACTAAGCTAAAAAAAAGAGGGTCTCGTGGCTAGGAAGATTTTTTAAAACTTAGTAGATATTATTTTTAAATTAAGTACATAAAAATACACGTTTTTTTGAAAGTTTGTAAAATTTTTCCAAAAATTTTTACAAAAAATCGTTTTCTCTAAAACTTTTAAACGGATTTTGATCAATTTGATCAGTACTTATGGTCGATTTGCTTGAAACTTTATGATTAACAGTTCTTTAAACAATCTGAAAGATGTAGAAAACAAATTTTTATTCATCTAAAAATAATTGTACCCATGTAAAAAAAATCGAAAATCTTATTTTACTCGAACACGGCACAAGAATTTTAATCTTGATAACAATTTTTTTTGTTTCGCTTAATTCTAACGATCTATAATTCAATAAAACTTATAGTACTCTCATGAAGATGAAAGATTGGGGCGACATCTCAAGCATATCGATAGTACTTGTTAGATTTGTCTCTGCTAATTTTAATAATAAAATATTGTCTTTTTTATTACTTGTTTTGTATCTTATCCTATACTCTCCACTGTTAAATCGTGCGCTAATCTCAGCGCCACCACCAGGATAGCGTTGGTACCACAAAATCACGCTCCATGATAACGCAATCGGTTATACATACTTATACAATGATATTACTAACGTAGAACCCTTTTTTCGTATTTTGGCTGTCTCATTATCGGTTTAAAGGATTTTAGCTTCAGAAATCTTCTAAAAAGTTAAAGAACATTGCAATTATAAAATATTTTTTGAACTCAAAAACAGGTTATTGATAATTTTCTTAAATTTAATTTTTATTTGGAAAGTGATAAAAGCTGTCATTTGGCGAAGCATAATTATTTCTTTTAAATGTTATTTAAAAAAAGTTAAAACATATTTAAATGATTTAAAATTGTTATTTTTGCATTCATATTTGCTAACGGCATTCTGTATATAGCTCCAATTATTAAAAAAATATTTTAGCATTTAAAAAATTTTGTTTTGTGCTTTAAAACATTTTTCTAACAAAATCCATTTTTAAAACTCTATCAGCCTTATTTAGTAGATTTCGCTAATAGTGGGTTCAACCTCGAAATAGTTTAACCGAGCCGAAGCACTTACTTTAGGCTTACGCCACGTCAAACAAATCCTTATTTATAAAATATTTTCTTACCCGTTTTAGCTACGCCTTCCTCGTGTTAAATAAACTATCAAAAAATCAACAATCTAAAACTCTGGTTATTATAAAAGTAAGCTAGCCCAGCTGATTTTAATTATTATTCATTTTTTCACATTTAAAATTGGATTGTATAAAGATTAAATCCTATAAATGAATGTACCAACCACGTTGCGTCTCCAATACCCTAGGTACAACTCTTAGAGCGTTTGGAAAATGTAAATAATTTATTAACACAAACAATCTATTCATCTTGTCTTAGTAACAAACGAAAATAATTTCTTTACTCTTCTTTTTGTAAATTTCACACGATGTCATGTCAAAATGACATTTAGATACTAAAACGTCTTTAAACCTCCTATGAACCAGCTTAGCTTATTCCGCCTCTGTTGTTTATTTTATAAATAAGCTTTTCAGTATTAGAGTCGTTGTTAAGTAGAACAAATTTACTCCGTCGCTAAATCGAGTTAGTATTTATAAGGCTGTATGTATCTTAAATAGTTATAAGAGCAAGGTCATACGATTCGGTCGCGCATTTTATTTCTTTATTGTTCAAATTTGTTCAAAACTGCTTTTCGAGAAACATACGATTTTTGAACATTCTTACAGTGGTTTCTTTTTTTAAATATAAAATAATTTTTTTTTCTACAACTTACAGATAGTGTTAAAAACCGAAATATTGAGTTTTCAAAAATTTAAAAAAAATACTAGATATTCAATATTTTTAGGATTTTGAGAATGAAAATGGATTAAAATCCATTTTACAGTTTTTGAGAAAATCGAAAACAAAAAAGATGATTCTATGGGAGGTACGGGTACGGTTTATAATCTTTTTTTTTTTTTTTGAAACATTTTTTAAAGATTATCAAGGAATATTATTTTTAAAATTCTGTGGAACAGTTTTGGAGAAAAAAATATATTTTCTAAAATTTCTAAAAAACTGTATGAATTGTTTCGTTGTAAGGGTGGAATTTATAAATTATATCTACCACGTTTAAAGAAAATCGTGCAAGTCGTAGCCGTAGGCTGTAGTGGAACAGACGGACAAGCAGACGGAATTGAAGAAATTAATTGATTAGCAGAACCTATGTTTGGTTTAACGTGAGCACCTGTCTTTACGACTTTATCCCACGGTGGCCCTACCCGCATCAGAGTCAGATTGGGTCTTGACCATTAACCCCAAGTCAGCCGA